>JAUKNM010000021.1:10000-360000 GCA_030765045.1 Tenodera sinensis
GATGATGAAAATGATACTGATGCTGATAACCCTTTCATGCCTGAATTATTTTGCTACATATGCCGTTCTTCCTCTAATTCGAAACCGGTTTAGATTAGACGGTCTGGGAGATCTTCAGCCTGCTGGCTCCGATAGCCATGATCGTAAACGCAACACGTAGGGCACTGGCCATGCACTCAAAGCCTGAAGTCGTGAGTTCGAGTCTCGGCAACCGCAGTCAAATGTGCTTTGGTAAAGGACGGGGAGGACCCACGTAAAATAAATGGTGTTATGGCACGCGTGAATGATGACGGGGTATCATTTGACTACGGTTGCATGGATTTTGCTTCTTTTTTTATAAAAAAACACCTACAATATAAATTGTAAAAAAAGATAATTTTTTACAATCCAATAATAATAATAATTATTATAATATAATAAAAATAATAACAATAATAATAGAAATCGTAATCGTAATAATAATAATAATAATAATAATAATAATAATAATAATAATAATATTAATAATAATAATAATAATAATAATAATAATAATAATAATAATAATAATAATAATAATAATAATAATAATAATAATAATAATGATAATAATGATAATAATAATAATAATAATAATAATAATAATAATAATAATAATAATAATAATAATAATAATAATAATAATAATAATAATAATAATAATAATAATAATAATAATAATAATAATAATAATAATAATAATAATAATAATTATAATTATAATAAAATACGGTGTGATGGCACGCGTGGATGATGAGTTTATCTGGCATAGAGATTTGGAACTGCTTTTTGACTCGAATGTTTTGATACTGGAAAGAATGCGTTCTTTATGTTTATTCTCATACCAACGGCTGACATCTGTACTTTTTAGAGCAGCCTCCGTTTTACTGTTAAAGTTGAAGGCCCCTATTTTTCATTATCAGGAGTCGTAATTATATATCGACATACTAAAGCTCCGCATAGCTTTATGCTATGATGATGAAAATGATACTGATGCTGATAACCCTTTCACGCCTGAATTATTTTGCTACATATGCCGTTCTTCCTCTAATTCGAAAGCGGTTTAGATTAGACGGTCTGGGAGATCTTCAGCCTGCGGGCCCCATTAGCCATGATCGTAAGCGCAACACGTAGTGCACTGGCCATGCACTCAAATCCTGAGGTCGTGAGTTCGAGTCTCGGCAACCGTAGTCAAATGTGCCTGTGGTACAGGACGGGGAGGACCCACGTAAAATAATCGGTGTGATGGCACGCGTGGATGATGACGGGGTATCATTTGACTGCGGTTGCATGGATTTTGCTTCTTTTCTTATAAAAAAACCACTACAATATAAATTGTAAAAAAAATAATTTTTTACAATCCAAAACGTCTCAAATATGTATTTTGAGTAGTACAAATAGGAAAAAAAGCTAATGTATCTTATGAGACACACCAGGCATGAAAGGGATAATTATACTGATAATAATCACAAACATAATCATAATAATGATGATAATGACGATGATAATAATAGGTACTAATAATAATAATAATAATAATAATAATAATAATAATAATAATAATAATAATAATAATAATAATAATAATAAAGCGTTCTCTAAGAATATTCTCATACCAACGGCATACATCTGTACTTTTTAGAGTAGCTTCCATTTTACTGTTAAAGTTGAAAGCCTCTATTTTTCATTATCAGGAGTCGTAATTATATATCGACATACCTACTAACGCTCCGCATAGCTTTATGCTATGATGAACAAAATGATATTGATGCTGATAACCCTTTCATTCATGAATTATTTTGCTACATATGCCGTTCTTCCTCTAATTCGAAACCGGTTTAGATTAGACGGTCTGGAAGACCTTCAGCCTGCTGGTTCGGATAGCCATGATCGTTAAGGCAACACGTAGTGCACTGGCCATGCACTCAAATCCTGAGGTCGTGAGTTCGAGTCTCGGCAACCGCAGTCAAATGTGCTTTGGTAAAGGACGGGGAGGGCCCACGTAAAATAATCGGTGTGATGCAACGCGTGGATGATGACGGGGTATCATTTGACTGCGGTTGCATGGATTTTGCTTCTTTTCTTATAAAAAAACCACTACAATATAAATTGTAAAAAAAAAGTAATTTTTTACAATCCAAAACGTCTCAAATATGTATTTTGAGTAGTACAAATGGGAAAAAAGCTAATGTATCTTATAAGACACACCAGGCATGAAAGGGATAATTATACTGATAATAGTCACAAACATAATCATAATAATGATGATAATGACGATGATAATAATCGATAATAATAATAATAATAATAATAATAATAATAATAATAATAATAATAATAATAGTAGTAGTAGTAGTAGTAATAGTAGTAGTAGTAGTAGTAATAATAATAATAATAATAATAATAATAATAATAATAATAATAATAATAATAATAATAATTAATAATAATAATAATAATAACCATAAGAACAACAACAACAATAATAATAATAATAATAATAATAATAATAATAATAATAATAATAATAATAATAATAATAATAATAATAATAATGCGTTCTTTAAGATTATTCTCATACCAACGGCTGACATCTGTACTTTTTAGAGTAGCTTCCATTTTACTGTTAATGTTGAAAGCCTCTATTTTTCATTATCAGGAGTCGTAATTATATATCGACATACGAACGCTCCGCATAGCTTTATGCTATGATGATCAAAATGATACTGATGCTGATAACCCTTTCATGCCTGAATTATTTTGCTACATATGCCGTTCTTCCTCTAATTCGAAACCGGTTTAGATTAGACGGTCTGGGAGACCTTCAGCCTGCTGGCTCGGATATCCATGATCGTTAAGGCAACACGTAGTGCACTGGCCATGCACTCAAAGCCTGAGGTCGTGAGTTCGAGTGTCGGCAACCGCAGTCAAATGTGCCTGTGGTAAAGGACGGGGAGGGCCCACGTAAAATAATCGGTGTGATGGCACGCGTGGATGATGACGGGGTATCATTTGACTGCGGTTGCATGGATTTTGCTTCTTTTCTTTTAAAAAAAACACTACAATATAAATTGTAAAAAAAATATTTTTTTACAATCTAAAACGTCTCAAATAATAATGATAATGATAGGTAATAATATAATAATAATAATAATAATAATAATAATAATAATAATAATAATAATAATAATAATAATAATAATAATAATAATAATAATAATAATAATTAATAATAATAATTAATAATAATAATTAATAATAATAATAATAATAATAATAATAATAATAATAATAATAATAATAATAATAATAATAATAATAATAATAATAATAATAATAATGAAAAATGTATTCATATAACATCTGAAAGGAAAAGGTTTTTGTGATATGCTTTCCAATGAGTACAAGTGATTTATACATATTCATATAATATTAGCAGCATCTGAAACGAAGCGTCTTTTGTTATATACTTTCTGAAAAAAAAGAAATTGTGTTGTGCATTTTTTCTAATTAGTACACGTCATTTACATCTATGAGCACATTAAGACATGTTTGATGAATGATAGTTTTGCTCTAATATTAATAGCATGAGTTCTACATGCTGAGTTAAATGTTTGATTGATCAGAAAAATGCACAACTGTTTTAACTAAATATTTTTTTTACTCTTTTGTGCTGCATTAAATACTTGATTTGAGTATTAATCTTTTGTGTGAACATTTTAGTACTTATTCTAATAATCGATATATAATCGCCCCTCTACCTTCAACTTCTGGTGATTCTGCATTGACCACGTTCATGTCTGTGTTTACTGCACTGTATGAAATTATACGATCTGGCATTAGTTATATTATAACAAATAAGTTCATGAATTTTTATATACCTAGGAAGAGTGTGATTTACCTTTGCTTCAGAGCCTGTTCTCCCAAATATATCAATTCATCTGCACTCACTTAGCTGACGTGGCTTTTTTGTACTTACCTCTGGATGCCCATTATCACGATTCATTTTACTGCTGAATTTATATACGCGCACACACGTTCACTCATAACCCCCACCCAACAAAACTTGAAGTAGAATTACATAGCTTCAAGCACTCTTAAAATGTTAAAGCGTATATATATATATATATATATATATATATATATATATATATAGAGAGAGAGAGAGAGAGAGAGAGAGAGAGAGAGAGAGACCTGCTGTTGACACACAAAAATTACATTTTCCGACTTCTGATTACTAAGACTAAAATTCTAAAGACACTGGGTTATAAGTTAATTTTTTGAATAATTCATCTCTGTAGAGGGGACTGCTTGATCTTTCGATTGAGCGGATAAGCATATGCGTGCGCAGCTTGAAGTTCATTGGTCCTTAATACTTAACACCCTTTTTTCGTGTTTCATAGGGAAGGGGGTATGTATTTTCTAAGTGACAAATGCTTTTCCCCTACACTATACAGTTCTAAAGATATTTTTTATATCCCCCCCTTTTTTTAAAGGTTAATCTACGAATACCAACTATGTGAACAGTGGAGTTCCATTATACAATGTCCAGCTGGTCCTCTTATTAGCTCATATAGTCGAAACGTTTTCTGAATACCATTATTCGAACACCTGCAACGTTTGCTCGCTTTTTGAGGGAAGGTATGAGGCGTACATTAAACCTTTTTAAGGATAATTTATTCCCTGCTTTCTTCTCTCTTTCCATTTTGTAACCACCGACACAGCGGGATGTATATTTATTCCTTCAGTCATTCTGAATGTTTTTGTGAACTCTGAGGCTTACGGATCAACATTTTTCAGCTTATTTATATCTCAGCGTTACCTTCCACTCATTATGCATATACCTAACATCCATTCTATTAACTTCCAGCATACCTCCACGTGTGACGTTTTATAGGTATATTTCTTTTAGGAGATTCTTCCCTATGGACTACTGTGCGCTCTGCATATCTTCAAGATACAATCTATTATCTCCTCACACAACGACTGTACACTTTTTCTTTCGGTATTTTCGTTTTCACGTCCTCTCCCTTTTTATTTTATTTACATGACTCCCTTTACTTAGGGATCATCTCCTCTGCTTTCTGCCTGAAGTGGGGAGATCAACGCAAAGCTTACTGCGCAGGGCAATTGTTACCCCTCCCCTATGGTAATTACACATGCACTCCCCCCCAGTGTTCATTAATGGCACATACACACACATATCCCCTCCCGCCTTGCAACCATTGCACTGACATACGCACGCACACACATCCACAGTCCCCATATGCTTAAAACGGCATGCCGATTCACACATTTGATTTTCACTATCTCTTCCACATGTTCATATGCGGTTTCTAAACCGTTGTAACGGCTAGCCGTTACAACGATATGATTGTAACCACTGTTAAAACGGCTATTACTTACTAATGAGGCCCCTGAACCTAAAAAGGATTTTAGAAAAAGGTCCACGCGCGCGTGTCTGTGTGTCAGTCTGAGTCTGTCCGTCTATGGACAGCGTAACTCAAAAACGAAAGTCGGTAAAAAACCAAAGTTGGTTTTTAAGTTTAGTGTCTTTCAAGGATGCAAATTCCTACACCCTTAAGTACCCTTTAAATGGAAAAGTTTAGAAAATTTTGATTTTCTTGAAAACGGCTCCAACGATTTTGATTAAAATGCCATATCTTTGAAATATTTTTATGGCAAATGAAATGTATATCCTCAATTTTCTGGTTATAGCCCATGTAGTCCTATTTACTCTGGATGACTTGCATAACTGGTAAATCTTAAGGGATAGACCAAATCTTACTTTACAATTATTTGGTATAATGGGTTGTTATGTGAATGAGCATATAGATTTGAGTTTTGCCTTGTACGAAGGTCACTAAGAAAGTTTTGAGATGTGAGAAAATGAAAGTTGACCCACCAAATTAAATGTAGAATGAGATAGTCCCATCCTTTGTGAGCAAACGGTATCACGTAGTGAGTCTCCCACTCCAGGAATTTCAACAGCGCAAAGAGGGACTATCCGAGACCCGCAAGTAGCCAGGAGCTTGAAAGAGAGGATTTTCGCTCTTTCCAGGCATGCAACAGTTTATCATCGGGAACAGAAAAAAGTCACGTGGGGCAGATTGGGACCGTATGGTCGATGAATCATAAGTTTGACCTCTGTAGACTCTAGGAGCTGAACGGTAATTTTGGCCGTGTGTGCGGACGCGTTTTCGTGATGCAGAAGGGTCCCTCGCAGTCCCATGAATAGCTGCCGTTTTTGAAGCTTGGCAAAAACATTTAGCAAGCAAACTGTGGTGCTCCGTTTAGCGTTAACCGTGCCTTGTCCCTCCAGAGAAAGGTTTGCCATAAGACTGCCTTTTCGGAATAATAAGGCCACCTTTTTCTTGTGGACACTTTGGCCACACTTCACTTTTGTCGATGGATTATCATCAGAAAATATCCACACCGCTGATTTCCGCTTGGTCTCTGGATCAAACTGATAAATCCAGATTTCGGCTTCTTTGAGGATGTCAGAAACCCATCTGGAGTCCCTTCCTCCGGTTCTTGTCAGCAGTTTCTTACACCATCCAACACGGGCATGTTTCTGTCCTGTGAGGCACTCATCGGGATGTGACCTTCCTCATACAAAGGATTTCATAGAGGATAGTCAAAACTGCTGGCGATCCAATCTGCAATGCTGCCTCAATTTCTTTAAATGTAATGCTAGTATTTTCGTGAAGCATTTTTCTCTCAACGCTGCGATGTTTTCCTCAGTCACTGCCGATGCCGCACGCGCGTTTCCCTCATCTTTCAAAGATGTTCGGCCCCTTTTAAGTTCCTAAAACCACCGAAAATCTGTAGCATGCGAAGGAGCAAGGTCTCCAAAAGTCTGTGAAAAACGTTCAGGACTTCGGAACTGGTGTAACTCATTTTTAAGATCATAGAAAATTGTTTAACGAGAATGTTCTCTTCCTAGCTCCATTGCAAGGGCTGACTACCTGCACGCCGCGGTTTGTTCATCCTTGCGCTGTTGGAATTCCTGGAGAGGGATATTTACTACCTGATTCCAGTTAACTCACAAAGGATGGGGCTATCCCATACTGCATCCAGTTTGAGTGGATCAACTTTCATTTTCTCACACCTCGAAATTTTCCTAGTGACTCTCGTATTATGTTGAAACACTGAGACATTTATGAAGGATGAACCTGTATTGTAGTTCATTTTATGTATCTATATTATACGTCAATTACCAATTGAAATACTAATTACTAAGTGGTTGTACTAATTACTCATAGAACAATTCTATTTTCGTCAACTTTTTATTCAACCATATTTTCACCGCACCCCCGTATACATACATGACCATTTAGTTATCAGTGTAAATGATTTTGTTTTCCTTTCTTAGCTGCACTAAGAAGTTCTATTTTCCCTAAGAAGTAGTTCAGCTTTACAATTACGTATGTCAATATTCTAACTTAGTTGTTGGCTTAAAGCCTGCTTATCAAATGGATTTGAACCTAGCTCCATTCTAACATTTTCTGGACTGCCGAGAAACGAACTTCAAAATAGATAGCTTATCCTGTATATACCTACTTTTTGTGATTCAGTCGTGTGCAAGAACCGTGTGCTTTTGTGATCTGTGCGTTTATGTCTACTGTATGGTGAATAACACCGAATGATAATAATTGCAAGAACCTCAAATCCTCAGTTATTTCATAGCTGCCATCAGGTAACATTTGATGGTCTCAGTTCCCGAAACTCAATTAGATATTTGCTCCTTTTCAGTTTAAATAGTAGCAGTATGCCCGAGAAACCTAGCGAGCCAAGGCAGTAAACCTGGCCTTACTCAGAGAAAAACTCGTATGAACATGTATGTGTGCATTTTCCTATTCTGAATCACTTCCTTATCATGGTAACAGCCCTTTAACAAACCATCATCACGCGTTTGAGGGATTGAAGAAATTAACTTATTAACCTTTACATTGAACAGTTAAATATATTTATACACTATTTGCATTAGTTGTATTCATTGTGAGATATTGAGGAAAATTAATTCAATTAATATGGTGTATACTCAGGAAAACACACGCCAAAGTGATCCTATATCCTCTTCTGCATTGTTTTACACACATATTTTCCTTAACTTGGCTTCCAGATCCAGTCCTGCAGGCTGGTTGATTTCCTCACGCACCATTTTCTGGAATAGCCTCACTTCAAGAAGATCCTGGTACTGTAGGAAGTCTCTGAGGTAAGAGTGTGGTAGTTGCTCTTCATTCATCTTAGGATACGAACTCTTCAATTTCAATCTGCACTGAGATTTAAGTGAGAGTGGAGTTCCTGGAAGAAATAAACGTGCAATTTAATATATAGCACGGCTCTCGGTTATGAGCTATTAAAGAATAAAACATTATTTTGTATTTTTATTAAAATACGAGTCATATTCTGGCAGGACTCTATCTGATGCTTTGCCAAAATATTAAGAACAGCCACAATGCATTTTTTCAAATAGTTAGAAGCGATTCATAAAAAATGCCACGAGTCATGAAAACTAGCCTCATATATCATCTGTGAGGTAAATACATATCTTGTTGCTGTATCACAGATGTACATAGAATTAGACAGGAGAAAATGTAGTAATTACGCATTTAAATATCACTGCTACGGACACCTACTTCCCCTGATTGAGAGCCAGATGAATGACAAAGTGGTTTGTGAGGGCACGACTGAAAGTCCTACGAAGACAATAAAAATTTCTACGTGAATTTGTTTATTGCTTCCTATATTTTTGTACATTTCTTCCTTTCAACGTTTTAATGCACCCTTAGTTCTGATTTCTAAAGGTATCTAACGACAGCCATGCCTTTATCAAGCGAGATAACTTGGGAACCAATTATTACCATAAAGGAATCCGGATGCACAGTCAAGGAAATTGTAAATTGTGTGTAAACCGGTGGTTTCATGGTTCAGAAAGGGATCAAATGATTCCAAGAAACATGGGGAAGGTGACCTAAAGCGAGTCCAAAATTTGGCCAGCCTCGCAAAACTACTCCTACAGTTGACGCTGCAATCATAAATGACAGCAAAGAAGCTTCATTCAGGTCTGCTAAGACATGTACGGCGATTTACCTAACTTGCTCAATTTCTACATTAAGAAATCGCCACCATTAGGCTTGAATTCAGCTTATATAGGTAGTGAAGGAAGTGAACATGAGCGAATATTACAACAGCTGAATAGGGGTTGTTCTGGAATGTGGTCAAGCCGGACAGCCATTTCGAATTTGTGATCTTTTCTACTGAATAGATAGCATTCTGGAGCTGGAAATTTGATTCTAGCCCCGGAGGATTAATACAGTTTTCACCTCAAATAGATTGTGCTGAGTGTGTCTGCTCTTGAGGACTGCATGCTTCCTATTTTTTTACCAGGTGTTGAAATGCCCACCACTATTTTTATGCAGGAAACAGCATCCTTCTGAAGCAACCAAAAAATGAACACACTAAAAATTTCTGTAATTAAATGATTGGTCAAGAAGTCTGATTCAAATCCAATTAAGCAGGTCGATACCTCGGAGGGAGACTTAAATTGAGCTTTCTGTTATATGAAAGTGCAACAAGTCTAAAACGTCCTAAACAGAAAAATTAGCACGTTATATAAGTTCTATATTTTTTTGCATTTCACTTTGTTTACTAGTTAAGGTAATTTCAAAATTCCACATTTTTTAACAGAATTTTCTGAAAATTTTACCATTGGTATATCATGCACATGTAAGTTAAAATGCCATGTTTCAGATATATAGGTTAAATAGTTTGTAAGAAATTAATTGTTTAGTGTGTTTTATCAAGCCAATCTTAAAAACAAGTTCCATGATGGAATTTTAAAATTTATTTCTTGCAACATGGATGTTTATAGTCCCATTAAGTTAATAAACATTTATATCATATAAAATGTTTATCCTCCTTTAAACATCAGAGAAAAAAAATTATGAACTTATGTGATGGTCAAAAGTTGTTTTTCAAGAATTTGGATTATTAAAAAAAATTTTTTGGTGTAAAGAAATGGAGAAGAACAAAATCATATGATCATTTTCTTTCTGTATCTATGCTAAACCTATGTAAAAAGTTTTGCAAAGATTGGTGGAAAACTTAATCGTATAGGAGTTTTGATACTATTGAAAATGTGGAAAAAATACAAAGCGAGAAAACCCATGTCAAAGATTTGTAGTGTAATATTTTACTTTGTCTGACCTGCAATGTAATTAAAACACTCCAGCTCCATATGTGACACCCTCCTGCTGCTTCTTCCTTTCCTCAGCTTGAAGTTTGGAGAGGTGATTTTGAATTCAGGTGACAGGAAATATTTGCTCTGCTAGAGGGATCGATTATCCCTAAATTTTCCAATCTTTTGACTAGCTGGACTGAATTTCAAATTGGTAACTTCTTTTAGCTTTCCACTTGCTAAGCATCCCATATTAAACTCACTCACTGCTGTTGTCACACCAATTAGTAGTTTTGTTCTTGACACAAAAGTTTCTTTTGGGCACTTTGACCAAATAATACTATGAAGAGCCTCATTAGCATTTTGTGTTTTTTCTGAAGTACATCTTTGTAGAAGGTCTTCGTTGGCCAGTCTAGCATACAAAAGAATTAATTTTTTTACCACTTCACTGTTCATGGGAGTCTTCATAGTTGAACTGTCATGTGGAGGGACTTGTTCACCTTTTGCAATAGCTCAGTTGAAAAAACACCAAGATGTTTCACCACCTGGGCACTTTTGATGTTGTGGATTTTGATTTGTGCACGTACAGTGATATATTGTTGCATAAATTGCAGTTTTCATTTGTTCCACATTGGGTATATTGCTTTTTATGGCTTTTCGATAATAATTAGTTAGTTTCATTATTGTGTCCTCCTTCAAGCTGCCATGTTTCTTCCCACCAACAGTAATGCCACTTTTTCTATTATCTTTTACAATATTTCTTATACCTGTGCCTAATCATTTGGCTACATAGTTCAAGCACTCATCCTTTTTTATTTTTATATCACCATATACACCCAGATCCTGTAAATGTTTGTGTGTTTTGGCATCACCATCTGACACTATATTAGTATATCGCAATTTGTATTTTTCCACAGATCTCTTCCACAATATCTCTGCTGCAGTCATCTCCATAGCACTAGAAGAACCCATGTAGTTTTTCTCACATTTGCCATTCTGCATATGATCTGCATGCCAATGTTTGTATTCTTCACTTGTAGGATTCCATTTTTTATTTTGTTGTGAGCATATGCTGCAGTATTTTGATAGAACTTCAAAATCTATCACTAGCCCTGTCATAACATCAATTACTATTCCAATACCATGCAATGAAGAAAACCCTCTCTTCTGCCATGTTCCATCATATGAGACAGTGATATCAATCATTCCATTTGGGTTAATTTCTGGATCGGTGGCAGCATAACTCTGGCGAACAGCAGTTGCAGCTTCTTGTAATACATTGTCGCATATAATTTGATTTTGTTTGGCTCTTTCTATCAAGTGAGCACTGTAAGAGGAGGCACTAATAAGTGACATACCCATAGACATACAAAAATGCTCTAATCCTGCATGACCTTTTCCTAGACCAAGAAAAGTTTCAATTGCTCTTCGGTTGACTTCAAATGGAGGATGGTTTGAATCTGCTCCTGTCATCCTTGGACTAGTGTAATTCTCACTGCAGATGGTATTGCAAGAGTTGCAGGTCACTGTCACCTTTGCAGCAAAACCCATACACTTTGAAAATTAAGTTTTTAAATTATTTGCTCCACCATTAGCACATACTGTCCCTTTATGTATTTGATCCCAGAAGCTATTGGGAACTAAAACATATTCTGATGAAACTTCTCCTTCATTACTGTCAGCATTTTCATTACAAAACATAGATAATTTTCTTTTGGAAGCACAGTCATTACCTTGGGATGTGCTACTAGAAGCTTGACAATCTTGCATGGAAGAACCCTGAGACTGATCACCTTCTGGGGTTGATGAGTCTAAACACACAGTTTCTTGTAGTATATTATCTTTCTTCCATCTTTTTGCAACTAAATTGTATCCCTGGGAACGCCTTTTTGCAAAAGGCAAAAAGTGACCTAACGTACCTCTATGATACGACAAGTAACGCAAATTAAAAGCTCTTCTATTAATCTAAAACTATTTTCTAACTAATGAATCTTCTACAATTCACTGGGAAGCACTACACCACCAGAAAACACGCCACAACTTAAGGAAAACTCCAACTTTGCCTAAGAACAAAACGTGCACATACAAGAAAATAACAGGATGAACACAAACTCCCGGCTTTATTTCATGTTAACAGGCTTGCCAATACACCCAAGTTTCCTTTCACTTCAGAATGGGCGCTAATTTTGAATCCAGAGATTATGGTTTTGTAATTTCAAAGCATTTTATACCATGATGTCTCCACGTAAGGGGGCGTGGCAAGTAAGCCATGTGTGCAGAGGTTATTTAATAGCCACGTGACGTCAAATATATTTGCGCTAGAGTAAAAACGTTATCGTTTCATTAAAGTAGAAGGTTTGAATTATTTTATGAGACAAAAAACAAAATTTTGGATATTTAGTCATTTTTAGCTAAATTTCACAGATGCATTACCGAAGTGTTGTGTTTTGCTTCGTAAGAGTTTTTTCCCATTCTCAACAGCCAACAAAGAAGAAACGTTACGTTTTGAGTTTTAACACTTTCCCATTAGGATGTCGTATGGTTTATACGTAATGTTGTTGCAGACTTACACCTGTCATGTGGACAGTGTTAATGCGCAACGTTGGGTACGAACTTTACAACAGAAAAAAAAAAAAAAAAAAAAACACTGCGTAAATAGAAAACATCGAAGGAGTTGGTAGTAGTTGGGAAAGGTTTTACGCTAAGGTAAAAGGCATGATTCATATGTTTACGTAAAAGGCGGGAAACAGTAATATAATGTAATACAAATAAATAATAACAGCAAAATTAATCAATATTCCAAATAATATTTGCCAGGCTGTAAGGAAATTTAATACAGGTGAATAATAATACACGTAAAGTTGAAAACAGTGAGGAAATATAATAAACATGTGAATAATAATAATAATAATAATAATAATAATAATAATAATAATAATAATAATAATGATGATGATGATGATGATGATGATGATGATGATGATGATGATGATGATGATGATGATGATGATGATGATGATGATGATGATGATGATGATGATAATAATAATAATAATAATAATAATAATAATAATAATAATAATAATAATAATAATAATAATAATAATAATAATAATAATATCTAATAATAATATCTAATAATAATAACAATAACCACAATAACAACAATAACAACAATAATAACAATAATAATAATAATAACTATTACTATAATTACGTCCTAAGAACATTCTGCTCTTTAGTGATACAATTGTCAACCTTCATAAAAGCTGTTGTGCGTCTATGCATAAAAGAAGGAAACAAGTCATTAAAATTTTCAAACTCTGCAACGATTCGTAGGTTATTCATGTTGACTCCAGAATAATTCACATGGTGGAATGACAGTAGAGGTGTAAAACTGTTGTCTGCGAATGTAAGGCGGAGATAAGTGATATGTGATGTCACCTCGCTCGCAACACTCCTGTTGACAATTTATTATTAGTCTCTTATGCGCGATTACGAAGTCATTGAGATTGGATTGATAGCTTATAACTTGCGATGTAAACCATAACAGTTCAAATACATAGCAAATAGAGCTTTGTGCCATAACAGAATAGTTCAAAGGATTTTTTGAAAGCTTAATACACTCGGCAGAAACCGTAGAAACTCAATAACGCGAAGAAAATGTGCGAGGAAATGTCTCTAAAGTATGAACACAAAAGCGAATTTCTCAGGAAGTGCTTAAACATATTGTGGGTTACGCAACATTTAATTTTAAACACAATAATCAGTATCCCGACTTAGGAATACACACAAAATTGATACTCGCTGACAACAAAGGCTAGATTAGTACTGTTTCAAGAGGAAATTTGCTTCTGCCTTGCATAAAACTCCAGTTGGTTGCCAATATAAATGAAATCATGTTTTTAAAGGTTCATGTGGTTTTGTATCGCATTAGTAACAATCAAAACAATGGAATCACTCAATGAGGTAATCGAAAACAAGAAATAATTTCCACCGTTCTTCAGGAAATAATAACAGTGGTTAGGATGATAAGTTACGTTAGAATAAAGGAATTGAATAAAACAATAAAATATTGATAGGTCAAAACGAAAAATTACAAAGAAAATTAAAAAGACCATTTATGGACACCATAAATTGCAGTTCGATGCATTTAAAATGTTAATATTAAAAATGTTAATTGCTTTCAAAGAATCTCCACACGTACAATTATTAACATTTTATATGTCACTCTTTAATATCTTTTAATAAACCATAGAAATGAACGTTTAATTATTTTACTAGTTTGAGTTAACGTTTTAAACATAGACTTCCTTGGATTTGCGATCGGGGAGACGTCACTGCGCAGGCCGGATGAAAGCAAACAACGCTTGTCCCACAGCCGTGGTAAATCACGCATTAATAAAGAATCATCCAGCAACGGAACTGAATAACTCGCATCAGAATGCGAAACTGGAAATGAGTACAACTTTCGGTATCCAAAAGGCCAGAACCAGCTCACTCGCGCAGTGTTAGCGTTTTTCCCTTCCAGAAAGTTACCTTTCTGATGCTGCGCGGAATCCGCCATGACAGGTGCATGCTTTTAGTTTAGTTTAACGTAGCACACAACCTTAATAATGCCATTGGTAGCATTTTTGTTCCGTTGTTACCTTCATGTTCAATTGTAGACTTACAACCTATGTGAATTTAGCGCTGTGTTCGTTATGATAGCAGGTAGTAAATGTGTTAAATAAAAATGAAAGTGCGTCATGGCGAGGCATTAGAATTCTTGAGCAGCTGGCTTCAAGTTAGCTAAACTCAGTTATCTCTACAAAGCGTGCAAACAGCAGCGGCCAAGGGTCAGTGATAGGCGGATAAAAGCCAGTTTGTGTGATATCTGGAAACACCACAGACTGTATAAGGGATGAGGATTTGTGTTACCTGTGATGTCGCTGCTATAGTCTAATAACATTTCAATTTTATTTCGATCCCTCCTGGTTTAAAGCTTGGAAATTCCATTGCCATTGTTGTTGTTGTTGTTATTATTATTATTATTATTATTATTATTATTATTATTATTATTATTATTATTATTATTATTATTATTATTATTATTATTATTATTATTATTATTATTATTATTATTATTATTATTATTATTATTATTATTATTATTATTATCATCATCATCATCATCATCATCATGGTGGTGGTGGCACTGGTGGCGGGGCGGTGGCAACGGTTGTGGTGCCGGCGGCGGTGGCGATTAAGAATTAGCGCGCACAATTGTTGTGGTCATTAGCACCTAAGAAAAACTATAAAGCATAAAATGCACGCTCTAACTCTGTGCTTTAAAACAGCGGTCATCAAGTTCTGTACTTGTGACGTTGGAGCAGGCGAACGCCAACGGAGGACTGTACGAGGAGTACTAGTCACGAGTAGTTCAGATCAATCTCTGATAAGGACGTGTAATGCCGTGACGCCTCGTCTTGTGGTTCATTGTGTCAATGCGTTTGCTTATTGGCTTACACGTGGAAGTACATTAACACCTTATGGCTCACGTAGCAGAAATAACCTGGTCCGCACAGGAAAACTGCGGAAAAAACTGTACATAGTAAACTGTATATAGTGTAGTGTGTGTAAATATGTATATACGAGTGTGTGTGTGTGTGTGCGTGTGTGCGTGTGATGGGACATATGTGTGGTATGACCAGGAGTGAGTGCATGTATATATCCGTGTATATAAATTTAAAAAACTATCAACAACTGACAAAAAAAACTGAGAATACTCCAAAAAAACTGTTCTCGGTGGGCTAAGGCTGCCCACTGTATGGGTTTTTTAAAAGATAAAGCAAACTTGAATTCATTGTAAATACTGTAAAAAATTATAATTAATGTTAATTTTGGCCTGTAAGCCGGGCCCCTCTGTACCGGCACCAGGCAAATGCTTCTTTAATAAAATAAGTTGAAGTTGAAAGTAGCAGAAATGCAGTGGTAAAAGACCATCAACACCTAGTACATTTGTATCTATGCGAAAAACTGTATACTTGTTTACAGAGTATGGGTTGCGGTAAAATGTTTAATTTACCGTAAGGTATTACAATAAAACAAAAAATTCAATTTGCAACGCCATTATTCATAATGCCATGCGCCACCATTTTTAGTTGATGCAGACACTGCTCCAATGACATTACAATTAGAAATTATTGATGTGCAAAACAACACGGTAAAGGAAGACGCATTCCAAAATAAACAGATGCACGTACCTTTTACAAAAAGTTCCCCTGCACAAAATGCCCTCACTTGCATAGATTTGCTTTTAGACACTCCAGCATGTACGGTTCTATCTATAGATGTATGTGAACAGTTCTTTTCGTGCATGAAGCTATATATGAACGGCAGGAACCACAGTTTAGTTTTGAACTTAACAAATGTTCTTCGTTTGTCTATTAGTCAGACAATGATCGCGAACATGGACCAATTAGTGAAGGAGAAAAGGACGAAAAGATCCTGTAAAGCTGTGAGCTTGGAAAATGAAGTGGCTTAAAAATACTGAGACAACAAATGATGTTCCACATTTACATTAACTTAATTCCAGGTGTTATTCCGTTTTTAATCTGATAAATTATCATGCAGTTGTGCCGCTGTTCTGTCATTCTAACAATGAGTAATTTTTCTGACAAACTGAATAAACATTTGAATGAAGGTTTTATTTATGGTATATATTTATTGCATGTGATGAACTGTACTTATGTAAAAACCTATCTGCTGACATAATGCATTCACAGTACTTTAGTTGCCTGTTACCATTCAGAGGAGAAATACTACCAAAGTTTCAGTTGGAATACTTATATTTACCTCATATTACTGTAAATTAAATTTAACATGAAATTTAGTTATTTTATTACCGAAAAAGTAATCTAATTCAGATTGCACTATTAGTTTTTGATGAAACAAAATTTATATCAATTTTGTTAACAATACACGCAAATAGATTTCCTGGGGGTTTGTCCAGTGGTGCAGCAAGAGGGAATCTCCAGCGAGTCCTACAGAGAAGCTGTTATATATTTATTGAGCGCTTTCAATAAGCTTGTTGTTGTGTATTGTAATATTAATCAAGGCTTCACGGGTGATCAGCCGTGTCAGATTTAAGAGCATCAAGCTTTCGGCCATTGCAGACTACATGGCCTTCTTGAAGATGAAAAGACTGAGAGGAAGACTGCTCTGCTCTCCATAGAGAGGCCCAGAAGAGGTTCGAGTCGAACGGGGCGAGATAGAGATGAGTGTAGGATCTACCGGGGAAGAGTGAATTGGAAATGTGTGGTTTCTGGTTTTTTTTTTTTTTTTTTAATTCTGTTTGGGATGGTTGCTTGGGAGGGTTTGGTCCACGGACGGATTGTGCCCGCCCACCGACTGACCACTTTCAGCCAATCAGGTGGCCGCACTTATCCCCCGACAGGGCTCAGGCCAGCAGTCGCGCTCTGGGAGGTGAATGGCTTGGTTTTCCTCCGTTTTGGATACGGGTTTTTGTCGCTTTTCTCATCTCCAGGCTATCCAAGTGGACCTAAGGTGTCCCTCGGTAGTTTGAAGGATGGTAGTCGGCGCGGCTGTATCTGGTTATATCTTCCCAGGGAATTACCAGCGGATAAGGGTGGGTCTAGAGTTTGCTCTACATTGATCGAGCGCGCGTGTGTATGTTGATAGTGTTTAACGCCCGCACGGTGACACTGATGATACATGGAATGAAGATGGAGCACCGGTGGAATGACATGGTGGGGGAAACCGAGCCGTTTCGTCCACCATAAATCCACATGCGGTTGCCTGGGATTGAACCCAAAGCGGCCCGCTTTGGTGAGAAGCGAATGATCTAACCACTCGGATACGGTGCGGCCATTAAGCACGCCATTTTATCACGTCTATAACGTACGGAATACTGGAATACTCGTGTAGGATGTGGGCAGGAACTCTCCAGCCAATACAGTAGACCGTACTGGCTGGCTACAGTAGATCATCCGTACTGCCCGGTTCTGCAACGCCTGAAGTCTGATGAAGGTGGAATTTGCCACCGTTCCCCAGATTTCACATCCGTAGAGAACCAGAGGCGGGATAATCGCCCGCTATAGCTCGAGCTTCAGGAAGAGAGGCATGACTTTGGAACTTAGCGTAGGATAAAACTGCCGGAGAGTTGCGTGCCATTGTAGCACTTTGACCCTTATGTAATGTCTATATGTGAGCCTCCGGTCCAGCGTGACCCCAAGATACATTGCCATGTTCACCCAGGGGACTCGAGGGCGCCGAAGCACGAGGTCCCGCGGGAGCCGGTTTGCTAACGTATTAGCCAGGAGAATCGCAGAGATTTTCTCCAGATTATTGGACAATCGCCAGGTCTCGCACCATCTGTCGATGGCACGGAGATAGGCTTGTACTTGCCGGTAGCTGTAGCGGGGATTCCTGTTTGTAGCGAAGATCATGAGATCGTCCGCGTACTAACATGTGTGAGTGTTTGTGTGAGTTGGGAGAGCGGCCATGTAAGCAGCACAGAGTGCCAGCGACAGTACACTGCCTTCGGGAACTCCAGCGCCAATCGGCCTTTCTCCTGAAAATGATCCTTCCATCTTTACCCGGAAACCGCGTTCCTGAAGGAAACTAGCCACCTAGTAAATATATGGAGGGGGGATTTTATGCTGTATGTGCTTGCAGACAAGCCCTTCGTGCCAGGTGGTAGAAAATGCCTTTTCTACGTCAAGCAATACGGCCACCGCTTTAGCCGGCTCTAAGGGGAAGGGGCTGGAGCATTTCCGCTGTTACGCGGTCCTGCACGGGACATTTCTGGATTTTAGGTTTTGGGTGGTTGAAGTTATCTCGCGAGGGGTAAGCATCGGTTAGATAGTCTTCTACCACGTGCTCCACGAGGTCAGTATGATCGTGCTCCTGTGGGTTTTCATTGGGCTGGAATTGACTCTCCAGATTGTCTGCTAGCACCTCTGCTTTGTCCCTTGGATCCAAGACGAATATTGCGCGACGGCTGTGCAGAAGATGCTGGTGTACAGTCTTGTCTTTCCGCAAGCCTTAGACGATGCGCCACGGTTTCCTCTCCTGGAGGTTTACGTGGCATAACGAGCTTACCTGTGTCTTCTTAGGAGTTGTCTAGCCAGGGACTTGAACCTCCGGTGTACTTTTCCTATCCTAGGGTGACGGAATCTCTGCCATAGCCTTCTCACAGCATTTTTTGATTGAATGAAACGCTTCAGTGGAACGGGAATGGCTACTGGGTTTGGTGTTTCGGTAGTAACGCGGTATGTGTGAGCACGGAGCCTCTATCGAGTCTATTCGAGGCCGTGCTTCCTGGAGGTTTTGAAGGACTAGGACGCCTCCACGACCTCTTCTGGCACTCCCAGCGCAGTAAGGTTAATGTCGGAGTCGACCACAATTGGGTTGAGGTCGGACTTCAGCGCATTATTAACCACCGAGAGATCCAGGTGAATTGAAATGTTTTTGGTGGCTATGAAATCTATGACGTCCGCCGCGCCGCATGGCGGAAAGTGAATTGGACCTCTCGAACCGTGCGCGAAAACGGCGGGGTTCTCGCTAATGACACGGTACAGTCTTTTACGTTCAGGGTGCGCCTATGCCAGCTTTGGTGTTTTGCATTAAAGTTGCCTGCAATGCATACCCTGTGGTGTAGGATCAGGAGGGCCGTGATGAACGCTTCGTGGAAGCGTCCATTCGGCGGATCATATACCACCACAATCACCAAGTCGTCCCCGCCCAAGGATAGCCTCATGGCTGTCGCTTCCAGGTCTTGAAGAGGGGAAATAGTGGCAGGAGTGTGGATGAAATGGTTTTTTGTGAATATGGCCGTACCACCGGCATTTGTTGAGTTTGAGACTCTGAATTCCGGAGGCAACTTGGCCTGGGGTAACTATGGGGATATGGATCGCCTGTGTGGTGCCGGCGGATCCTCATAGAGGTAGTCCACTGTTTCTTCTATGAGATCAGAAAAGTCCTCGTCTTGGATGACTTCCCTGGGCTCGAATTGAGACTACGGGTGATCTGCGAAATACGTGGCTTACTCTTGCGTTCAAAGGAGAGTCTCCCTCGAGTGCCGAGAATAGGATGCTGATGCTATGTTTTATGCTTTCTCAGGGATTTAATTATCTACCATGGTTTCTTTTCAGAGAGGTTGACATTTCTCATGGTATTTTCCCAGGCCTCTTTGAGATGAGCGCGTAGCAGGCGCATAGGTTTTGAACCGCTGATAGCCTGCAACCTGGGATGGTGGAACGCTTTCGGAATGTTGACCTGGCTTTTAGCAACTGCCGAAGTTCATTTGGAATGGCTGTGAGATTGGGTGTATAATATGGGATGCGTACCACAATTGAGATGTGTTGGGAGAAGGCTTTGGCCGCCGCTTCCAGCGTCTCGATGGAATCGATAAGCGGTGGCGGATCCACTGACTGGTTCAGGTCTAGAACAGTTACATCCCAGTCTACCTCATAGGTCCAGTCTGGAGTTACCAGCGCTGGCATGTTAACTTTGGAGTCCACCAGGACTGGGTCGTGATCAGAATCCAGTTCGTTGACTGCCGAGAGGTCTAGATGGAATGGGAAATTCTTAGTGGCCATGATGTCGAGCACATCCGGCCTCCCTCGGGCAGGGTGAAAAGTAGGTCCTCTCGGTCCATACGCTATGAGGCTCGGGTTACCACTAATGAGACGGAAAAGCCCCCGCCCCTTTGCATTAGTAGTGAGACTATGCCAATTAGCATGTTTCGTATTGAGGTCACCTGCGATGCAGACTACTGGGTGGAGGTTGAGCTATGTGGCGAAATCTGCTTCGTAGAAGCGATGGTCAGGAGGGTCGTATGTCACGATCAGCAGCGCGTCTAGCCCAACTACAGAGAGCCTACTGGCACAGGCTTCCACGTGCTGCAGTGGTGGGAGAGGGAAAGATGTGTGTGTGTGTGTGTGTGTGTGTGTGTGTGTGTGTGTGTGTGTGAGTGTGTGTGTGTGATATGATTCTTGATGAATATAGCTCGGCCGACCCGATCTGACCGATGGGTAACGTAACTTGGCAGCGAGAAGTTGGTAGCGGCATCCAAATGAGTTTCGCCAAACATCAAAATGTCAATTCCAAAAGACTGTACAAACTCAGTAAGGTTTGAGTAGTGACTCCGTAGTCCATTGGCGTTCCAAAACGCAGCTCTAAAGGGTCTTCGGATATCTCTTACAGCCATTACTGAGCTGAATTACGGTAGAGCTAGTCCAGATTCTGGAGCAGAATGGAGTGCTTCCGCATTGGGGTCAGTTTGGGGTTGTCCATCTGCAGCTTACAGTTGCGAAGTGCAGGTAAGACCCTGTTGATTAGTTCCCCAAACCATATAGATAGGGAATGAAATTCCTCCAGGTCTTTTTGGGAGACAGCTGCGAAGGCAGAGAGGGCCATCGGCGCAGTAGGCAGAGCTGTTATTTTGATGGAGGGTATCTCAACATCTTGAGGTATCGGCTCCGCCTCAACAGGTGGATCGGCCGCTATTTCCGGAACTTGTGACTCCGACTCTACATTGAGAGCAGATGGTTTGCCCACCGTGTTGTCTCTTCTGTTCCTCCTCTGCCTGCGTTGTTTTGTGCAAGGAGTTTGCGTGCTGTAGCCTTTTCAGTCGACGTTGGACCTGGAGGTGGTGGCATAGCTTCTGATGTTGAGGAGGTAGTGACAGGTGTAGTTGATACAGTTTCTGTTCGATGAAGTATGGTCTCTCCCTTATTTAAGGCAGATGCGAAAGATACTCATGGGCGGACCAGGGCTGCCTCAGGAGGACTCTTACGACGACTCTCAATGATCTTCCGCCTGGTCGAGCAACTTTTGTACACACCTACGTCTGTAACGTCGCAGTTAGAACACTTACACTCATGTCTGGGCTTAGTGCAGTTCTCCAGCAAATGGTTTCCAGCGCACCGCAGACATGCCAGTTTTCACTCGCACATCATGCTGGAGTGGTTGAAACCCATGCATCTATGGCACTACACTGGTCCTTCTCTGCCGTGAAAGCGTTCAGCTTTCACAACAGTGAAGATAAGCTTTTGTACGGTGTCTATTGGTTGCACTTTTTGGTCACGCACTTTATTCAGGATGACCAAAAATAGTGGCATGGGTACCTTAGCAGGTCCACTCTCTGTTTACGGTCTTCCGGAGCTGTGCCACCGAGTGCACAGTAATGCCATGTTCCTCAAGTAGAGCTGACTTGACTTCATCTGGGGTGCAGTCAGAGTCGAGGCCTCTGATTACCCGGCATTCAACATGTGGGCGTTGTGGCGAGTTGGTGTAGAACGAGATGTTGAACTCCCGTAGAACCACCTTTGCCGCCTCAAAATCCCCCATGCTGTGGGTTTGGGGATGTACATTCTTAGGCTTCCGCTTTGCCTCAAAAATTTGCTTGAAGCGCGAAGCCAGGATTCGCGTTACCCGGATGTGGTTAGAAAGGATTTCCGCTATGATGGGCGGAAGCCTAGACCCCCTTTTGGTTAAGGGTGAGTTAGTAAATTGTGGTTGCGGCTGCAGATCGGGGGACTTACGTCCGCGTTTGCGACTCTCCACCACCCGAAATTCCCCCAGCTCCATGTCGGACTCGGAGTCAGATACATGAGAGGGTTCTTTGCAAACCAGATTTTCCGTGGTACGGATTTCTTACGTTTTTGCGTATCTGTCCTGGTTCGTTTCCTGTTAGGTTCCACTGCTTCAGGAGAGATGGGTCCTGTGGATGAAGTGGATGGTTGTCCATATTCAGCAGTCAGCGCGGTTGCCCTCCGGCTGCTCACAGCGGACCGAACCTCCTTATGAGAGGCGCCTTTGCGAGCCATTTCGGCTCGAGGTTTCGGGCCAGATGCCCTCAATCCTTGGCTGTGGTCTTGTGAGCCCGCTTTTACGTGTGTCGTCAGTCTGTCACGGTAAAGTGAAAAAAAATGGACGACAGTAGAGGAAGAGTAAGAAGAGAGGGGAGAACTGCCGTTGCTCTAAAAACAGCGAAGCTACAATGGGGAGAGGGTCCACTGCTTGCCGATCGGGAAGACTCTTCCTTGTGTTGGGCAGGATGTAGCGGCACGTACTCTCGCGGCCGAGCGACGAAAGTTGAAGGGGTGTAATAACCACTGATTGCCGCTGGAACAAGTTATGACCTCCAGTTGTCTCGGCACATACTCTCAGGACCGAGCGGCAGAGCTAGAAGCGGACCTGTGCCCACAATTTGCCGCTGGACTGAGGCAACAAAGCGGCACGTACTCTCACGGCCGAGCAGAAGCTAGAAGAGGGGCCTGTGCCCATTGCTTGTTGCTGTTTTGGGTCTTGGGATTGCCTCTGCAACTCAGTTGCTGTTATCAAAAAGGGCCGTGCCCACTATATGTCAAAGTGAAGAATCTCTAACCATGCAGAAATACGTAAACGGCGACTCTCATTGCAAACACTAATGATGAAGCTCGATATAAGTACCAATAAGGCGATGCAGGATTCCTCCAATCGAAGCAGGTGACGACTTGACATCACAGGTTAGCTTTTTCCACCCTCAGTCTTTTGCCAGATCAGGGCTTTGCCATCTACTGCCGTGACGTGCCTTGTCTGGGCACGGTAATTGCGTTAGAATGGGTTGTAGGGTTTATTGTTCAGTGAGTTGTTGAGGGGTTTACCTTCCCCAGTGGGAGGCGACCTCAACTTTGGGTGTCTTTTTTTTTTTTCCTCCTAATGTGTGTAAAAAAATATGCCAGGGCTTGGTGCGGTTTAGTCTATTGGCCTAGAACTAGTCTCGGTCGTTTGTATGTTTCACCGGGGTCTAAGTCATACTCACCTAGGCCGCGTATTAGGACATTAAAGTTGTTGGGAAGGTTGTGGTAGAAGATGCGCGTAAAAGAGTGCATGTATTCTTTTAAGAATGGGATGTTATGGTCACGACGAATTACATTATTTGGTATGAACCAAGGTGAGTCTGTGGCTATTCTGAGGTAGCGTGACTGGAGAACTTCCAGGCGGTCTATGTGAGTCTTGGCTGCTACTCCCCATATTTCTCAGGCATATGTGATGGCTGGACGTAGAACTTGTTTCCAGAGGAGTTTAGTTGTTACTGACATCAGCGAGCGCCTGTTGTATAGAGGATAGAGCATGCCCATCCTTTTCTTAATTTTATTAGAGAAGAAATGGATATGATTCTTCCATGTTAATTTCATATCCAGCTGCACTCCTAGATATTTAACGCAGGTTCTCCACTCGACCTCTTCTCCGGCAAGACGTATTGGAGGAACTTCGGCCAATGGGCTTCTAGAAAATGTGATGGCCTGACTTTTTTTGCGGATGGACACGGAGGCACCATCGTTGGAACCAGATAGTGAGGAGGTCGGTGTAGTGCTGGATTCTGCGGGGAGCCATCCAGTGATGGGTTGTTGTGGAGGTAACTGCCATATCGTCAGCAAACAACGAGCATCGTGGCAATGCAGGTAGAGTATGTATGTACAAAAGGAAGAGCGTGGGCCCAAGGACGCTACCCTGGGGGACACCTGCTCTGATGGGACGCGGCCTGGAGGTTGTCCCATCGTGGGATGCGGCAAAGGTTCTATTGCGTAGATAGGAGTGTATCAGATGTATTAAGTACGGAGGGGTTTGGTATTGAATTAACCTGGAGATTAAGCCTTCGTGCCACACGCTGTCGAAGGCCATGGTGATATCCAGTAGGAGTGCTGGGACGAAATGCCTCCTGTTGAAGGCCGTGTACCCTTCATCTACCAGCCGAAGTAGCTGATGTGTAGAGTGCTGTGCCTGAAATACAAATTGCTCCAGCCTCACCACATTATGCTGCTCAACGATGGTTTGTAGCCTTGTTAGAATGATCTTCTGCATTAGCTTACTAATTGTGGAGAGTAAGTTGATGGGCCTGTAGCTCTCAGGCGTGGTACCTTCTTTTCCTGGTTTACATGTGGTGAGTATCTTAACATGCTTCCAAACCTTAGGGAAGTAGCCATGGTGGATAGCATTGAGTAAATTTGTGAGGGTCTGTACCCAAGGAGCTGGTAATGCCTTTAGAGCTGCATTGCCCAGTTTGTCAAATCCGGAAGATTTGTAGGGTCGGAGAGAGCTGATAAGGTCTTGCACTTCTGCTGCGGAGGTGGGCATTTGTAGCGTTCCTGTGGTAAACATCTGGGGTATCTACAGCTGTGAAAGTCGTCTCCAGATAGGCGGCATGGAGCTCCGCTTTTTCTTTTATAGATTGAGCTAGTTTCTGTCCTTGACACATGGGAGGATCTTTGCGTGGAAGTTTGAGCAGTCTCTTGGTCATTTTCCATACCGAGCTATCCTCAGGTATTAGAGTGCTGATCCGTTCTTCCCAGCATTCATTTCTATAGTCACTGAGTTCAAGTGTTAGTAGTTCCTGGAGACGGCGAAACTCGCGCCGATCAGCTGGGTAGCGAGTATGCAGGAACCGCCTTCTAGCTCTGTTCTTTTGTTTTATTGTGTCTCGGATGGTCTGCGGTAATGGGACCAGATTAAACCTGCAGAGTTTTGGTTTTGGAGACGCTCTTGTCACTGCAGTCGTCATATGGCTGGTAGTGGTATCCACTAAGTTGTCTATGTCCTCAGGGCCATTGCATTGTTGCAGGGGAGGCTGCATCTCCTCCATTAACTTTGAAAATTCTCCCCAGTCGGTGCTCCTAGGAGCTGGGAAGGCTCTTGGAGGCTCACTGGTCGGTCTGCCCGGAAAGGAGAGAATTACGGGTAGTGGTCCGATGAGAGCGCTGGTACTGTAAACGGTATGAGGTGCGGGTGCGGCCGCACGTTGCGAATTAGCGCAAGATCCAGCCAATCTGGTGGTCGTCTGTCTCCATACTGTATGGTGACCTGGTTTGGAGCTTGGGCTAGAATACCTCGCGATGCAATGAAATTGTAAAGTTTGCGACCGCGATGATTGATGATGTAGGAGTTTCGGTTTGAGTGTTTGGCGTTGAAATCTCCCGCAGCAACCGGGGAGACGTTGGTGGTGCGTACACTGAGTATAAGTGTAATCGTCCTCTTGTTGTCTCCACTTCTAGCTTCCAGGTGGTTTGAGGTTGGGATAAGCAAACCTGTGGTGAGCGATGGAGCAGTCTATATAGATAGCTGCGCCCCCTCTGCCGTCCGCTCTATCAGTTCTGCATGACTGCATACTAGGTAGGCCGCATTTTATGTGTGGTAACAGATGAGTTTCCTGTACTAGTAGGATGTTCACTTTCTGTACCGCCAGGAAGTTCGAGACTTCCGTGAATTGTCTGCGGAGGTCATTTGCATTCTAATAACAAATTTTCAGGTTGTTGTAAGGTTTTTTTTATCTTCTGACGACTAATATCCATTATTGATGCAGAAGGTGAAGAGTGTCTGAATCAGGACCATCTCAGGTGTTGTTTGAGATGGCCGGTTTAGAAGGGCCTCCATAAGGGCAGCTGTAAACTTGATTTGCAGGTGTGCTGGTATGCGGTCGGCTACTTCACTGAAGGCAGCTATGTCTGCGATCGGTTTATTCCCTTGTACTCCACCGGATGGCCTAGATTGTGGAGCAATGGTAGCTTTGGAATGTGTTAGCTTCTTGGATGGGAGAGGACCTTGTGTGGCCTGATTGAGGCGCTGGTTCAGTTTTAGGGGCATGGTAGGAGTCGAGGTTTCTGATGGCGTTTTAGAACAGGGTTGTGGCAGTGAGGGTGCTTGCTTGTCTTCCTCACTTTGGATTGTGGTTATGGTGACATTGGGGGAGTTTGTGACTGCTGCTGAATATGAAGGAAAGCTTACCGGAGTTCGAGCTCGGATCCCCGGGAAGCGAGCGCCGTAAAAAGCTTCCTTTGGTATACCGTGTGGGTTTGGTACTCTCGGCGGGGCTCCTTTCCTGCTGCTTTCCAACTCATACAGATTGCCAGATAGGGCACTTGGCATAACGGCATGAATGGTCAGTTCCGCAGTTGGCGCAGCTGGGTTTGACTGCCCACTTTGACGCAGTTGTTCCAAAGATGACCAGTGGTACCACAGTGGGAGCACACTGGTGGTAGTCTCCATGCGTCGGCACCGTGGAAGAATTGTTGGCAGTTTAGGCACTGAAAAGGGGGTTTGTAGGCCACGACGGTGACGGCAGCTGAGAACAACATATTGACTTGGTAGATGTTTACTGTCACTTCATTTTTATCCAGGGCTACTCCAAAGTGGGACAGAGGGCCTGGGTTGGGACCTCGGATAGTGCGCAGTTGATTTACACTTGCCACTGGAAGCTTTCTAGTTAGGAGCTCCTGTTTTACCTCCTCCTCGGTGATGTACTGTGGGAGATCCTTTATAGTGACATGGAGTCTTTTCTCTTAGGGTAGGAGAGTAACAACACAGGAAATATTTTGCTGCTCCAACCATCTTGTCATTTGGTGATGAGCCCCTGCATCAGCAGGCAGGATGGCGACCATGTTACGCATGTTTTTAAGCTTAAAGGTGTCCTCCGGTCCAGGAAATGATTTTAGTTTTTTGCCATCCACTGGCTGACACAGAAATATTGGAGGTTTTGCTGCTCTTGGAGGCGCTCATGAATTCTCAGTCTCATTTTGAATGTCGTATTGGTTCTCAATACAATCCATATTCTCTGATGCAGGCTTCTTTGCAGAGGTGGTGGCCAGAGCCTGAAAGTGGTTGGCTGTGGTCACAGGAGCTGTGGCAACTACAGGAGAGGGTATGTACCTCTTCCTCTTAGGCTGGGCAGTTTGCCATTTCTGTCTTCACCGCTTGCTCGTGGTGAAAGAGGTAGCTTCGATGGCATCAACACGCACTTTGAGTGCGGCCATCGTGCGGTAGAGCTGAGTCACGTCCGATCTGGGTACTTCCTCTTTTTGAAGCAACTCAAGAAGCTGGTGGTTGGCCTGGGCTATGTAGGCTTGTCTAGCCTTTCGCTCACTTAGCAGCGTACATCGAGTGGTGTCTTCCAAAGACAGGGGTGGCTCCTTAATCAGCTCTTGACCGAGAAAGGTCGATATATTACCTCCCTCGAGGTAGTATGCCATCACTTTAACGAAATGGTTTGTCAGGGGACTTGCCATAGTTGTCATATAAGTCTGCTTGTGAGTGAAGTTTGGCGAGCGCTGGTCAGCACGGATAACAGAGGGCCGGACCAAAAGGCACCTTAGCAGTCGTAAAACAGACGGCTAAGGCCTTGTTACCCTACCCACCGGTCAAAAACTATTTTGTCTGTGCTTAAAAAGTACAAAAAAACCTGGTGATGGGTCAATTGGTGCAGATTTAGTTGCACCAATCAGTCGCTTGATTACAAGAGCTGCGTTGCGCCTATGTTTGTATAAATAAATCTCTAAAAAAACTGCAACGCCAGTAGACATGAACAACTTCCACTTCTGGTTGGTTGTAGCTGTGTATTATCACAAATCGCTGACTACCTGTTGGCAGGCTGAGAACAGTCCGAGGTGTGTCATGCGTGTACCTACCCTTTTAGGGTTTAACCACTACATAACAGGACTTTGGATGTTATAAGATGACTGGTGAAATATGGGGATTGTAGGGTATAAGGAGGTAGCATAGTCTTATGCTCCTCGACGGCTGTTAATTCAGTGTGCAACTAACGTTGGGCACTGCTGGTGTGTGGTCCAAATATGGATATTTGGATAAAATTTAGTATTCCAAGCTTCTCTTGGAAGGACTGTAAGGAGCTCAGCTTGCGCTGTTGATAGGGTAGCTCCTGTGTTACCGGGGGTGCCCGCAAGCCATGAGGGGAACCCGGTGTCACAGAAGCGTGCGTTCTTTAGGGATATAGTCCCCAAGAGACCTAACCAGAGTGCTCCAATGTTGTGGAAACTGAAAGTAAAATTTTTTTGCCTGGCGCCTAATTTCGTCCTCCACGTACGGGAGGGACGAGGCTTCGTGCAGTAGTCTCGTAGGGAATCTACGGTATACAGAATAGATTATCTGAAGTCCTCTATTCTGTATACGTTGTGGACGCAGGAGATGGCAATCTGCAGCCATGCCCCAGATTTCGCAGGCGTACAGGAGGATAGCTTTACTCCCAGGTAGGTAATGGTATCCACGCACTCTATCCTTCTACGAAGGTAAGTAAATGTGGGGAAGTTGGGGGGAAAGCGGCGTTTGGTGAAAAGTATGGCGTGGCTTTTCACCGGGTTGATGGACAATCGCCAATGCCTTCACCACTCTTGGATGAGGCGGAGATGTCTCAGTATGGGGAGAAAGGTTCTGCGAGGGTGTTTGTTTGTACAGTATAGCAGCATGTCGTCAGCATAGTGGGCTATGTTAACGTGCTATTCGGATGGAATGACTCACAAATCGCCAGCATTCCAGCATTCGAGATCAGGTCGTACAGGTTCTCTTGTACGGTATGTCGTGTTTGCACAGCACCTAGCCGCTAATGCGACTTTATCTCGGTATTGGAGATTGTCATTGTGTTGTCATGCTTTTGTGTCCTGGGCAATGGTTTCTTTCTGTATACCTAATTTAGGATACAGAAAGGGGGCAGGAATAGGTTTTGGGGTAATGATGTGTTAGAAGATGGGAGTGGCATTACCCTTATCCAAGGGCATCCTTGGGTAGGCGGTAACTTGTCCTTCTTCGAGGTGCTCTGTGGCCGTATTGACCTAATGCTCGTACCAGCTGATTGGCGTGGGAGTTAAGTTTGGAGTGCATGGTTCGGGATCGCTCCCTTACCAAGTCCATGATGTAGGGAAGTCCTGACTGGTTGTGAAGGATGTAAGACGGGAATCTACGCCCGGTATTATATATCATTCTTAACGCCCTGTTCTGCACTGACTGCAGTTTGCGAATGGTAGATGGTGCAGCTGATCCCCAGGCTTCGCAGCCGTATAGGATCACTGGCGGAATGATTGCCCGATAGATCCTTAATTTTAGGTGGTTGGGCATGGTAGATCTACGGATGGAGTAGAGCTGTCTGAGCGCAGCTTGACCAAGTTTGGCCTTTGCGCGGACGTGTGGGGCGTATGTTAGCCCGCGATCGAGGAGAACGCCTAAATATTTGGCGGAGGTTACCCATGGGATATTTCTCCGCCTAAGCCGAAGTGACCGTTCTGGCCGCCAATGGCGAACCTTGCCAAGAAGGAGAGCGGAGCTTTTCCCCGGACTAACAGCCATTCTCCACTTCTCACTCCAACGGTCGACGGCGTCGAGTTGTCGTTGAAGGGGAGGGAGGCAATATCTCACGTTTTTATTTTGTGCCATGATGAGGACGTCGTCCGATTAGCGGCATATCGCAGTGTGTTGTTGCGTGGGGAAATGGGACATGTAAGCTGCGAAGAGTAGCGGGGAGAGTACACTGCCTTCCGGGAGTCCTGCCGCTATTTCTCTTGTTGTAGACAGTTTTCCTTCCACTTTCACTCTGAAAGTGCGGTCCTGAAGGAAACTACTAATTATAGTGAGATATGGAGGAGGGATATTTGCCTGCTTTAGTTTGTACAGTAGGCCTTGGTGCCAAGTTGTGGCGAAAGCCTTTTCCAGTCCAGCAACACCGCTATGGTCTTGATGTTTCCCTGGAAACCCAGGGAAACCATCTCGGCCACACGCAGCAACTGCATGGTCGTGGAATGACCCCGACGAAAACCACACTGGTGATCCGGTAGGAGTTGCCTCTCCTCAAAAAGAGGTATTAGGCGGGTAAGGAGCAACCGCTCAAAAACTTTTGAGACGATTGGGAGAATGCTGATGTAACGGTAGTTGTTAGGAAAGACTGGGCTCTTGCTCGGTTTCAATATACACACAACCCTTGCCTCCTTCCAGAAAACCGGAAAATAACGAAGACGGAGGCATGCATTGAAGATCCGGGTCAAGCGGACCACAGCCTTTTTGGGTAGGTGCTGGAGCATGAGCGCCCTGACGCCGTCATGTCCAGGGGATTTGTTGGGATTCAGACTTTGGATTTCGGAAATCACCGCTTTCGGGGTGATTATGGGAAGTTGGATCACCTCGTGTAGCCACCGCGGTTCCTCATAGAGGCAATCCACGGTTGCTTCCACGAGTTCAGTAAAGTCTTCGTCTTGCGGGTCCTCCCGGGGTTCGAACTGTACCCCAAGGTGGTCCGCGAACACAGTGGCTTTCTCGTCTGACTCAAAGGCGAGCCGCCCACGAGTGCCGTGCAAGGGATGCTGGTATTGGGTCTTGTACTTCCTCAAGGCCCTTATAATCCGCCAGGGTTTCTTTTCTTGAAGGTTTACAGTTTGTAATGTGTTTTCCCAGGCTGATGTTCTATGCGCACGGAGCAGTCGCCTTACCAGGGATTTGAACCTCTGGTAAACTGCTCCTATCCTGGGATGGCGAAAACGCTGCCATAGCTTCCGAGCAGTTGCCTTGGCTTTTACCAACTGTCGGAGTTCTATAGGTTAGGTTCTAGGATCTGGGGTGTTGGTGGGAATGCGGTGAGTATGTGCGCGTACCGCATTTAGGATCTGGTGGGAAATATCCGACGCTGCCTCTTCCAACGCCTCGATATCATCGATGCGTGGTCGAGGGTCGACGGAACGGTTAAGTTGTAGGACTGCTGCATCCCAGTCGGTCTCAAATGCCCAGTCTGAGTTTAACAGAGCTGACATGGCTACTGTGGAATCTACCACGACAGGGTCGTGGTCAGAATACAGCTCATTTACTGCCGAGAGGTCGAAGTGTAATGGCATGTTCTTGGTGATCATGATGTCTAAGACGTCAGGCCTGCCGCGGGCCGGATGGAATGTAGGACCTCTCGGCCCATGCGCGACAAGGTTTGGGTCTCCGCTGATGAGGCGGTAGAGCCCGTGCCCCCTCTGGTTGCTAGTGCGACTGTACCAGAGCCCATGCTTCGCGTTGAGATCTCCAGCGATGCAGACTACTGGGTGTAGGTTGAGGAGAGTGGTGTAATCTGCTTCATAGAAGCGATGATCTGGAGGGTCATAAGCCGCAATCAACAATGTGCCACACCACCAATGGCAAGTGTAATGGCAGTAGCCTCCACATGTTGAAGGGCAGGAAGAGGAAAAGGTGTATGGGTGATGATGCCTTTGATGAAGATAGCTGTACCACCGTCCTGTCGGCCGACCCGATCAGACTAGGCAGCGAGAAGTTTATACCAGCATGCAGGTGTGTCTCGGTCACCAAGAGGATGTCGATCCCGTAGGATTGTACAAATTCCAGAATGCCTGGACGTTGTTCCCTTACGCCGTTGGCATTCCAGAAAGCGGCGCGTAATGGTCTACGCACAACACGGTAGGCCATTACTGGGAGGATCTAGGGAACAGCTGCTCTAATATTTGCAGCAGGATTTGCGTTTTTGTAGGACGTCAACATTGTCGTCCGTTATGGTCTGCATACACCTCCTCAAAATGGGAAGTGTCCGTTTAATCATGTCCCCGAACCAGTTGGACAGGGTCCTAAATTCCTCGAGGTCTGCCGAGGATATAGCACTTCCGAGTGGGGCCAATGGGGCCAACGGAGTGGTGCGTGCAGGTTGGGCACGTTGGGTTGGGGCCGGTGTAGGTACCTCGGCAGTTATGGTCTGTGCATCAGACGCGGTCATTTGCTCAAGTAGAGCTGACCGCTGCCTTTCAGCCTTTCTTTCTTTCCTCTCTCGCTTTTGGCGAGAGGGGCGTGGAGGTGGAGCCGCTCTCTCCTCCACGCTGGTGGCTGGTGCAGTTTGCACAGTTTGTGCCTGTGCAGGTCTGGTTTGTGCAGTTTCGGTCTGCTGCACAAAGTTCTCAGCCTCGTTAAGGGCGGCGGCGAAGCTCACCCCTGTGCGGACCGGTGCCACATTTTTAGGACCGCGGCGGCGGTTATCTATGATTTTTTGCCGCACTTAACACCCCTTGTAAACACTTACATGCGGTTTGTGGCAATTGGCACACTCTTTTTCTTCTGTGCCTTTGTCGCAATTTGCGACAAGGTGCTCTCCTGCACAGCGTAGGCATGCGAGCTTTCGTTCACATGCTTGGCTGGAATGGTGAAAACCCATGCATCTGCGCCATTGGTCTGGGCCATCTTGCACAGAAAAACGCTCCACCTTGACCACAGTGTGGAACAAGGTGCGCACAGCGCCTATTGGCTGAATTTGTTGGTCCAGAACCTTGTCCACCACTACCAAATATAGTGGCATGGGTACCCTTTTGGACCCCTCCTCGGTCCAAATGGTCTTTCTCAGCTGCGCTGTAGCTGAGATTTTAATCCCATGTTCTTCTAGGAGTGCCTGTGTTATTTCCTCTGGTGTACACTCAGAGGAGAGTCCCCTAATTATGCGTCTTTCGACGTTGGGACGCTGGAGTGAGTAGGAGTACAAATGAAACTGCTCCTCTCTTAGCACTTGTTTCGCCCTTTCAAAGTCCTCGGGCATGTAGGTTCGGATATGAACCTTTATTGGCTTCCTTTGAGCCTCGAAACTCTTGACCAATTTGGCCGCAAGTAGTTTCATGATTCTTATATGACTATTAAAAGAGTCCGCTATTATAGGCGGAATCTTAGGGCCCTTCTTGGCTAAGGGTGGTTCTTCGGCCCCTTGTGGGGGATGCAGACCATTGGAGGATTTTCTTTTCCTTCTGCGCTCAACGACGGTGAAGCCGTCGTCTTGCACGATGTCGTCGTCCTCCTCAGACTCTGTCTCAGACAGCGGGAGGTGCTCGTTGCTGAGTACGGGTTTTGTAGTTGGTAATACCCGTTGAGGGGCCGTAGCCTTACGCTTGGACCCCTTAAGCCTTTTGGCTGCAGGTTCTGCCACTTCAGGCGGGGATGGTTGGGAACTAGTCCCTGGTTTTTGCCCGTCAAAGTCGGGTGTCGTTGCGGTCGCCATCCGGCTGTCCGCAGAGGACCGGATCCCCTCCTTAGAGGAGACACCTAAGTGAGCCATATCGGCTCCGAGGAAAGGACTAGAGGTCCTACCTCTTGGCTGTGGCCTTGCGGACCCGCTGTCACAGTCGTGTCGGTCAGTCAGGGTTATGTCGGATATTACCTGATCTTGATGCACCAGCTCACACCCCTCCGAGAGCAGGATCGATGTCGAAGAAGCAGCAGAATCGAGAATAGATGTTTTGCGACACACTACGGCTTACTATCAAACCTCTTGTAGCGTGTGCGCGGAATTGTGCTTTTCGCCTGGCTTGGTAGTTGCTATTTGCTCCACCACGGTGGCTGCGGTCGCTCTCCTGTATCCCCCAGGCGAGAAGTACTGGAACTCGTTCCTCTCCAAGTAGCATGGAAACGATGTGCACTGGACGCGAGTCGCTGAGCGAATGACACAAATCGCTCTAGAGGCTCCAGAGGCAGTTTGAGTCGAGCGGGGAAGCTGTAACACGGCTTTACCTGCGCGATGAGTTTGGTAGTATGGTCTACTGGGAATTTGTTACTACAGGGAATGTTTGCGGAATCAGGGGTATTTATAGGGTCGGGAAGGATGGTTGGTAGGTAGGGATTGGTCCGTGAGCGGGCAGTGCCCGGCTGCTGATTAGCTGTTTAGTCAATCAGGTGACGCGCTAATCCCCACCAGGGTTCTGGCCGTCGGTCACTCACTGAGAGGTGAACTGAGTTAGGCATTTTACTCTGTTTCAAGTACAGATTGTAATTTTCGCCTTTCCCATCTTCCAAAATTAGACCGTTGGACCTAAGATGTCCTTCGGCAATTTTGTGGATGGTAGTCGGCGCGGCTGTCTCTGGTCATATTGTCCCAGAGTATTCACCAGTGGGTTAGGGTGGTTGTTGTACATTGTTCGAGCGCGAGTTTTAATCACGTCGACAATGTACGGGATGCCGGAATGTTCGTGAAGGATGTGCGCAGGAAATCTCCAACCAGTATCGTAAATCGTCCTTAATGCCCGATTCTGCAACGTCTTGAGTCTGATGAAGGTGATCTTTGCCGCCAATCCCCAGATCTCACATCCGTACAGCATCAGAGGCGGGATAATCGCACGATATAGGAGCTTCAGGCGAATGGGCATGGTTTTGGAACTGAGAATAACTCTGCCGTAGGGCTGCGTGACCTAGGAGTAGTTTGCCCCCTGACGTGATGTCTATACGTTAGCCTCCGCTCCAACGTGACCCAGGAGATGCGACGGTGCCGAAGCACGAGGTCCTGTGGGAGCCGGTTTGCCAGCGTGTTGGCCAGGAGAATAGCTGAGCTTTTCTCCGGGTTTATAGACATCCGTCAGTTCTCGCACCATCTACTTATGGCACAGAGATGGGCTTATACTTGACGGTAGCTGTAGCGCGGTTTCTTGTTAGTAGCGAAGATCATAAGATCGTCCGCATACTGACAGATGTGAGTGTTTGGGTGCGTGGGGAGATCGGCCATGCAAGCATTGAAGAGTGCCGGTGACAGTACACTGCCCTCGGGAACTCCTGCGCCAATGGGCCTTTCTCTAGAGAATGATCCCCCTACCTTCACTCGGAAGCTACGTTCCTGCAGGAAACTAGCCACCAAGAAAATGTATGGAGGGGGGATTTCATGCTGTATGAGCTTGTAGACAAGCCCTTCGTGCCAGGTGTTAGAGAACGCCTTTTCCACATCAAGCAACACTGCCACCGTTTTAGACCTATCCTGGTAAGCCAGGGAAGCCTTTTCGGCTTCTCGCAGTAGTTGCTCGGTCGTGGAATGGTCAGAACGAAAACCAAACTGATGTTCCGGTAGGAGACCTTTTTCCTCTAGAAGAGGTCCGAGGCGGGTCAGGAACAGTTTCTCGAAAACTTTCGAGATAACTGGTAGGAGACTGATGGAACAGTCGCTAGAAGGAAAGACCGGATTCTTGCCCGGCTTTAAAGCACATACCACACGCGCCCTTTTCCAGACAGCCGGAAAATGGCTTACGCTTAGGCACGCGTTGTAGATCCGAGTCAAGTGGATCACGGCTCTAAGGGGAAGGTGCTGGAGCATTTCCGCTGTTACACGGTCCTGCCCAGGGGCTTTTCTAGGTTTTACGTTCTTGAAGGTGTTAGTTACCTCGCGAGGGGTAACTATCGGGATATGGAAATCCTCGTGGCCCGCAGGTCCAACTTCTAAGAAGTCTTCTACTGCTTGTTCCACGAGGTCAGTATGATCGTCGTTCTGAGGATCTACCCTAGGCTGGAATTGAGTCTCCAGATAGTCTGCTAGCGCCTCTGCTTTTTCCCTCGGTTCAAAGACGAGTCTTCCCCGAGGGCTATGCACAGGGTGCTGGTGTACAGCATTCGGCATTGGTCGAAGCTCGTGTGAACACGTGCGTCTACGTTCTCCTTGGGATTGGTGTGTAGAGTGACAACAGCTTCGCCAGGGAGCGACAAGACTGGCGCAACGGTGGTGGAGCGAAACAGAACCAAGCCAGGCAACAGCACACGGTGTACCCTATAAGAGACTCGGTAAGCAAGTTTTAGGGTACACCACGGAAGAAGATTACGTCGGAAAGCCAACTTTCCCGGAGGGGCTCCGGCACGGAGGAGGAAGTGGGCATTAGCCCTCCGCTTGCCTCCCTACTAGAAGTAGCTAGGCGAGCTATTTCAACCCAGTATCCAGGCATGTGACCCCAGAGCTGACTCGGTACTGACCGACGGACACACGAGACCGCAGGCCCACAAGGCTACAGCCAAGGGACCAGACTCCAGTCTGGACCCGGGGTTCGCCCCCATAGGCGCGTCGCAAGGCGTTCGGCCCTCTGTGGGATGCCGGATGGCACCTGCAAAGACAAATGACAAACCGAGTACCAACGCCAAGGTAAGACCTGACGCGATGAGTACCTCATCTACCACCTCCCCGAACCCCTCCCTTGGTCCAAGGGTAAACATCGTTAAGGCGAAAGCCAAGACGCTCCTCAGGGCCAAGAACAGGCCGAAGGCCAAAAAGGCTATAGGCCTTTTGAACCTAGGGACAGCAGTCCCTGTCACACCACCACTATCTGTGACCCCTGTCCCAGCACCTACACTGCCGGATGGCGACGGCTTCGTTGTAGTGCAGAGCCGTAGGAGGAGATCGTCCGGTTCGAAGCCGGAAGGGACTCCTTCACCATCATCTGCACCTGCAGCGCTCGCCCCAAACCAGACCTCACAAAAGGAGGGTAGAATCCCTGTGATTGTGTCCGATCCGTTCCCGAACCACATAAAGGTTATGAAGGAACTGAGACGGCGGTTAAAGGCCGAATTCTAGGCAACTCAGCATCCAGGGAGGGTTGTCATCAGAACCACCACCTCTGACGACCACACGGCCGCGAGGGTTGTACTGAAAGAGAGTGGAATCAAATTCCACACCTACTCGCTTCAGCGTCCCCACGTGGTTCGCAGAGTGGTCAGAGGTCTTGATTCAGGGACAGACCCCCAGGATATCCGTGACTGCCTACTGGAAGAACACGGAATCAAACCGAGGACCGTGGTGCAACTAACCACCACAAAGGAAAAGGAGGGGAAACCCACCAAGGTACCCCTGCCACTATTTTTAGTGGTAGTCGACAAGCAAGGGGAGGAGACCCCAAAGATCGACCAGGTGAGTCACTTGTACAATACGAGGGTCACCATTGAGCCCTATCACAGCAGGGAGGGGCCAGCCCAATGCTATAATTGCTTGGGCTTTCACCACTCGAGCCATGCTTGTGAGAGGCAACTCGAGTGCCTTCGCTGTGCAGGCGAACACCTGGTGAAGGATTGCCCGACACCAGTGGAAAACAAAAACTGCGCTAACTGCGACGGGAGCCACATAGGAATCTATCGCGGTTGCCCGAAGCGACTTGCAATTATGCAAGGAAGACAGGGCAAGGTAGTACCAGAGATCCGACCGGGGGTGTCCTTTGCAAAGGCTATGTCGGGGCACGTAAGTGCTCTAGCACAGGCCGAGACTGCAGAGGCAACCCCACAAAACCAGGTTGTCAGTCAAAAGATAACGCCAGTCCCAAGCGTCATCCCAAAGGTGGGCACAGAATATCCAGTGCCACCCCCCAGTGTTGCCCCAAAGGACAAAGATCCTCCTAAAAAGAGGAGGAAGGGGAAAAAGGCTCCTGTGACTGAAAGTGCAGAGCCAGAAACAGCCATGGTGGAGGCAGGTAACAAAAGTGTTGCCCAACACCCCCCACCAACAGCCCCAGCTGGGGATGCACCACAGAGTGCACCAACCAACCAGGCAACAGCTGCTTCAGCCAACCAGGCAACAGCTACTACAGCCAACCAGGCAACAGCTGCTACAACCAACCAGGTAACAGCAGCAGCGCAGCCAATCAGCGCTAGCCCGTCCTCACAGACAGACTCAGTTAATAGAACCACCACAACACCACGACGAAGCACTCAGTCACAAGTCTTAGGAGACGCTTTTGGCTGAGAGGACATGGCGGAGTTCATTGAACTGGCAACTTGGTTTGCGGACCTCATACAACGTTCCCTCCCCATTCTATGGCGCTGCAGGGAACAAATCCTCAACCCCGAACTATCGGCTGTGAAGAAGCACCTCGTAGTGCTTCAAACGGCCAAGGAACTCTATGTTAACTCCATAAGCTCTAAAATGGCGCATAGAACTGTGCGTTCATTTAGAGCTGCGTTCTGGAACGCAAATGAAGTTAGAGAGCAGAGACCAGGCCTGTTAGAATTTGTGGACGACCATAGGATTGATATCCTTATGGTCTGCGAAACACACTTGCACGCCGGTGTACAGTTCAGTCTGCCAAGTTACGTCGCCCATCGGTCTGATCGGGTAGGCCGACAGGGTGGTGGTACTGCCATTTTCATAAAGAACCATCTCACCCACACTCCTGTTACCATTCCTCCGCTACAACACCTAGAAGCAACCGCCATAAGGCTATCCTTAGGCGTGACGACCTCGTACTTGTGGCGGTATATGATCCTCCGCATGGACGCTTCTATGAAGCGGACATCACGGCACTCCTGAAGCTACACCACAGGGTTTGCATTGCAGGCGACTTCAACGCCAAACACCCAAGCTGGCACAGCCGCACCCAGAACGTGAAGGGCCGGGGACTGTACCGTCTCATTAGCGGGAACCCCGCCCTTTTCGCGCATGGTCCGAGAGGTCCAACATATTACCCGGCACGCGGCGTCGCGGACGTCATAGATTTCATTGTCACCAAAACATTCCATTTCACCTGGATCTCTCGGTGACTAACGCTCTGGATTCCGATCACAACCCTGTTGTGGTCGACTCAGATGTTAATCTCACTGCGCTGGGAGTGCCTGATTGGGTTGAGAAAGTCGACTGGGATGTAGCCGTCCTAGCCCTCCAAAACAACGTGGAAGCACGGCCTCGAATAGACTCGATAGAGGCACGGGGTTCTCAACGTCTGTCCTAAATGCGGTACGTGCTCACACGCACCGCATTCCTACCAATGCACCAAACCCGACATCCTGCGGTGCTCTCCATATATATATATATATACTATTGTTAGGCGGGACGGGCTTTAGCTGCCCTCGCCAATGCGCGGGTGACGATTTTTGATTGGGCGAGCTGTTTCAGGATATGTTTGTCACTGGTCACAGTGTTTTCTCGGGGGTCCCTATTTTGTCCGTAGTAACTGTAGTTTTATTGTAGATGTTTTTGAGCAAACTATATCCATTAATCAATTGCAGTAACGCCCTGCAGCTCAACATGGGCCTAACACTATATAAAACCCTTATACGGCCCATACTGACGTACGCGGCGCCGGTCTGGGGCTATCCGGCAAAATCCCACGTTAAAAGATGACAACTACAAAATAAGATCCTACGTATATAAGCCAAAGTCCCATACATAGCACCGTCCAAACAATTACATGAAGACATACACATGCACACAATAGAAGAGTTCATTAAGAAGCTAGCTATCGAATTGTACAATAAAATCCCGTCACGCCACAATACACTCATCACTGCACTTGGACAATATGAAACTACTATTGACAAACACAAGAGACCGCTGTCCCTATTTCACAGAAACTTGACTAATCCCGACTTAGACGATGCCATAAACGAATTCCTTGGCAATCTTCTAAAGTAACTTAATCCACTGACTTTGTTTCTAAGTTACAGACATCTCACGTGGCGTCCATCTTCCTACAGCGCCCTCCAAAACCCTGCGCTAGCTAGGCAAGGCGGACCCAGGGGAGAGGGCCCCATCGAGTGTCACACGGCGTGTCGCGGACACGCGGCACATGATGAGTGTGGCTACCATGACGACCTGGTGACACCTGGACTTGAAAGGCAACGTTCAAGCACAGACACGGCTCCCACTGAGGATACCAAGCACTGTCACGGCCCCCACTGTGGACGCCAAGCACAGACACGACTCCTACTCTGGACACCAAGCACCGACACGGCTCCCAGTAGGGACGGCAAACATTGAATAAGTAAAACTACTAGGTATGAAGTTCATTATCACTGTCACCTCCAACTCCTCAGGCGGCAGCCAGGACTTGATCGATCATGACAGCAGGCCGGGACTTCATCGTTGACGCGCTCGCATGCACTGCATGCCAGCATGAAACTGCACGTTACTGAAATGCAAATGCAGGACCCGACTATCACACGCACAAACATTCATTAAATATTCCCCTGCAAGACATGGCACTACTTCTGTAATTACCAGCTGTTACTGCCCCTGGCAGGCCGCTCTCATCTATCACTATTAAACGCGCAGAAGCCTTAATGCGGCTCTGCATAAAAAAGGTCTTCCGGTGGGGCTATATAGTAAGTAGGCTGCCCGAGTTCGAAGCCAGGGTAGGCGTCTTACACTCGCATGCTAGCATGCGGTAAGGGCGTAAGTAGCCTTTTCCCCACCAAAAAAAAGTTTTGGGGCCAGGACTTAGAGACTTCAGAGAGGAGGAACTGATCTTAGACCGTCGTAACTTCAACAAAGGAACAACCCGACTAGCCCTGTGATCACACGGCGCGAAGAACGGATCCGAGCCTATTCTACTGGATTTGCGTTCGCCGCGAGCTGCGCCACTGGTATCCCGGCGAGTACTACTGGAACTGCCGGCTCACGCAGCGCGTAGCTGCATCTTCCATTATAGCTAGCCAAGCTTACTTACCACTACTGCCACCACTCTTTTGGACAGGCAGAGCACCAAAGCCATAACCACCATCCACTCGGATAGGTAAAGGCGCACTTGTGTGTCCGGCCGCCAGTTGCTTGCGTCTTTCGGCACCTGCCAAGGACTCTTTCGCTCTCTCTCTCTCTCAACTTCTTTCATCTTTTCTATTAGGTGTGGGGGGAAGGTGGGGGGAGACTGACCCCCACCTTCCCCCCCACACCCCAAACTTACCTTACTTAAAACTCAAACACCTAACTGCGACTGACTTATCTCTTCATTGAGATGGGTAAGACGGTCCCCGACCTCCCTGCGGTCGACGCGACGAAACGTGACATGAACGAACCTTGACTTCTCCGGCTTCCAACCTAATAATTCCACCCTTCCCACCAATCCCAAACCCACTGCCGCAGTCGCCTCTCTCCTCTTCCCTCCGCCGAGCTTCAGAACACTCCTCTGCCAACATCCTGCTTCTCTTACAGAACCTCTACTTCTTCACGCTGCTCCCTCTCCAATATCTAAACCTCCTCAAAAGCCATTTCCCCTCCCAATACCCGTTCAAGGATTCCTACGCCCAAGTCCCTTACCAGTGTCAACCTCAATACCTTACCTGACCCAACTGCTCCATCCTGCGTTCCGCAACTCGGCTCCCCATCCCGGTCCGTTCCTCCATCTTGCCCCTCTTCCCATCCCACCACATAGCTCGGCCCCTCATCACGACCCGTTCACCAACCTCTCCTCGGTTCCCAGGCCAGTCCCCTACTTGGCCCCTCAAACCGACGCCATCCTCAACCCGCTCCTCCAACCTGTCCCAACCCCCAACCTAGCCCTTCAACCATACCTAATCCTACCTACGCTCACATCACGAAACACCAGCTCCCTATCTACATTGACCACAGACATTCGACGGACATTAGTAAATTACTCACCGACTTCACGCGACGGACTTGTATAACTGACTAAGAGGTACGCCGGGGCTCACTGACCCATGACTATCAAATAAGAACACGAACCCCAGACGACTACCCACGTCTGTGCGAATACCTTCAGCAGGTCAACGTCGCATTCCACATTGGGGCGCCTAGGCAAACCCAGACCTGTAGGGCGATAATTAAACGCCTCTGCATGAATGGCGCCGAGCCCGTGATCATGGAGGAACTAGCGCCCTCCAACATCTCGGTGGTGAAGGTGACACAGCTGCGCCGCTTCAACAAGGAGAGAACCCTTTTGCCCCAGTACCTTGTTGAGCTGACGACACCGGACGATCTCTTTCGGCTCCCCCGAAAGACGACCGTCCTGTACTCCCGTGTGGCGATTGAGGATTGCTGTCCAGCACTGCTAAGCAGTGCGGCAGCTGCCAGCGATTGGGCCATTTGACGCCCAATTGCAGAGCCCAAGCCGCGCGCTCAAGGTCTGCTAGGAGACACGAATTCCAGTCATGCAATGTCCCGCTCGAGCGGCGCAAGTGCGTTCTGTGTGACTTGCAGGGACATGGGGTACGCTTTCGTGACTGCCAGGTGTACCTGCGACACTTTGCCGCGCTACGAACGTCAAACCAAGGATTATAGCCTCAGATACAGACACACAGACCGGCACCTGCACAGACACAGGCCCAAACCAATGGGAGAAAGCCGGGGCGCTCCCACTGTTAACCCTGCCACCAGCACAGGGACCAGTGCGCTTCCTCCCAAGACGACGGTAAGAGCTCTCAGCAGCTCAAACCGTGAAGGCAACGTCAGGCAAGCCCGAAAACCCAAAAGACTGGTCCAGGTCCACCCCAGTGACAACTATAACCCCACGCGTCTCTATATCAATGGCCCTGAGTGCTTCCATAATATAGAGATGAGCTACATGGTCCTGGACAGACTACAACTAAAGCCTGACGAGACGCTAGACACACTCCAGGTCTACTACAACTTATTCCAACTACTTGACATGACACACAATGGACGTTAACCCCGCAAGTAGTTTAATGACATGGAACACACATGGACTGAGATAACGAAAACATGAACTGGTTGACTTTCTAGACAAACATGACATACCAATAGTCCTTCTCACGGAAGCACACCTGAACCCACGCAACAGACTGAAGTTACCCGGTTATTACCTATATTGTAGAAATGACAGAGATAGACGCACGGTGGCATCGCCATAGCTGTCCGCTGAAACACCGCTCACTATCAAGTAGCAGTTCCACCCCTCCATAGACTCGAGGCAACAGCGATAGCTACTACAATTAACAATAAGTACGTGATCTTCGTCTCAGTCTACAATCCACCAGGCGATATACTCACAGCAGAGATTGACTCGCTCTTGCAGCTAAACCAAAGTGTTATAATAGCAGGCGACTTCAATGCCAAACACCTATACTGGAATTCATCCAATATGAACGCGGCAGTCTAAACTCTATTACGCCACGAAAACAGATCAGACTATATGATACACGCTGCCACAGAACCGACGTACGTCCCGTTTCAAGCAAACCAAACGTCTGATGTCCTAGACATCGTACTAGAAAGGCAAGCCGGCGCCCGCGTCTCGCTCAAAGTATATAACGAGATATCGTCAGACTACCTACCGGTCCTGATAAAACTTGAAGGCCCTCTTCGGAGTGTGCCTTTCAGACCAAGGCGAAATAGCAAAGCCAACTGGGACATCTTTTCAGAAACCGTAGATGCCCAAATGTTGGACATTAAAGTTGACTCAATTGAGGACATAGATACTGCTACCGAAAAAGTGGAAAAGGCAATACAATATATCACAATGGTGGACTTCACTACAGCGGCAAAAGAAATCAAACACGTGCCTGCCTGTAGACATACGTCTCACCAAACAAAGAAATAGAAGCAGGCGACAATGGCAGCAGCACCGACATCCGACCCTAGAGAACCAACTCACAACCCTGAACCAGCAACTTCGTGAGCACACAGCCGCTGTTATAACCAACAAGATCTAGGATGTCTTCTTATGCTGTGGCAAGCTCTGGAGCGTAGTTGTTCGAAATGACCTCATTGTCAAGTCTAGGGTGGCGGCAAAACGCTCAAAGCGCAGTCCTTCTTGTATAACCTGCCGCCCGGCATTCGTCGGACCAACAACGGAATATGAGCGGGAAATAGCACGTTAGGCAGCGGAAATAATGACGGAAGTAAGGTGACTGACAATGGGCTCAACATGTTCGAACAGGCGGTCTTCGAATACGGCTTCCAGTTCCCCCTGTTGATTTGCCAGGCAGATACACGTGACGATGGTACCTAGTGTGAAGGCTTGCTGATAATGATTGGAAAGTTATAGCTGCAGAACATTTCAGAGATGACATTCCACTGAAAATTAAGTGAAAGTTGTGCTGAGCAAACAGATGTGTCCAGGTGAGAGATGGTAGAATAAAAATGAATTAAGTGTTTAAAAGAGAAAGGTAGTCCTGAGTGAAAAACTCATGAAGATGATTCTCCATTGCGCAAGTTATAGGTGAACTCAAAGAGAATAACAGGGACAAAAGTTTCCTAAAAGCAGGTAGGGTGCTGAGAACTGGGACACTACATCTACAAAGTCCGCAATGGCGGAGATGGATCAAGGCGATAGATACATAATACAAAGGGTAAAAGAAAAGCCAGGTAAATTCAGGGTAAAGCAACACCTTGCAGAGTAGTGGTAAAATGAGATGCTAGTAAATAGTACTTCGCCACGAATCAGAAGTATGAACTCCCAAGTATAGGAGATGCCGGTGGAAGCTCAAAGCGCATGGGAGAGGCACCAGAAATTGTAGGAGTGTCCTCTGGCGGAGCTTGGTCACCTGTAAACACAAAATAGTGGAAGATAGCGATTTCGTTAGTAACTGGAGTTGGACTCTATGTGCGCGAATACCACGTGAATCCCACTGAAGTACGTGCATTCTGAGGCCAACGGGTAAAGTGGTTCACAAACTTCACTGGCACTGAAATAACGCATAGGTCAGGCTCTTCCAAATCCACGAGTATGAGTCTGAGTACACGCGAGTACGCAGTAGCTTTGCGCGGAGCACAGCTATAAAGGGAGCGGCGGCGAAGGACGATAACCAATGCGTCACTGTACGAAGGTCATGTCATAGCAAACCCAATCGTTGCCCGCTGCAGGTCTCCACCAATACCCATGACGGCAGCTTACCCCCTAATAGAGCTGCGCTACATGTTATGTTGCAGACTTACTCATGCAAGGCGGCGAGCAGCTTGGTTGGAACATATTACAATAGGGCGTGGAATATAAGTCGAAAACTGATCGATCACCTCGTAGCCTATCAATCTTTGGTGGGGATCGGGTCGATCAAACGTAAGCAAATCGCAATGGTAGCACCTGAAATCATTTTGATTTGCTCGTACAAGATAAAGAGATGTTACAGCGTAGTTCGAACGATAACCCTGGAGCTCTTCCTTCGGCATACCATCTGGGAAGTGGTGATGACGTCCTTTGAGAAGTTCACGCTGCGGTGCTCCTTGGCACGTATAGGATTATCCGTGAAAGAGTTCGGCTTACAGCAACTTTTCAAACTGCGTTCTAGTGAAGGTCTCGATATGGTGACAACCATTCCTAAGACGGTCACAGGAACGCTTATTTTTCTCCAGACCCACATGAATAATAAATGGCTTGCCTTCAGAACTGACCGAGCATCCTCCAATCTACTAATCACTAGGTAAAGAGCTTATAATACTAAGTTTACACAGTTGACATATAGAGGCCCACCGTTCCCCTCACCCTAAAGTTCGGTTGAAAAGCTAGTCCTGCCAGATTGGCCACGTATAGTTTAACCCTTAGCCTTTCGACTAGAAGGAGCAGAGAACAGAACTGTGTATTGGTAACGTGCACCTTCCCTGAAAATTGTAAAGATAGAACGAAGCTCAGGCACATAGCCCTCAAATAATCACGATATTCCTTCCCAACAACACACTCGGCCTGCACGTGGCTGTGCGTTTTTACTGACTCCCTCGCCATAAGGAGGAGCCCACAACGAGCAAGTCAGGGTGGCTTGTGAACCCGTGTGTGCCAAATGCAAACTCACATTAGAAGACCTCTGGAGGGGGGAAGGCGGGGGTTGTGGCGGGTTCGGGACGAATGTCAAACTTCGAACGCTTCATACGCTGCCTTCATTTTTAACGGAGGTCCACCAGATTAAATATAAAGAAAAGCATACGGGTGGGCACGAATTCACATCTTTGAACCCATTGAACCAAATGTACAGATGTAACACCTTGAACTTAAGGTTTTCGGGAATCTCCTCGTTGGTCATGCCGTTCAATGCATGGGTGTTTACCATGCCGTGAGAAGAGCTCAAGGTACCTGGCTAACACATTTACTTTCAGTATTCTCGCTACCTGGGATGTGGAATGTGCCTCAACCACGAATGTGTCATTGCGAAATCTATCGCACGACTTCTTTTGAGGTGCTTTGAATAATAAAAGAGCAAACTGATGTAAATGTCCTTGTTTCCTCAGTTCTTGAAATTACTAAGTAGCGAAAATCAGGAAAGTTGCCTACTTCTTTTCCATATATGCACTTTAAGTGAAATTTGGGATTTGAATTTTTTCGTTCCATAGCGGATAAATGCTCCAATGTTGTGATGTCTCCGATGGCAAGCTCATATGTTGGGCTCCAACTGGACTTAGATGAAATTCCTGGCCTGGATTTTGTTCACTGTAGGGTTTCACTTCATACTGTACAGATAGGTCCCAACCGCCGTCAGCAGTGTAGGAGCCCATGCTAGCCCTTCCCCACGACTAGCCATTTTCAGCAGATATGGACACAGTCCTCATGACATTCAGAAGCTGTGATTCATGTATTAGACAGTTACCTCCACAACTGCCTTCTCACCGGTCCGCGCAAGGAAATCCCTCAGATTCTGTTCAGGGAGGTATGAGCACGCTGCTTCATGCGTTATTTTAAAAACTTTTTCAAGAATTGTAGGTATGAAAGAATTTAGAACAGAAAATGTCATCGCACGAGAAATGTATGGGAAAAAGATGTCTCATACTGCTGATCTTAGAATGCTAAAATAAATGAGACAATAGTAGTGGTGGTCAGTCATCCCCTAGCAACAACCCATTATGTCGAGTAAGAGCGTCGCAAAGGTGATCCGGTTTTAGCGTGACCCTAACAAACTCAGTGTTTGTGAATGTGATAAACTTCTAAAGTAGGCCGGTGGGATAGACCAAGTAGGGTGCTGGGATAGACCAGAACTGCATGAAAAAGGGTAATTATGTTTAACTAAATATAAATGTGTCTGGCACACAGAGAGAAAGAAGCTACACAATCGAAACCAGAACATTCAAACTGACATTCAAACGTACTAAAAGAAGTACTGGAATCAATTAACCAGAAATTTGAATCTTCACAGTAATTTCTCGTACAACTGAAGAATTCCTCCTAAAGAAGGCAGATTGCTACAGCTACCTACCCATAAGTGCGCGAACAAGATGGACAAGAGGATTATCTGCTATGTCTACAGCCAGAAGCCCAGATGAATCCCTGTACCAGAAGCTACCCCCAAATTGCCACCAGAGCTTGACAAATATTGGGTGCATTCTCCTGTTGCAGATCACATGGAGGCAATCGACAGCACTGGCAGTCAGACCTCCAGAACACAGCAAGGCAATAAAACATCCCAAGTGTCCATAAGTAACTGCAATACGTAGTGGATGAGGTGAGTGTGCATATTCTTGTCCTGTCAGGCACTCAATTGCTGCTCCATGGTCCAGCAGCATCTGCGAAAGACACAATATAATTGCTTCTTTATGCAGAACGTATTTGAAATTATTTGGAACATGTAATGAAAGTACACACTATTCCTAATGAGGTTGCACTCCATAGAATCTCTCTCCCGAAACCAAAAAACATTAAATAGTGTCATTGGTATGTACTGAGTGCAGGAGTTTTTGAAGCAGAATGATTCTATACATTCTAAATTGCCAATTTAGCGAAGCAAATAGAACGACGGTCAAGAATCAAAGCCTCGCAAAACTAAGAAATGTAATTCATATTAACGGAATGAATCGCTCCATACTTACTTCACAATACTGCTATTTGTTACCAAATAAGCCGCCCCTCGTAAGCTAAGTCGCTGGAGCATATGTCTTTCGCGCTTCTCGCCATAGAGGGTTGCGGGTTGGAGTCCCACCTCGGACAATGGTGTTTGTGTCTTGTGTATCTATGTAATAAACAGGAAAAAAACGGTGAAATAACCCGAGGAAAGAAGGAAGAAGGAAAGTGAATAGGGGAAAAAACAAAGATGTGACACAAATAAAAATGCATATTAAGAATACTAATATGCATATGCTAATGCACTTATTCCATTATATCTTAAGGGACTGACGAATTTATGTTATGCAAAAGGCGTATAAATATAAACGCAAAAGTAAGGCAAATCATGCCATCACGGATGATTACGTTACTGCGATTGTTGATGGTATTTCTTGCCCTGTAAAAAAATCTTATCAAATGTCAAACATGTTAACGAGAACAAACTATGTGAATTGATGAGAGTTACAATAGAAATGAAAAGTATATTAAGCTAATAGAGAATTTTACTATGCAAATTCATTTTGTGAGTGATAGCTACCAATTCATTTGTTTTATTTATTTTTAAGCAATGGTAACGCTAGTATGCCTAGGAAGTGCCACATAAGTCAGAATGGTGGTACAACAACTTGAACCAAAAAACCGCGAAAGTGGGGAATTATACATTTGGTTAAGAGATCACGCAATTTTTCGGCAGGAGTAGTAGTAGTTAGGATATAGGGGCACAACTGCAGGGTCCTTGGTGGCCCCCGCCCTAAAAACGATAAAGGGAAAATGCAGGCACCAATTCTGCGCTCTAAAAAGTAACAATTAAACTTCTACTAAAACAGTGACAGCGTCTGCAGAAAGTGTAGTCAAAACACGGCCACATAAAAACAGAACTACATATAAAGTGACCAAACACAGCCATTCATTCCACTGCCACGACTGAAATGTAATACACACTGTAGATAATCAGCTGTCTGTCAGAGCTTGAGCCATGATAGTTGGCCAACCCAAGGGCGCACGCAACTGTGCTAAAAGCTGTCACTGGATTTAAATTGTATGTGGTACCGTCAACGTTCAGAATAAGTGATTGACTAAAATGGCAGCACCCGATGAGCAATCTATTAACTGAAATTTCCCCATCGCAAGACTGCTGCGCCAGTATGTATTGCAGGTGACAGGGTGGCGCTTCACCTCTCGAAGTTTGTTCCTTTGAGGACCAGTCCAGTCATTCACTTCAGTAAAAAAGGATAAAACGATGTAAAACTGTGCTAAAATCATTCAAAAGTACACAAGAGCTATAACACTGGAGGGAAATAAAAAGACTGCCATAGCAGCATCAGTAGCCTCATTTTCTTGTTGGCAGACGTGTCCAGGGATCCACAGAATGGCGGGACCCTAATGACCAAGTTGTCGACGGGCCCTTAAACCCAACACACTCACTCACTCCACAGAATGGCAAAGCCTAGCAACACCGAGCGAGGTCAACCCTCCACACGTTACACGAGAGGTTGGTTAATTTAGAGCGACCTAAGGGTCTGTGGGGTACTCAAGGAATCGCAACTGCTGTAAGGCTTACCGATCAGCGTATAACAGAATTGGTAAATAGAAAAGAAAAACAAAAAAAAAAAACAAATAAATAAAAGCAGATTCTACTCCACTGCATTTTCCAAATTGCGATTTAATGTCTAAATATAGCGAAAGGTTAACCAAATCTGTCGCTGAGTTCGGCATGGAGATCAGCCCCAAATCGAGTTGGGTCTCGATGCAGAGTTAAAGAGGAAATTGTATTTCTCCTCCGGGAAATTTTGCCGGCAAAAAGCCGAAAGAGTAATAGAAATTTTGATTAAAACCAGGAAGATCGCCGAGTACTGACGATCCAGTGAATAGTAAATGAGCCCAATATAAGATGGATGTCCGGCACACTAGAATCTTCATGCGCAACCACGAAGAACATCACTCCGATAAGATAGCGGACATTAGCAGCTCGGTTGTAAGACTAACGGATAATAGCATGTACGGTAGTGGAATTAACGGCGGAAATAAGGCGATTCACCAGCTGACCAACATCAACCAGACTGTCATCGAAAACACCGGAACAGGAATAAAGATTCCAATTCGCTCCCTTAATTTGCCGGATGGGAACACGTAACGATGGGACGCGTTGCGAAGGCAGCCTGAGAAGGCAAGGAAGTGATCGCTGCAGTGTGTCAAAAACGACGTTCCACTGAAAATGATGTGATGTAGCAGCTGTGATGAGCAAACAGGTTAGACCAGGTGAGATAGACAGAGAGGGAGGGAGAGAGTGGGCAGGCAAGATAACAGAAAAAAAGTACGTTCGCAGTATTTAAAAGAAAAAGACGATTCTGAAAAATTCAGCATGGAGAGACCCCCTTACGCAACCCCAAAAGAACCCCCAAAAAGGGTTGTGGGCATTAAAGTCTCCCAACAGAAGGTAGGGCGCTGGGAGCTGGGATACTAGATCTGCATAGTCCGCAACGGCGAAGAGAAAGCAACGGTAGATACAAAAGGGGTAAAAGAAAAGCTAGGTAAACTCAAGGTAATGGCAAAAGCTTGCAGGGTAGTGATCAACATGATGGACTCTTAAAAAAAAAAAGTCCTCACAAATCAGAATTTTGGCCCCTCCATATACAGGAATACCAGGTTCAGGTGGGAGGTCAAAGCATATCGGAATGATACCACGAAAATTTAAAGTATGTCGCTGGCGAGGTTTGGTCACCTGGAAGCTCATTACGCCGGGAGACAGAGATTCGGAATATATTCTCTCAAGCTTCCACGGCCAGTACTGAAAATATCTTGGATATCTGGTTTTTGCAGCATCAAGTTGGATAAAACCGACGTTTCGACCATCTTGTCGTGGTCGTTTTCAAAGGCAAACAGCGCCGCATTCTCAAGTTTCTCGAGTTTTCTTTATTCCTAATTTTTGCCTGGTGCCAGTACAAGGGGCCCGGCTTACAGCCTATACATTTACATTTATTTACAATTGTTTTTATTTACAAGCTTATAGTTTTGAATTTCACCAAGAACCCATACGGTGACCATCTTTAGGTCACCGTGAATAGTTTTTGTTTGTCTTTTGGTGTCCCTTCCAATCTTTTTTTTCCCCTTTATATACATCTATATACACACATACACCCACGCATTCACCCACACACACGCTTACAAACATACCTTCACTGGGCACACCAGAAATATGCGTCCCAGCTCGCGCACTGCACTATTTACAACATTTACATTTTCCCGCTCCTTTTCTGCGCGGGCAGGGTGTAGCTCCTCGGCTCCTCGGTGTTTTCCGAGGCGAGGGCCTCTGGCGTAACGTGTGTGTGGCCTAAGACCGAGGTTGCATGGACGTGCACTAGTCGGCGAGCAGTGCCGCGTCTAGAACATTTTTATTCTATAGCCCATCCTACCCTTAGAAGACAGTACACGTTAAATGGAGCGTATTTTTTTTTTTTTTAACTGTGGACGGGAAAAACCCGTTTCAGGCGGAGGCCAACATGCTGAGGCAGTGTGAGGGTCCCTGCGCCCTGAAGGGGGAGGGTTACTCACTAAAAAACCCCTCCACGTGTTAGTTCGTACAATGCTAATGGTTTCGTGCATCATCGTGCGTTAGTTGGGTCCCGCATAGCACCCCGGTTAGTAATTGAAAGCTTTAAGCTGGCATGAAGTACATGCGAGCGAGTCAAATGTTGCTTTTTGGTAATGCCCATGAAACCTGGACATGACCAAGAGAGTTACATGCGTTGTTAAGTTGTTGATAATATGAGACGCAATTATGCTTACTTATGATTAAGGTTGCACAGGCATAGGCCTGTTAGTCGTTATGGTACGTGCTAATGTTAGTGTTAGCGTAACATGGTGTAATTTGTGCAATGCTTACGTCTAGGGTTGCACAGGTATTTACCTGCAAGTCGTTATGATATCTGCTAATGTTAGTGTTAGCATACCTGAGGTTATTCGTGCAATATTTGAGCTTATACCTAGTGTTACACAGGTATTTACCTGCCAGTCGTTATAATATCTGCTAATGTTAGAGTTAGTGTAACCGAAGTTATTCGTGCAATATTTGGGCTTATATCTAGCGATGCACAGGTGGAACCTGCAAGTCGTTATGAAATAAGCTAGTGTTAGTGTTAGAGTACAAAAGATGTTTTTCGTGCAATATTTAGGCTTATGTCTAGTGTTGCTCAGGTATGTACCTGCAAGTCGTTAGGATCAGCTAATGGTCAGTGATTTTTACACATGCTTAATATGAATGCTATCGTGCTAGATTTCTACTTTGTCTGCCCGAGACAGGCAGGTCTTGTATCAGCGTTTGTCCTGGTCTCGCCGTGTCGTCGGAGTGTCCTACTCCATCATACGGTGGCCCGCTTTCACCGCGCACGTAGGACACTGGTGGAAGGCCCTAGTTCTCCCGGTCCGCCTCGGCATCGCCGAGGGCTTGTAGGGCTCTGTGGCAGGCTGCGGTCTGAAACAGGGAATAAGGAAGGTTTAGTTGTGTGGTGAGAGGGAACAGTCCTCTGTCAATGTTTCATTTAGTCGTGTAGTAGGTTGTTCAAGAATTCCTCTACTTCCGTGTTATTTGGAGTTAGATTTCTGTCGAAAAGCGCTAGCGGTCTAGCGTGTTTATAAATTTCCATAGTATAGTTACCTAGGTTCGTTACTGAAGGGTTGTGATGTTTATGCAAGTGTTTATATGTATCGTGTGATAGCTTTTTAATGAATTGCTCTATCGTGTGCATTTTTAGTTCGTCGTGTAATAAGTCCGCTGGTGCAGTGTAGGGCACTTTTGCTACCAGTCGTAGTATTTTGTTTTGTAGTTTTTGTAGGCTAATAATATGTGTTTTTGCGGCATAACCCCAAACCGGAGCAGCGTAAGTGAGTATAGGGCGGATAAGCGTCTTATATAATGTTAGTCCCCTTTTGAGTTTTAGTTGCGAGTTCATGTTTATAAGGGGATATAGTTTGCCTAATTGGGCGTTCACTTTTCCCCTTATTCGGAATATATGCTGCTTCCATGTGAGTCCTTGGTCCATTTTAAGCCCTAACCAGGTGACTGTGTTTTTCCACTCAATGTTCTCTCCAAATATGGTGAGTGGTGGAAGCTGGTGTTTTCCTAGTCTATGGTTGATTCTTTTGGTGAATATGATAGCCTGCGTTTTCTTGGCATTCACCTTAATTCGCCATTTGGTGAACCAATCCTGTAGCTCGTTAAGGGCTTTTTGTAGCCTCCTGTGTATGAACTCGACTTTCCCCGATTGCGCTACAATTGCCGTGTCATCTGCATAGATGAATAAGTTCGTGTTGTGTGTTTTCGGGATATCGTTCATTGTTATATTAAAGATAATCGGCCCCAATATACTTCCTTGTGGGACTCCCGCTTTTATAGGGCGGGGGGAAGAGAGGTGGTTGTTAACTCTGGACTGGAATGTCCGATTGTGTAGATAGTTTGCGATTAGTTTGATTAGAGAGTCGTGTATATTAAGTGTTTTGAGCTTCTTGAGCAGGCCCGCGTGTCAAACTCTGTCGAACGCGCGTTCTACATCAAGTAGGATGTGCGCCTGTCGATTTTCGGAAGTTAAACCCATGCGTGATGTGTTCTGTGGCTCTCAGTAGTTGCAGGGTTGTGGAATGGCGAGCGTGGAATCCGAATTGTTCATTTATAGTTATGTTTTGTTTGATTAGTTGTGCATTTAGGCGTTTTAGTATTACTTTTTCGAGTAGTTTTCCCAGAATGCTTAGTAGACTAATTGGTCTTTAGCTCTGTGGGTTCAAGAGATCTTTGCCCTTCTTGGGAAAGTGTACGACTATAGCTGGCTTCCATCTGTCAGGGTAGTACCCTTTCTCTAGCACATAATTGAAGATTTTGGATAGTAGTTTGATAGTATCTTCGGGTAGGTTAGCTAAGGCTACCGCCGGGATGCTGTCTGGCCCAGGGGCCTTTCGTTTTGGTAAATGTTTAATGAGCCATTTGATTTCGCTGGGACATGTTTTTCTTATTTTATTGTGCGTTATTTGGTATTTATATTCGCGCGTTTCTTCCTCGGTTTCGGCGGTGAATTGTGGGCAAGAGGGAGTGATGTTTGGAGTTAATGTTTCTTGTAGCGCGTCTGCGAGAGCATTTGCTTTTTCTTTATCGGTGGTGGCTATGTTTTGATTAGTATGGAGTGGAGGGATTTGCACTTTATCGCGTGTTAGGCAGCGAGCTACTTTCCACACTGAGTCTCGTTCATAATCGAGATTCTCAAGTGTGTTCTGCCATTGCCTCGAGACGTGATTTGCGATCCTTTCGCTTACTAGGTTATTTAAGTATTTAACGTACTCGAGGTCTGTTATGTGGCGCGTTTTTTTGCCATTTGCATCTGGCTCTGTTCCTTTCGGCTGTTAGGGAGGTTATGTCTTGTGGGAGCTTAGTTTGATGTTGCCTAGGCTGGCTCATAGGCACAGAGGCAGCTGTGGCTATTTTTATGGCCTTTTCCAATTGGATGACCGCTTCGTTGGCGCTTTCGTTAGTGTTAAGTGGGACAGTGGGCAAGTTTTTGCTTACAGTGTCTGCAAATTTATCCCAGTTCGCTCTGTTATAGTTAGGGCGTTTAATTGGCGGGATTAGAGCTGCATTGCCCTCTAGTGTGATTATGAGGGGCAGATGGTCGGATGACAGCTCATTCATAACTTTGAGATGTGTTCTGCGTGTTATGTTTTTGGACAGGGCTAGATCTAGCACGTCAGATCTGTGTGTCCTGCAATATGGAACGTCAGTATGTTCCTCTGGAGTGTGGATTAAGAGGTCCGAGTTGTTTTCGAGGTGTAATAATGCTCGTTCCTCTTTATTTGTCTCGTTGCATCCCCAAATTTGGTGTTTCGCATTGAGATCACCGGCAATTAGGGCCCTATTGCGCTGCTGCGTTAAGTCCGTTATGTCGGATGTGATTAAAGTACCTGGAGGGGCATAAGCCGCCGTTATGAGCACTTTGTTGTTGTCGAGTGTAATTAGTACACTGGTGGTTTCCAAATTTTGGAGTTGCGCAGGGGAGAGGTCAGGTCGTGTTGTATATCGTGTTTAATAATGACCGCGGTGCCACCCCCGCGCCCGTCTCTATCTGTTCGGTGTGTCATGTATCCCGGAATGTTGAATCTATGGTTGTCTTTAAGGAGAGTTTCTGTGATAAGGGCTATGTGAATATTATTACGGGAGAGGAATTTCTTGAACTCTGTCTTTTTGCGTCGAAGTCCCCTAGCGTTCCATGTCATGATGTTGAGATAATTTGTATAGTCCATCTTGATACTTAGATGAAACCAGGTGTCACCAGCAGTTAGAAGAAGTCCCTATAAGACGCCAATATGGAGCGGACCTCTGACAATTCCGCTTCCATTAGCAACCCAAGGATGTGCCCCGCTGACTCCCTCAGGTCGCCGTCTTCCATGCCGGTGCTAGCGACGCGCCGGTACATCTGTCTCTGGTGGTGTAGTCGTGGGTCTCGGGACTCTCGGGGTCGTCTCTGTAGGTCTGGCCGGTCCTTCCGTGCCATGCGCGGCACTCCACGGGGCTGGCGGGGCGTCCTGGAACTTGGCGGTTCCTCAGCGACCGTAGCCTGAGCCACAACCTCAGCCATACTTGGCACTGGTGGAGCCTGCTCGGGCATTACTCCACGCGCGCGACTTCCAGATCCCACAACCGTATGTCTACCTGACCCCTGGAGGTTACGTGCCGCCGCCACATGGCGCTGGTATTCGGGACAAGCCCGGTACCTGGCCCCGTGGCCCTGGCGCAGGCATAGCGCGCACGTTCTCAAGGGGGGCGGAACATCACAGCCACGAGAATCGTGGTCACCTGTGCACTTGGAGCACACCCTAACCGCGGCCGAGCACCTCGCCTCTGTTTGCCTGAGTTGTTGGCACTTACTACACTGGACCGGTATGACCGGTCGCCTGTATAACTCCACCTTCACTCGAAAGTGGAGCATACATTCAACCTGCCTTAGTCGGTCCAGGTCGTCCGCCGTCACCAGGTCCACCAGATAGAACGGAAGAGGTGTTCGGGCCTGGTCGTAAAACCTAAGTTGCGTTACTCGCAGCACTGAAAAGTGCGCGGCACGCAACTCAGCCTTAATGGCCTCCCCCGCCCCATCATAGTAAACGTGCTTTATCACGGCACGGAAGGATTGCTGCTCGTCCTGCTGCCTCGTCAGCTGGATGTTGACTCCCTTCTGCCGCAGAAAGGCACACATGTGTGCATAGTCCACGGGGGACGACATGCGCACCAGGAAGTCACGCGACAGCGGGGCCCTGGTCACTGTGTAGCCCTATTGGCATAGAGGGAGTCAAACTCTTGCATGGTCTGAAACAGCGTGACGTGGTGTTTACTGACATAGATTGGCGTTTGCATCCTGGGTGCTTGGGGGAGGGCAGTAGGGGCAGGAACCGTAACCGGGTCTGGTCTGGAGGAGGGGCCGGCTACGGGGCTTACGGAAGGGGCCAAGGGAGCAGGTTGTTGGTTTGACTGAGGTGGTAGTGTGGAGTGGTTAGAGCCAGGAGGGAGACGAGAGGAGGCGGGGTAGGGGGCAGAGAGGGGACTGACGCGGCGGAAGAGGAGCGGGGTCTAGGGAGGGGGGTATTCAGGGCAGGCGGATTCGGTGTGGGAGTCCGGCCGAGCTCAGGCGTCGCGGCAGGGCCGTTTACCGCCTGGGCTGCGACTGGGGGGCTCACGGACGGTGTCACTGGGTGGGAAGTAGGGATGGGGTTAGGTGTTGTAACATGTACTAGTTGCGAATCTTTCTCCGCGCGCGACCCCGAGGTGGCTGGAGTCCTGTACTTAGTCCTTCAATTGCTGCTTGATGGACACTTTTAACTTTGGTATCCCCCACGCGTTGGTCATTGTATGGCCTAAATTTACAAATTACTCGTCTGTATAAACAATTGATTTTCCCCTGGTCCCTAATCCTTTTTATGTCTTTTATATATGTATGTCGCCATCTGATGGTATCGTCTCTTTCTATTAATATGCACTTGTTACCCCTTCTTTCATATTCGAGCCACAAATCATGTAAGAACCAACTAAGAGGGGCCCTTGAGAAATTTGGTAGGGTCTCACCACTGTTGACCCGTGACAAAATTATATTCAGCGTGGATGGAATATTTGCAAACTGTAAAGAATGAACAACTCGCCGCACTCCACTTTGCACTATTCCATCATATTGCGTTAACCTAGCGTTTTTTTATTTTCCCGCCCTTTTTGCTTTATTTTGCGATGGCGTTCTTAGAGGTCCTTTCATTAGTTCCTTTTAAATCCTATACACTACTGCTTCTGAACACCCAATAGCCTTAGCTGTTTCTTTTAGTGCCTTACTTACACGCGCTTAACATATAAAAAGTCTGATGTGTTACACTCACATGATTTTCTCTACTCTTGTGCTAACCATTCTTACAAACCCTTATTCCCATATCTTCTTCTTGTTAGTTGAGATAAACATTTGTGCAAATTATCTTATTGCTTATTTCCTTGTAGGTGCAAGGGGAATATTAGAATACAGTACGCTGTTCCATGTAAAGGGTAGTTTAGGGTGGGGCTATTTTCTTCAAAATCTTCGTGTCCATCCTTGAAAGACATTAAACTTAAATACCATCTTTGGTTTTTAACCGCCTTTTCGTTTTTGAGTTATGCTGTCCACAGCACACAGACACACACGGACCTTTTTCTAAAAATGATTTTTTTTTTTAAATTCAGGGGGTCTCAAAACATATTGCCGGTGAAATCTCGATATCGAATTTTTGGATGGAATACAATACTTCCCCCACTTACCAGTACAGAAAGTAATTATCTAACACATTAATAATTATTTGGCGTTCGTTACTTCTTAATTTAGCAACATATCGTCTCTTCCTAGCTTCCCCTCCATAACTACAAATGTTTACGGAAATATTAAGCAAATAACACAATAACAGCTCATAGATTCCACACAGTTACACACACGACTTCTTTCGAACTAATGCTAGAGCTGCTCCTTATACTATCTTCTGTGTCAGGCCTGGCGTGAGAATACGCTGAATAGATGAATACCTTTTGTTTGCCCTACTGGATAAAAGAAAGAGGTTACGGCCTTTTGGTTTATTTTAAAAACTTACTCCAACCCTCCTCAACATTTGTTCTCGCTGGTTCCCTGATGTAAACTCAATAACAAAAAAGTTTCACAATGAACATAGAGAATTCAAAGTAGACAGGTAGTAGCACTATAGTTTACTCTGCCTAAGAACAAAATATAGACGTATTCAAGCTGTTAGTTTGTTAGTGCGTGATGAGTAGGGCTAGGAAGTTCATGCATTTGCATGTTTTTTCATAGGGGTTAAAAATGTATGATTTTACATTATGTGCACGAATTATGGAATTTTCAGTTATTTGCACACGATTTTATACTGCATATAACTGCATATTTTCTTGATTTTTGATAAATGCATATTACGAGTTCAATATCATAGCCCCTATATTGCATATTTTAATAATTTCTATGGTTTTTTATTATTTTTTTCCATCTGAATAATATTTTTCATATTGCTAATATTGCACATGATGACAAAACTCACAAAGATTTCAATATTACAGCCCCTATATTGCATATTTTAAGTATTTTTATGGTTATTATTTTTCCATCTGTATAATATTTTTTTACATTGTTAGTATTGCACATGATGATGTAACTCGCGACGTGGCGAGAACTAATGCTGAGCCATGTTGTCATGCAGTGAATCCCGTCTCATCCTTTCATTATATGTATGTTCGTAGAAAATAATCAGTGCGTTATCTGAGAGGTTTATAGTAGCAAAGATAAAGTGCAGGTCAACGTTTTGAGCAGCACGATTATAGCAACGCTTGCCTGCCCATCAGTAGTTGTGTAGTGGTCTTCAAACGTAACAGTGTTGTCAACTGGCTTCCACCAAATTAAATTATGCGTATAAAATGTTAAAAAGCTCTTCAAATGCCGAAAATAAAACCAACTTCGAGTGCTAGATTAATTAATTTACAGAACGAGTTTTCGGGTGATTTAATATCTATAGATAATAGGGCAGTTTTGTGGAGCGCGTGAGAAAAATGTAGGGAGTGAGAAAAGATTTCAAATAGGTCGGCACATAAACACAGCAAAACATAAGGAGAATTTAATCAGAAAACTCGCAAACAAAGAACCTGTTCAAAAACAGCTAGTAGAGTGTTTAGGAAGTAGGGTTACTGAATTATATGACTTCTGTCAAGCATTTTCAGCTGCTGATATTCCCTTGTTCAAAATTAATAATCCAACATTTAAAAACTTTCTTGCCAAGTACACTCGACAACATGTGCCTGAAGAAAGTATACTGCGTAAGACTTAGGTAGGGCATTGTTACAATAACGTATTGTCAAATATACAAAAATGAATTAGTGGATCAATTTATGTGGTTGTCTGTTGATGAAACCCCTGATTCTGAGCGCCGTTCTATTGCTAATATAATCGTGGGTGCTTTAAATAATGAACAAAAGACTACACCTTATCTTCTTAATGTGTGCGAATTGTCGGCCACTAACAATGTAACTGTGACCCAGTTTGTGATAGACGCTTTGAAATTACTATGGCCATGTGGAATCAAATACGACCGGTTACTTTTATTTGTTACTGATGCAGGTCCTTATATGCTAAAATCAGGACAAACTCGGAAAGGTATTTTTCCTAACTTAATTCATATAACTTGTATGGCACACGCTCTTCAACGCATTTCTGAGACGATACGTGATTCTTTCCCATTGATAGATTTGTGTCCAGTACAAAGATAATTTTTGTTAAATCCTCTAAAAGAGTTAAGTTGTTTAGATCAACAGCAACTAATATCCGACTTCCTCTTGCACCAGTGTTACCTCGATGAGGAACATGGGTCGATGCAGTTTTATATTATAGGGGAGGGGAGGGTAAGATGACGACAATAAGCGTTCAAACATTTTTATCCTCCTATTTTCGACCTGTTGTTGACAGCAATAGTTTAGAAGAACCATTATAGTTTTCTTTCCTACTACTGGTTTCGTTCATTTCTTTAATATAACATTTACAGCAATTCCTTTACCCTTTTTAAAATGATGTCACATTCGTCATCTTACCCTCACTTGCGGGTAAGATGACGCAAGTAGGCGGGTAAGTTGGCGAAAGAAAACAAAATTTAATAAACATAAAGCATCATTTTATTTTAAGCACAGAAGTCACATACATATGCTTTGCGCTTCGCTTCTGCCGCAGTGAGACCGGTACATGCAGCATGGGCCCATTTATTACAATGAGAGCAAGCATACCATGTTTCTGATTTGCCATAGTCATTGCAGATTTGACAAAGTTCTTCTCCAACAAAATCATTATCATCGTCGTCTTCAGCGTAGTTGACTGATATTGAGGAATCTGAGCTATCTTCCAAAAAAGTTCCTTATCACATTTCTTTTTTCTTCTCCCCTTAGCCCCCTTTTTGGCATTTTGTTTTTTAGCTCTTTTCCTTTGATTTTCTTCTTTCTTCTTCTCTATGAATTCCTTCTCAGTTTGTTTATCTTCTAAAGCTCTTTTGACAGGGCTGCTTGTGATATGCAATGAGGGCAACATTTTCCTCTGTTTCCTTTCTTTTGGAGCTCCATGTGGTAAAGGAGGCAGGCCAAAGTAAGATGGTTCTACAAGAGGTCCAGGTATTGCAGCTTCATCAGGGTGAACTTCAGGAGCCTACTTTGATGTCATCTGAGTTACCTCCAGAGGCATCACATGGTCCAGCTAATTCTGTTTCATCCAGACTAACCACTGAGGCATTATGAGGTCTCTCCGTTGTCATCGATGGCTCAAAGTCAAAATCACTGAATATTTGGGAATTGAGTGGAACTATTCCAGTTGCTTTAAAACCTTTTATGGCATTACTTAATGTAGCAGCCTTGTTGTATGCAACATTAAATAACACAGCAACATCTTTAATAGTTATCAATTGTCCTGGGTGTCCCATTAAGTAATCATCACAAGCCCAGCTGTAGGCAGTTTTAAATGGGCCGTAGAAAGCCACGTCCAGCGGTTGCATACGATGGCTGGTATGCGGGGGGAAAACCCAGTAAACTAATATGATTTTCTCGACATAAATTGACAGCTTTCAATGTAACATGTGATGTGTGGTTATCCATCAATAAAAGAATTGGGTTTTCCCTGCTAGGCCTTACACATTTTATGAAGTGTTCCAACCACTGCATGAAGGTTTCAGCGTTCATCCACCCAGATGCATTACACACACCCACAGAACCGGGTGTTGCATTGTTCATGAAGTGTTGCTGCATGCGCATCCTGGGGAAAATGAAGAAAGGTGGAACGTAATGACCAACAGCGTTGAAACAGCATGCTACACTGACGTTCACAACTCTTTCTGAAGAAGATAATTTGATAATCCTGCGATTTCCTTTTGGGCTTAATACATTTAAATTTTTAGTGGGAACAGTTGAGCACCCAGTCTCATCTACATTATAAATCTGATGAGGCTCATACTTTTTCTCAGCTAACATCTGTGAGTACAGATTAAAGAAAGCCTCAACGTTTGTTTTGTTAAAAGCAGCCAGTCTGGCTGCAGACGTCGCTTCTGGTTTTCTGAGGGAAAAGTTAAATTTGTCCTTAAAGCTCTGGATGAAGTCTTTACCCACTTTCTTTTTTTCTTTGTTGAAGCGGTGTGGGATCTTCAGTGTTTCAGCGTAGTCAAAGGCGATTTTCGCAAACTGCTCCCTTGTTAAGCCAAAAGCTGTTCTGTCCAAGTCCTGGGTATATTCCTTCAGGTTTTCCAGCTGCTCATCGGTGAATGTACATCGAAACCGTTCGGCGCTTGTCGGCAAAGTCTGAAAAATAAATAGTTTCATTTGTTTAAACATAACAATTTAATTATGAGCCATGATATTTAGTTTCTGTGGTGCCTACAACTTAAACTGGGGTATTAAATTTAAAGATACTTACTTCTTCCGTGTATTTCTTGGCATAACGCCGCAATGTAGCTTCTGGTAGATTATACTTTTTGGAAGTTGCATACACAGCCGCACCATATTTCACCTCCTGCATCGATTCCCGTGGCCATTGTTGTCTATTGGTCTTTCTTTTATACTTGTTACCCATGTTGAATACTACAAATTAAATTGAAAAGCTCATTAAAATGATTTACGAATTGATTGACTAAGGTGAGTTGTTCGAATAAGATGACGAGTTCGTCATCTTTTCTGCCTAGGAGATTCGTCATCTTACCTGAAGCGGCCATTTATAATACAAATCTAAAACAACACTTCATTAAATTCTCTTTGGACATTGCTACATGCATTCAAGAAACAGCATAGTTTATAGTTTACGAGACAACTGAAACCAGATTCGAAAAACTTACCACACGTGGTCCAGGTGCTATTTCGATGTACTGAAATATTACAACGAACATGCGTATTAACACATATGACGGTATCTCAAGGCTAAATAATGGCTGTTAGCTTTAGTTCACGTTGTACAACACGTAGAGCGTTACCTACTAGCAAGACAGGTCTTTCGAGTGCTGCACTCTCTAGGCAAACCCATTAAATTAATGATTCGTCATCTTAGACTCCTCGTCATCTTAACCTCCCTTCCCTGAGCACATAGAAATAGTCGAAGAGGTTGTTAATTCATTGGACTCTAAAGATGCTTAATCAATGGAAACTGTGGAAAATACTCTGTCAGACACTGGGTTAAAAGAGGATCTTAGTTTCATATCTGCCCATTTTTCTTTCTTACCAACAGCCATAACGGCATTGGAAGCTGCAGGATCTCCTTTGCATGAATCACTTACTGTCTTTGAAAAAACAATATGTGACCTAAGTTCGGTTCCTGGTAGCGCAGGACAAAAAGTGAATTATGTAATTTCAAAAAATTCTGGTTATAACCAGATGTGCGATACTCGAGACATCCTCGAAAGAAAAGCATCTGTCACACCAAGACACTTGACTCTCTCTGTAAAGCACTTAACATCATTTAAATATGCCCGATAACATCTTATGACGTGAAGAGAAGTTTTTCGCGTTACAAAAGTGTTTTGTGAGACTACATACGATGTTTTACAGTTGAACATTTTTGCAAAGTGTTTGTTGTGAGCTGCAATTTAGCAGTTAATACTAGCAGCCGGACCACTTCTGCTTCAACGTCTAAGGAATACGGTAACTTTATTTATTATTTATACTAACTCGTCTTATCTACTGCAAAGGGACATCAATCGTTTTAATTAATAGTGCATATTTCTTGGCATATTTTCAAGTTTTTAAGAGCATATTTGCATGCATATTTCAGTGTTTTTTAGGGAATGAACTTCCGAGCCCTAGTGATGAGTATAGAAACAGCACATATCGGACTTCTATTGGGAAAAAAAAACGTTTTCTGAAGAAATATGGGCCTATAGAAATGTATTATGACTCTAAAGAGGATGTACCTGATAGAGAAAAATATTCTATGTAGGATAATGTGTTCAAACCTGAAATTTATAACTGAATATTTTTACCATGCTATTAGGAACCTGGCAACAGCGCGAGGGTAGAAAAAGACGAGGCTAATGGTAACTTGTATGCGCCAGATAGACAGATATATCCCATTTAACTCCATACTGTCATCTAAGAGTGGAACAAGGTATAGTATGTTTGCGGTGCTTCGGCTCGCCTTTGCCAATGTTGGCGATCACGTAGTTTTCGTGGTTCCTAATGCGCGCCCACGTTGCCGTTGCTCTTTTTGCTATTGCCTCTGGGATGGACGGGATCTGAGTTTCGAGGTGAAGAGTTTGGTTTGTGGCAAGGCGTGGAGCAGACAGAATTTTTCTAAGCGAGAGGTTTTGAAGGGGTTGAATTTGTTTGAGGGCGGTTTTAGAGGCATTTGCCCAGACCACGCTTGCGTCCAAGACCACCGAGAGTATAAATGACCTATATAAAATCAGCTTGGATTTGAGTTGTAGCTGTTTGCTGCGGAAGATGGAGCGCATAACTTTAAGCGCTGTCTGCCTTTGTTGGCGTTATTTTTTATGTGGGTGGACCAGCACATGGTGACGCCGAGGTATTTGACATGCTGGCGACAGTGCAATACTTGACCACCGACCGTTAGGTCCATTGCCAAAGTGTGATGTCGCTTTGAAAAATGTATTAGCTGGCATTTATTGGGGTTATTTTGATTTTCCAATCATGGAGTCATGAGAGGAAGTTGTTTGTGTATCTTTGCATTTCTGCAAGGCCGAAACGAGGATTTTTGTGGTGGTTGTATATTGCAGTGTCGTCTACATACATGGCGACCTTGCACCTGGCGTCCACTGGGAAATCATTTGTAAACAGTATGTACAGGAACGGTGACATGATTGCCCCTTATGGGACAGCGCCGCTTTTTTTTTTTTTTTTTTTTTTTTTTTTTTTTTTAAGGGGTATTTAGGGCTAATGTTACCCTGGGTTTATCTCACCCACGTCTTATTAACCCTAAGACTGCTTCAGGGGTGTACCCTCTTCAGCCGCGGGTTAGTTATTGGGGGTGTGGTATAAGCCGTTTTTATTATATTTTGGTTTGCATATTACAGTGTGGGACATATTGTTGCGGCTTGTCAGGTTTATATACAGGCACGCAGGTGGAGGTGAGCTCTGATTGGCCAGAATTTCTCTACATTGCTACGTCACTAATGCAGTGTCACTGCAATGCGGCACAGATGACGCAATGTTCTTAGATTTTCTTTTTGTTTTACCTATGTCCATCGAGAGGTCCCGGATTCGATCCCCAGCGACCGCGCATTCTGACTTAGGTTTCTCTGTGATTTCCCTTTGTCCCTTCGGCGAATGCTGGGGTTCTTAATTTCATAGAACGGTTTCCTTTCCATCATTTACCTTCATTCTCTCTCCTTATCTTTCAGGCGTGGTTTCAGGCGCGTGATATTGACGGTGCCGGAAAGATGGCGCGGATGCTTGCCCAAGGTTACTACTGTCTTCGGCGCTAGGTGGCGTTTGGGTGGCCTTACCTCCGTCCAGGGGGGCGTTAGTACGACACCGGACGCGTGATGGTGGCTGCTCGGCGGAGCATGGCACCAAGATAAAGAGACCTCACCACTTGTTAGAGACAAGTGGCTCGTGTAGATACGGACCTGTGGCACCCTGCGGTTCCCTCACTTCACTCCTGCCTCCTGAGGGTGGTAGATCGATGTGCAGGAAGTGTGCTTTATACCCTTTTTAAACATTATGCTTTTAATGTCAGTTTTTTAATAAACATCCCGCCAGTTTTGTTAAAATTTGTCGGACAACGAGAAATTTCTAAGGCCTCTTTAATTTTCATGGGTCGCCATCTGTTTTCCCAGGTCACTAACGTGGCTTGATCAAACAGTATTGTACGTTTTCTTTCGTGAGCATTGAGACGGAAATGTCCCCTAATTCGCCAAAAAACAAGGCTAACTTAGGAAGTAAGCATGAACACCTTAATGTATGTATAATTAGCGTCGTGAACACAGGTACAGTTGGGACGATGGTTTTGTGCTGGTGAAGACTGTGTGCGCGGTGGTAAAATTCCAGTTGCCGAGCCTGCACTCCCGCGCATGCGCATTGTATTTAAATGGTCAGTATGCTTGAGAGCCTGGACTGAATAACATCCGTCCGTCTTCTATCGCTCGGTGCAGCACGTTAAGCTTTTACCAGTGGAAACTCTGATTAATCGAATTGGTGATTAGTGTCTTGAGTCTGTGTCTGTGTGTGCGCGTGTAAGTTTGCGCGTTTAAGTTTTTGTTTATTAGACTAAAATGCCTCCCATTCAAAGCAAACTTGGTGGGAAAACGCTGCATAGCCAAACACGTGAGGTTATTAATAATGTGCATTCCTTCATGAAAAAAGAAGCTGCTTCTGGCGATGTGCTAATACCACTGAAGAAAGTGCAAGAGAGGGTGAGTGCAGCAACAAAGGTGCCTGAGAGGACAATGCGAAAAATAATTAAAGAACGGGAAAAATGTGAGGAGCAAGGGACTTCCTTCGGAACACCCGGAAAGACACATCGTGTGCCAAAAAGGATCACTGATGTTGATGACTTTGATAGGTGTGTAATTCGCCAAACAATTTACAATTTTTATATTCAGGAGAAAACTGTGCCTACTGTCAGAAATCTGCTCTTGAAACTTAAAGAATCCATTAACTTTAAAGGGGGAAGCACGAGTTTAAAGACTATATTACATGACATGGGTTTCAAGTGGAAGAAAACAAGAAACAATAAGATTTTTCTACAGGAAAGGCATGATATTAGAGATTGGCGTGTGTCATATATGCGTGCCATAAAAGCGTTTAGAGACGAAGGAAGGCCCATTTTCTATGAAGACGAAACATACCTTCATAGCAGCCACACAAGACCAAATAACTGGTGCGATGACAGTTCCTCTGGTTTATTAGCACCTGTTGCAAAGGGACCAAGAGTCATTATAGTCCATGCAGGAGGCCAATTGGGATTTGTTCCTGGTGCATTTTTGATGTTCCAGTCAAATAAAAAAAAACGGAGACTATCACGATGAGATGAATGGCAGGAACTACAAAAAGTGGCTGTCTGAAAAACTAATTCCTAATTTGCCTCCTAGGTCAGTTTTAGTGATAGACAATGCTCCATATCACAATGTGCAGTTGGATAAGGCATCTACAAGCAGTTCCACAAAAAGTGCTATGCAGGAATGGCTTACATCAAGAAACGTGCCCTTTCAAGAACATACGCTGAAAGTAGAGCTCTACAGCCTCATCAAGGCGCATAAGCCATCCCATAAAACCTACGTGGTCGATGACCTCTTAGCTATGCACGGACATTCAGTGCTCAGGTTACCACCCTATTCTCCTGACCTAAACCCCATAGAACTTATTTGGGCCGACATAAAACAATGGGTAGCAGGTCATAACACAACTTTTAAATTGCAGGACGTAATGCACTTGTGTGAACAACGTGTTGCAAATATTAGTCAAGAGAAGTGGAAAAATGTATGTCTGCGTGTTGAAAAGATTGAAAATGACTATATTGAAAAAGAAGGAATCTTCGAAAATGTAATAGAAAGCATTATAGTACAAGTATCAGGAGACTGTGAAAGTTCTTGCGAAGGAGAGGAAACAGAAGAAGAAAATGAAGAACAACACGATGGCGATAGTGATCTGTCAGGAATTGAATGTTTGCCAGATGATTAGAATGCCTTGTTGACAAAACTGCGTGTGCGTGTGCGCGTGAGCGTGTGCGTGTGCGTGTGCGTGTGCGTGTGCGTGTGTGTGTGTGTGTGCGTGCGCGCGCGCGTGTGTTGGAAGGGAAGAGAAACAAACTGGACCAAATATTTAAAATTGTTTACATTAAGCTGCTGTTCCGTGGTAAGTGCAATACAATACGTTCTCCTGTGAGCAGCGATATCGCCTGTCAGTAGCAACCATCATGAACATTACGGTGAGTCCCATATTTTATTTATTTATTTATTTTGAAACATTATTTTTGTTTTCTATTTTGTATACCGCTTACATACATCAAACTTACACGAACACAACCCTCGGGCGGGAGTCGAACACGCGGTCCTACACACGACGGAGCATCAGCGCCAAACAGCTGTGTATATTAAATGTATCCCAGCTGCGTTCCGTCTCTTATCTTCCAGCCAAGAGTGGTTCTAGCCATCTTGCTTTCAGCAGCTAGCAGAAGATATTTCGCTTGAGCATAGACTCTCCTCAATGCGTGAAGAAAGTAAGTCACCGGCACAGAAGTATCGTCGCAACTGTAACGCATGCACATAAATAGTATTAGGACGATGTAGATTAGTTAGGTGTGTAATTTGCAAATGCTTAGTTAGGGATTACAATAAGAATTAATATATGTAACATATTCTGTATTGCAATACTTAACGTTACACTCAATATTTCACACAACGATCGTTTCAACACATGTGTCATCATTAGGCAAAGTGACCTTATACAATAGCTACGGAAAACCGTTACAAATGGACGATGACGTCAGTGATGTCAGTACGCCACTCGCCATGACATTCTGTGATGACGTCATTTCTCCCCTTCTCCCAATACGAATTTTGTAACAAAATCAGTAAAAGGTGCTTCAAAATTCATAACATGATCCCTATTTTTCAAAATGAACATTTCTTCCCAGACCATCAATTCAATGGGTCCGCTTAAATGCTTTAATAATTTAACCTCGGGGTTTATTTCATGATTAAGTGAACAAAAATGATCTGCCACCGCTGACTTTTCCAACGGTTTATATTTAATGTTTCTAAAATGTTCTTTTTTCTGGTTTCCAAATGTCATTCTGTCTTACCAACCTTATCGCAGTCTAGACAGTCAAATTGATAAATGCCAGACTTCATGCAATTTGGAATTTTGTCCCTTTTAGAAAAATTGAGCACATTTTTATATTATATTTATTTTAAGGAGCTAATATTATGCCGTGTTCTTTAAAAATTTTGTTAAATTTTTATTAGCCCAAGGGCGGTAAGTTCACTTTTTAAATGTGCAGTCATCTTTTATTTTTTTAAGAGTGGAAGCTTCATTTACGGCCTTTTGATAGGTAAATATCTCTCTCTTTTTATGTATAAATTCTGTACTAAAACCATTAACTAACGCCGTGTTAATAATGTGTTCACATTCTGTATTAAATTCTTCCTCATTAAGGGGTATATTTACCAATCTATAAATTAAACTGTTAAAAATGGTCAATTTATGTGCAGGAGACTTAAAGCTTTTGTTTTCTATATAATTATCCGTATGTATTAACTTTATATGAATGCCAAAATTCAATTCATTATTCCTTCTTAAGATCTTCAAATCCAGGAATGGAAGACAGCCTTTGTTTTCAGTTTCTAATGTGAATTTTATGGCTTTTTCTTGTGAATTCAAAATCATTAATGCATTACTAAACGATTCCTCAGGTACAATAGCAAAAATGTCATCTACTTATCTGTACCAAGTTTTGAAAACTAAGGGGAATGCATTAGTAATGTGTACTTCGAAAAAACTCATGAGAAGATTGGCAAGAAAATGTGATAAGGGATTACCCATAGCTAAGCCAGAAGTTTGTTGAAAAAAAATTGTCATTAAACCTAAAAAAAATTTTGATCTACACAAAGATTTGTAAGCTTCACCAGATCTGTTCTTAATACTTCGCTTAGTTCAATGGAACGCAACCATTCCTTGAAAAGTTTTTTCTCTAGGGATGCTAGGGAATAAAACATTTACATCAAAGGAAACAAGTTTATCCTTAGTGACACAACTATGTTTTGGATCTTTTTAACTAATTCAATGGAATTTGATTATATTTCAGCTTTCAAATTGTTCAAAAGTGCAAAAATTGTTATTTAAGCATTTTGCTAAGTTATAAGTGGGTGAATTCACACAATTTATAGTGGGCCTCATATTCTTCCCTGGTTTATGAATTTTTGGAAGAGCATACATTCTGGGTAAAACTGGATTACTGACTTTCAACATATGGTTTTCTTTATCCGATAAAATGTTCACTTCCTTAAGAACTTTATGAAAAGATGTAATGCCTTATTATTCTAATGTAATCATCCCCTTGAAGCAAAAGTTTTACTCTACTAATATAGTCAGCTTCATCCAAAATAACAATACTATTTCCTTTATCGACTTTAGTGTAAATGACATCTTTTTCTTTCAAAGACCTTATAATATGATTATTATGATTACCCTTCTGATGATGTTTACTCAAATCCTTCAAGACATAACTGCACTTACTTTTGAAAAAACATTTATCAGGTTCAACCGAATCCTGATTAGCAATTTCTATATCCACCACATAATCGTCTATATTTTTTTAAAAATTTACGCATGTTTGTAAACCCTTATTAGAAACTGCAGTTCCCTTTCGTTCAGTGGTGGCTGTGACTTGTCGCAGTGGGTGTGCAGTACATTACACCCTCTCCACCTTTACTCCCTTTCTTTCTCTAACACACACCACACAATTCTAATTCTAAATACATATGGACAATTGAGCTCTTATGTTTTGCTTTTTTTTTTTTTTTTTTTTTTTTTTTTTTTTTTTTTTTTTTTTTTTTTTTTGTTTGTTTTAAATGACCAATATCACAAGAACTAATTTTTGTCCAGACACCATTTCTCTCACTCGCAAACAATAAGCACGGAAAACAGCTTCTCTTTTATATGCATTTATAATCGCTTAATAAGACTAGATGTAATTGTGTTTATAACATTAATATAATATAGAAGATGGCTACATTATATTTAGAACCGTCACGTTGGCTGCCTAGTAGGTTCTGCTAAACAACGGGGGGGGGGGGGGGGGGGATGTTCGTAGCAAGGCGGCACCGTGGCCGAGCGGTTAGCGCGCTCGCCTACCACCTAGGCGGCCCGGGTTCGATCCCAGGGACCCGCATGTGGTATTCGTGGTGGACGAAGCGGCGTCAGGGCGGGTTTTCTCCGCGTACTCCGGTTTCCCCCGCCATCTCATTCCACCGGTGCTCCATCTTCATGTATCATCAGTGTCACTGCCTGCGGTGCCGTAGTAGTAAAAGCGGGCGTTAAACACTACAACAACAACAGTTCGTAGCAAGGAAAACAGAGGGAATTGTACTAGAGCGTAGTGCGCTTGCGCGGTAAGAATCGCGTGTGTTGGCCTGGCCTTGTCGATTATGCTGCCTTAACTCACCGTACTGGCACACCTCGGACATACAGGCGCCAAGTCCCCATGCAGAAGGTGTCCATGAGTGACTCGCGTGTGACCTATCAGGCGGGTCAGAATAACTTCTGCCCACCTGGAATCCCTGCAGGATTGTACACTGTCCTTAATCGTCCGCATTTGAGTGCCAGCCAACGCTTGCCAGGACTGTTGCCATACAGCTAGTAGATGACGGAAGTACCGTCGCACATCTGTATAAGGCAGAGTACGGATAGAGAATCCCGGCAAGCGACTGCGCGCTTAGCACCCACATCCGCCTCCTCGTTGCCGGGAGTTCCCACATGGCCTGGGGTCCAGATAAAAACGAGCTGGCATCCGCGAGAGAGCAACTGAAATACGGGTGTCTGAATTTTAATAAGCAATGCCGAGCTGCCGATAAACCGTTGCAGCGCCTGAATAGCACTAAGAGAGTCACAACAGATATAAAAAGTAAGAAATAAAATATGGTAAAATTGTCCGGAAGACGATACTGGTGAACCTCACCGTTACACACGAAACTACATTCTGCAACACGTCCACCAGGTGTCCATCGTTAAATACCAGAGTGTAATTCCGGTAACGGCCCAGGGTTTCGGTGAACAGTTGACGAAACATAGATGAGGGGTGGCTACCTTGGCACAGCTCGAAAGCTCTAGATCGAAATGAGCACGCTGGAGTTGCCAAGGAGGATAGCGGCCAAGAGAAAACCGCTCTACAGCAGGCATTCGGAGGTCATGCGAGTTCACGATACCGAATACCTCTTGTGCGAGAGATAGCAGTGTTCAGCATATAACGGTGAGCAAGATCTGGGCGCAAGACAGAGTTAAAAGAAGGGTGATCTGGGTGAGCTGCCAAAACTGCTACATAAGAACACAGTAAAAACGAATGGCGAACCGACAGTGGAGGCTCCCCAGAATCAGCGTAAAGACACTCGACTCGTCTAGTGCGGAAAATTCCAGTAGCAAGACTGATACCAGCATGATGTACAGAGTTTAAAAGGAGAAGTTTAGAGGCGGACGCCGTGCCATAGATAAAGCAACCCTAATCTACTTTTTACCGGACCAACATGGCTGTGCGATTGCCATCCCAAGATGCCCCGGATAAAACCCTGAGTATGCGAAGTAAACGATCGCAGAAAGCACGAAGATGATTATGGTGCTTCCAGGTGAGTTTGCTATCGAGGTGAAGACCCAGGAACTTAAGGTGTCGAACAAACGGTAGACGTGTGCAAATGAAGATCAGGAGGAGGGTGTACGCCACGAAGTCGATGAAAGTGGACACACTGTGTTTTATTTGGGGAAAACTGAAAGCCGGTGCGAAGTGCCCACTCGGCAGTGGATTTTATGGTCAGCTGCAGTTGACACTCGATGTGCTCTAGATTATGCGAACAGTAGAGTTGTCAACATACAGTGACATCGGAGGGAGACGATGACCAGGAAGGAGTGGAGAGCCGAGTCGTCACCATGGTGGGAGGCGTTTCTCGGGATCATGCTACATCATGCATTGATAGGAAGATCGGCGACGGATTGAGTGACCGCAAGTGTTAATGATCAAGTGAGTGATAGGATTTTAAGCGAAATACGGCCTTGATTATTTAGTGAGCCTAATTAAAAGTAAATAAATGACTTAGTAATGTAAAAGTTGAATTAGTGAAGTGAAATGTGATTTATTTTACAAAATCTTTGGACGTTTAGGAAGTAATAGCGAGAGGTAATTTTGTAAAATTATTTAAAAATAATTAAAGTTTAGTGATTTTAGCCCAAAGTATTATTTTATTAAACTATGTAAACCTACTTTTTAATCAAAAGTATAACATTTTTGTTGTATGTTGTTTTTACAAATTTTGGTTATGTAGATTTTGAATCTTATACTACACACATTTTGTAGAGTTTGCAGTTCTTGTGCTGAAAACCAGTACATATAGTACGCCGCCAGTAGCCGGCCGCAGCTTAGAGTGCTTAGTTTATAGTTGCTTTGTAATAACTGGTTGCCAGTTATAGCTTACTGGATACCAGTAAACCTTAGTTTATTTATAATTTTTAATACATATGTAAATTTAAATTTAAAAAAATATATATATCAAGTATTAGTGATAGGTATAATTATAACAATAAATTAATCATTAAGTAATAATAATGATGACAGGTAATAATAATAATAATAATAATAATAATAATAATAATAATAATAATATTAATAATATTAATAATAATTATAATAGTATTTAATATAATTAATGATTGTATGTAATATTTATAACTAATAATTTAATTTTATATATTTGTTTATTGTTTCATAATAGTTTGTAGTTTTGTGAGTGATGTTGGTATGTATGAAATCTTATATTTTGTTGTGTTTTGTTGTATTGAGGAGCTAAATTTGTTTTAATTTTATTGTTTTTATTATTTTCTTTATATTGTAAATTGTTAAATTTTTTTAAATAAATTTATTTAGCAATTTTATTGTATTTTGATTGTTTGAAATCATTTGATATTGCTTAATAGTATTTGTATTTTTGAGAGTGACTATGTGTGAAATGTTATAATTTGTGTATTTGCTTTTATTTTTTTGTCTGTTTGTTTGTTTTTTATGATATATAATGCAATTTTCCCCTTTTATTTTATAATCTGTAATATATTATATTATTTTGTATTTTTATTTTATAATTTATCTGTAAAGTATGTTGTACGTATGAATGTGCAGAATAAATAAATGTTAAAAATCTGGCATATTAGCCCTGGTGTAAGTAATTAGGTGTCAGGGTTATTATACAAATTTTTATTTCATTTTATTTTTTATTTTAGTGACATCGGTAGTTCACTAAGAACAACACTAGCGATGCCTTTAATGGCAACGAGGAAAAGCGTGACATTGAGAATCGATCCCTGGGGTACACCATTCTCCTGAATCCTTGGTCGGATTGTTCGTTTCCAATGCGGACACGAAATCGCCGAAGTTTTAAAAAAATTTAAATGACTTCGTAAACCATACCCGCGCAGAATACGCAGGATACCATAGCGCCATGTTGTGTCGTAGGCCTTCTGCAGATCTAAGAAGACTCCCACGACATGCTGCTTCAGAAGAGACATTTTGTATATAAGCTTCCATGCGTGCCAGATTGTCGACACTTGAACGATGGCGACGAAAACCGCACTTATCATTGCTCAGCAGGTAATTCGTCTCTAGCCCTCACACTAATGTTAATCATAAGTTCAAAGGTCTTACAAACGACACTCGTTAGGCAAATAGGGCGACAGTTATACTGAAGTGTCCGGTCCGAGGGATGGGAATGACAATATCCTCGCGCCAGGAAGACGGGAAAACCTGCTACGGTTGTAAATGCTCATTAGGAAGGAAAGAGTCCCAGGCGGAAGATGAAGCAGCATTTGTCGGTGGATGTCATCAGGGCCAGGAGAGGAGTCCTTTCCGAGGGTAAGTTCTTTGCTTCCGTAAGAGGGGCGTCGTACGGTTCACTACAGTCAGTGTTAAAATCGAGGACTCTCCGCTCCGCAGATTCCTTGATTGGTGAAAAGGCGGTACTGTAACTTTGGGTTTGACTATCAGCAGCGAAAGACTCGACAAGGGCGTCGGCGATGTCCTACTCAGAGGTATAAGTGGAGCCCGGTACGGCAAGACCGGGAATGACTGTCCGGTGACACCGTACATACTCCGAACAACAATCCAAATCCGTTTTGCCGAAGTGCGACGGAAAAGGGAAGAGACTTACGTTTCCCAGGATGTGCGTTTTGCACTGCGAAGCACGAAACGTGCTCTGGCACGAGAACGTTTGAAAGCTGTAAATCTTCGGTAGGATGTAAATGAAAAAGCCACAGAGCACGATTGCGCGCTTTGATAGCCAAACGGAATTTCTTGGACCACCAAGGTGCAGGAACGTGTCGTGGTGTAGATGAACCTCGAGGAGTGCTGGATTCTGCTGCGAGTAAATTAGAACATGCAAAATGTTCCACCATTTCGTCAATGGTGGTGAAAACAGCGTTGGTGAGATGAATGAGGGAGTGAAATTTTCCCAATCAGCCTTGGAAATAATCCAGTGAAGGTGTCGCGTTGGCACAGTATGGGAACAGTAGAGTTCAATATTAATGGGGTAATGATCACTGCCACATAGGTCGGAAAGCACCGACCGATCAAGCAGCGGAGGTAATGGCGGGGTGCAGAAAGAAAAGTCTAAGGCTGAGTGTGTGGCGTAGGTAGAGGATAAGAATGTAGGGACACCAGTGCTTAACAAAAGCGAGCCAGACATATCACAAACGTCTGGTATAAGACACCCACGAGCATCATCAGTGTCGGAGCCCCATTGAGTGTGTTTGGCATTCAGATCGCCTAGAGTGCCATGAGAGCCCGAAGATCGGTTTCTTGTACGACACTGACCGATGGCAGATAAACGTTGCAAATAGAGGAAAACAAGCCATGCGGCTGTACATGCACCACTGCAGCTGGTAACGGTGTGTAAAGCGGTATGTTGGCGCCAGATATGTTATGCGCAACCAGCGTAGCAGCACCACCGCTTGCTCGCCTATCAGCTGCAGAGTCCTGTCTAATTTCCGAAAAATCACATATATGTAAACGTGATTAGGCTGCAAATGGGTTTCTTTTAGACAGGTAATCGCTGAAAAACTAACTGCTCCTTGACCGGAGCCCTGGCCTGGAACCCATTAATATTCCACCGGATTACTTCCATGCTAATAAAGATTAGTGGTTAGTCTATTTTCTTTTTCACCTTCGCACGCTTTGAACCAAAGATGCGACGTTCTCCGTCCTCTGGTGACTCCTGCGATGTTCGGGAGTCTGGAGATCCCCGGCGGCTCGTGGAGCGACATCGGGAATTCACAGAGGATGTACAGCTACTTTCTCGAGCTTTCTGCATTGAACAGTGTCGCTCTTGAGGCATCACAAGAGCGTTAGTGCTATGGGACGGCTGCGGAGCTGGTGTCTGGACAGCAGAGGATATTGTCTGTTGTCAAACTGCTGGCGATGAAGAAACATGTGCCTCAGACCAGTCGGTCTGCACTCCCACTGAAACACGAGAGAGCAAACCCGGGATCGTCTGTACGACGGCGTCCTGCTTCGGGACACCCTAGCGCACAGTTGTAAAGGTGAAGTTGTGGGGTGAAGCTCCTGGTATCACTTTCTGGATTACAAAAGTCAGGTGTTTTTCGACCCGATGCTCCAGGATTGCCTTTTCCTCTAAAAAGTGGTGGCAATCGCGTTAGCTCGACGGGTGTGCACCCCCACAGTTGACACAGGTTGGATATTGGTCGCACAGGAATCCGCCGTGAGCATCACGTCTACAGCGAGGACAAACTTGAGAGCCGGTACAACGCTGCTGCGTGTGCCCAAACTTCTGGCAACGAAAACATCGCATGGGGTTCGGCATATAGGGACGTACGGTGACGCGTTCATACCCGCAGAAGATGCATTGCGGTAGGGTGGTACACTCGAACATAAGGAAAACCGTAAGTAAGGGGAACGGTTGATTATCCCTCTTCTCTGTTAAGCGAAACGCAGCAATTACTACTTGGTCCCCCAAGCAATTAGCTATGTCCTCATCAGAGAGGTCGTCCAAACTTGGGGTGGAAACCACGCCGCGACAACTGATTAGGGTCTTGTGATTTTCGACCTTGACACGATGCGAACCTAGGAGACCGTCTTTTAGCAGTTTCGCAGTTTGGGCGATTTGAGAAACCTCAATCAATAAGCTGCCGTCTCTATATCACGTGGCGTTCTTTACTGGACCACAGATCCTATCCAGCTCCTTTATATAAAATGGGCTAACAGTCTCCATGGTCTTTTTTCACTAGTCATCCCGATTACCAAAAAAGGTGGAGTTGAGGGGGTTGAGCGCAGAGCAGACATTATGGTTGGATCACCCTTCCGGATCCGTCGGCGTCAGCCTGCCATCCGGGGGATAAAAGAAAAAGACACCTCTGTACCGTCCCGAAGCACACGCTTCAGACCCGATCTCAAGGAATACTTCGGATAAGGTACCCTCCGCCTATCACTACGGTCCGATATGCGACCCGTCCACCTAAGGCAGGCCAGACGTTATGTTACTACCACCGGTATAACCGCCGATGGCTCCCCATTTTAGGCCACGCTGCCTCAACATGATCAGCGTGAATTCAGGGGACTTGTGGTTAATTAGATCGGGCCCCAGACAGCGATAAAACGTCGGGTCCCCGTGTAAACCCCAGCGACGCAAGGCCGCCGAGATACCCACGGGAACCCCGCCCCTCAGGAGCTACGTAGGTGTACATGACAATGGAACGGCTCCGCACCTAGTGTCGCACAAAAGGGGTAGTGAGATGGGTCCACTCAACCTTCACGCCTGAGCCTCCGGAGAGCACACAAGTTGGCAGCTGCGCCGAAACCGTGGCACAGGAACCACGGAGATGGGATGGATCCCTGTTGGTGAGACAGGAGTTCATATCTCTAATACTTAACCTACGTGTAACAATGAAACTTGAAGAGGAAGAGACTACAACTAAGAGAAAGAAAAAATGTGGCTAGACTGGATGTGAGGGGATGACGATGACGATGAGCGACTCGGAGACCCAGACTCATACCTACCGTAGTAGACCCCTTGGGCGGGAGGGACTCTGTATGATGGAGAAACACTCAAAGCGTAAGTCATACATAGTAGAAACCGGGTCGACAACAATGGCACTTGGAGTTTCCTAAACGTCCTTGCGGTATCGACGTTCGAGGCTCGATGTGTAACTGTCGCAACAACTTAATTCAGCGACAGAAGGGAGCTAGCCTCTACCGCCGATGGATCATTATTGCCCGGAATCCACGATACGGTCTGCAGCATCCCTACGGAAATTCCTGTGAGGCTCGGGCATTTTTGTTGGATGTGGTCATGATATAAACTGCTCGGAGATACGGCTTCCGTGTTCAGGTTTTGGAGCCGATTCCATCATGTTTGCGGAATAAATAGCTAGTAAACGCTCCTCCGATTACGACTGGACTAGGGATCATCCTGAGACTCAGGGCTGGGAATAGCAGGGGAAGAATCCACCTCGACAGGAGCCGTCTAGAAGTTGCATTATTTTAAAACAGACGTTGAGTTTTAGTTTCAGCAACAAGGGGCATATCCCATCTTGTTCGAGTAAAACGGTTTAGTCCAGCTCTTCCAAGTAAAAGCCTGTAGTTCCATATCGAAAATTTAATAACTACAATTTTAACCAACATACTTTTACACCTCCATTTTAACCATATTGCCTTATAATTTTAGTATAACCATATTAATGAGGTTCTGCACTATTTATATTTCCAAAGTGGTCGTCGGAACATTTCCAAAAGCTTTTTAAATTAGAAATGTACCTTGCTAAAATCACTCGTATGCCTTTACGCAAACGTTGTGCTTTAGATTTAATAACAAACTCTCTTCCCTTTTAGCACTAAAATGTTCCTTTTTTTAACTTGTACACTTCCTTCCCATCAAATATAAATAAAATAATTTTCCCCTATTAGTTTTTAGAGCGTCTCATGTTTAATATTACATAACCAAATATTTTAGCAGCTAAGTGTTTAGTGGTTTCTAACCATTAATTCAATTAGTAGGTAATTTAAAAAACGCCTGAATACAAATATTCTGTTGCCCAACGTGAAAAACAAACACGGCGTTAACTAAGAGATATGTTATGTTATATGGTGTGCTAGTCTAATTCTGGCATAAATTAATAATCCCGTTTAAAACGTTAATTTCCATCTCGGTTGCTTAGTTCCTTACGTGGGCGACAGGCAAAACCCTTCCTTCGGCGTTATATCTCAGTACCTTTATTCTTCTATTCTTAGCCATTCACAATTAATCATAATACATCAGTATCCTTTCAGTGTCCTTCATTTTGGTTTTGAAGGAGATATTTATAAATGAAGCTTTCCCCAGGTACTGTTAATCTCTATTTCCTTGAATTTTAGCCCTCTAAGAGGCGGACTGTCGTTCCCGTGTACTATCTAATTGCACTTAAGCCTTTACATGTGCTGGGTCGAGGCGTGGATTCTGCCATCCTTAATAATGAGCCAGTAAATACTTATAGAAGGTTTTGAACACAGCATATTCCGATGCACATAAGCGTACTGAATAGCTGTCCAAGCCTTTTCGCCTTGTATGAAATTCTACATCCGTATTTAGTTTCGCTTTCCACTAGTAGGCTATCACTTTTCTCTATTGAAAAACGTGTAAATCTATTCAAGAAGGCCTACGTGTTGTCTCCTAATGGCCCAAGTCTCCACTTTAATTTCAATTGGATTCAGTAGACCATCCACGTCCAAGGCATTTGATATGATACCTAAGTCAATAAATACAGTTAAAGAGGAGGAGCTCTAAATTAAACCGCGTTGAAACTAGCGGGAGTTGTGTACTGAAATTAAATTGCGCCTTATAACTGCCCCCAAAAATGTAATCACAAAACAACTTTACGATTAACTTGATGAAGCAGAGTTCCTGGACCTTACACATATTTTATGCAAATGCTATTTAAAATGACGTGCCTTGATAATAACAACTTTTGATTTACATGCTTCAGGAGAAAACAATTACGACAGTAAACAGTATTTACCTGAACTCCAGCAGTAAAACCATCCTGACATGCAAGTTGCAGAGGAGTGGACAAGTTCCCTGTGTGTCCCTCAGGTGAGGCTCCAGCCTGTAGAAGTAGCTTGCAGGTTCTTAGGTCCTTGTTCCTCACAGAACAAAATAAAGGCGTTTGGTTCTTCCTATCTGGTAGATCTACGATGGCACCTTGTGAAAGAAGCATTCTCACGCACTCAGCATGTCCGTCTGCAATGAATGAGCATTTATCACATTTCACATCTATAACAGCACACTATAAGACAATTTGCTCCGAACCATGCATATTACTAGGTTCCGAAATGTTACAAAACCTAAGATGCACTACATTTCGCGCTTACAGATTTGACATAAGGGTACAGAGTATTTCAACATTTCAATGTAATATCGTCCTATTGCACAACAAATACAATGCACCTGCACCCGCAGTATCTCATGGGCGTCGGTAGAATTTATTCCAGGGGGGTGCATTCTGGAATCCCGATATTGTCACTTGAAACTCGATTTTCAGAAAAAAATACCATGATCAATGACATTCTTAAGCTCATTCAGGAAATATAAAATGGTTGAACTCCCTCGAGTTTGGTGAAATGGTGAAGAAAATCGAGAAATTGTTCTTTGCATCAAAATTAAGACAATAGTCTAATAGTAACTGACTGCACATTATAATCATTAATTTCCAGGGGGAGGGTCCTCCTCGCGACACCCATGGTATCTACGCAATATTTAATGTAGTTACTTAACTTTGTATGATTTAGGTACTTTCATTAACGATAACATATTATTCAAGTATATTACATAATTAAATCACTAAAACCGCTACATAACATGTCCTTATATACCGGATAGTCATCCTCAAACATATCAGAGCTCAAAATTAAGGTGTAAATAAAGTCCGAAAACTATCTTAACATAGCTAATGTGTATCTGCCATATGCACGTATATATACTGCAGTGGGACGTTATGGCACGCAACTGCCAGGGTCATTGTCACCAGGGGCGAAGCGTCAGGGGAGACAGGGTAGACAGCGTCTACCCTAGAAACTCTGGGGAAGAAAGTTTATTTAACTTTTGCATTAAGCAGGTATTTGTATTTATCGCCTAGGAAGCTTTCATCTCTATTCCAGCATTTGGGCGACTCCGCTACTGAGATGCGGTACCGCATTGCCTGTCGTACACGTTCGCCGATCTGTATATTTTGCCATGCTCAGAGCATGGGGGAAACATGCGCGCCATCTGACAGCGATTTGTGAACTACAATGTTTCCGTATAGCCAGATTTCTCCGCCCAGTAGACGGTCGAGCCTCCGTCTACTTTGGCTGTGATTGGCTGTTGTGCTAATGGAATTTTTTGGAGCCAAGAGACAAGCGCTCTAATTGGTTACCTTCCAAGAGCATTTATAGGGATTAATTTGAATTGAACTGAGATATATGAAGAGAAATTTCGTATTAACAATACACTGCTGTATAAATAGTAATTATTTAAAAGCTCTAAATAGTATAATAATCTGTTAATATGTCTAAAAGCAAACGCGTGTTTTGGCGTCAGCTTAGGCAACGAGCACTAAGAAGGGAAATTTCTTCATATGAGAAATGTCATAGTGCTCTGTGCTTTTGTGGCTGTTAGTGATTATAGCGATCAGTATCAGTAAAAATCAGGAGTGGCTATTAAAAGTGTGTTGCGAAATTACACAGTGTGCGTATGTGTGTGTGTGTGCGTGTGTGTGTGTGTGTGTGTGTATGTGTGTGTGTGTGTGTGTGTGTGTGTGTGTGTGTGTGTTATGCCTCCTAGGACAACGTCTTGTGAATTTATGCCTAACAGTCCTGACTTCGATGCAGTTCAATATGTACTTAATAACGGTATTTTCATACTCATGTTAGAGAAACAGTTAAGGGTAAAAGATTTGCAGAAACGACCTGATTTAACTTTATCGCAACAGGACGGTAAATTAGTGCGCAAATTGCAAAACAGCTGGTATGACAAATACGAGTGGTTGTGTGGAACCGGCGAAGGAAAAGGTCAAAGGCTTTTATGTTATTTTTGCTTGATGTTTGGTGGTAAGGGTGAAAAATCTTGACACAAAACTGGTGTAAATACAGTGAAAAATTTTGAAAAGAGGGCCAAGAAGCACTCGGCATCTCAGAGTCATATTAACTCTGCAGAAAAATGTGATATGCTAGGGTGATTCCGCATAGATCATGCTGTTTCTGAGGGACATAGGTTGCATGCCATTAGGCACAATGAAACTGTGTCAAAAAACAGGCAAATTGTAGGGCGATATTGTTTGCCATTTGGGGATCCAGGAATTGTCATTCAGGAGTCATCGAGAAAGCCAAGATTCTTTTAGTAAAGGAAATTACTTGGCCATTCTTGGTTTATTGGCTTCAGAGGAGTCTTTCATGAGAGATCATTTAGAATCGGAAACTGTTTTTAGGGGCACTTCTACAAGGGCTGCTCTAACCACTAAGCCACCATGGTCAACTTGCCAGTACGAATTTATAAATTCGATAAGCGGAAGATCCATGGTTCAAATCCCGGCTATGGCATTGAATTTTTCATTCCTGGTTCCACCTCTTAAACATTAATTAATTAAAACAAGTACGTTGACATAAATAATAAAAGTAGGTATTATTGATAAATGTTAAAACATTTATTACAAGACATTTCATTCTCATTTGAACGGGGGTTGGTAAATTGCTGAAGTGCTGTATACAGCTGTTAACTATGCCAAGAGACGTAAACGTTTTCCTTGCTTTAGATGACCATTCTACCTGCACATAAGTGGTGTACCGTTCTGTATGCACAACCTTACAACCCCTCTGACAGCAAAGACGTCTCATGCGGTCATGTCATTGACCTTCATGTGGCGTTGCCAACTTAAATTAGGTGTGAGCAGTCACATTATGGGAAAGAAAAAGCTAGTTTATCCCGAAGCGAGTCGGTGGTGAAGGATGAGGCCAAGATGATTCTGTCTACCCTTTTACTTACTTCACGCTTCGCCACTGATTGTCACACAGACAACAAGAGAAGCCCAAAATCAGATGTTAGTTCTCCGTTCTAGAACATAAAACAGAAGTAACGTCTGGATAAAACGGTGTCAGAACACGAAGACCGTATAGCGAAAACAAGCAAACGATCATACAATGAAGAGCCACACTTAGATATAAAACCTAACAAATGAAATTTTCGGCGGATTTTGTGCCGGTTCCTGGGCTCTTTTGAGGCATATTCTTCACCTATCGCAGAGCTTGGTGGTTTGATAAATAAGGGGGCAAAGAGGAGAGGTTGATGGCTTTGCTCTTTCTGAAAGCGCTCCAGTGATACATATTTAGAATATGTTCATATATGTATGCTGGCGAGGATAACTTGTATTGTATTGGTACTTAACGCCACTGCTTGAAACCAAACGAAAAAAGTGTATTAAATAGAACTACAGGAACATAATATTGTGTATATACTAGGTGGTTCACCTATTTCTTATTACTTTTGGAGATAGGCAACACTTCATTCTCTGAAAGCAACAAGGTTGGAATTACTATATTATATTCTGTGGGATGGCAAACTGATTGGTTTTCAAATAGGAACCCTGTCCGGAAATGCATGGTTTGGACGCTGTGGCGTTGGAAGTGCGAGATGTGTGTGCGCACAGATTTCGTCAACAGATCCAACATCGAGCTGTCTACATTACAAACGGGATTCGAACTGTGTACCTCCTACGTCATTGCAGAGCCTACAGCGGCGGTGGCGAGCCTCTGCACATGACCCAATACGTGCGGTTGTCTTTGAAGATTTTCAATCGCTCCGTGGACCCGACCAACAAGGTCCTCCGCTAACGTTACAGGAGTGTCATATACCGTACTCTTCATACAACTCCTCAATACATAGTCGAAAGGTGTCAGAGCTGGAGACCGTGTTGGCCATGAAACTTACCCACCTTTACCAATCCATCGATTTGAATATGCGATGTTAAAGTGATTCCACATCTTTACATAAAAGTGTGCTGGAGCTTAAGTCGGCCATTTCAGCAGCTGTGTACTATTATGTGTCGCACTACTGCTAAAACATTACTGTACTGGAAACTACACAAGTAATGTAGTAGGGTACGCCCCAAGAACCCTATGGAGGAATTTAACGCATGCGCAGGAATGTTATTATCCTCAGGTCATTCAACCTAGCACACAGACGGCTAAAGGATTGCGTACCTTCCGTATTAAGAGACCAAAACGAATGTTAACAAATTGTCACAACCGCTCGTTCTCAAACCTCAGCATTCTCCAGCGTCGAAACCGTGCATTTCCGGACAGGGTTTCTTATTTGAAAATCGATCAGTTTGCCGTCCAGCACAACATATTAAGCGTTGTCGGTGTTTTTTTGGAACACCCAGTGTATACATACAGTATACTGATTTATGATTTATGTGATACGTTTGTGAGAACACAGATCTCCGTGATTAAATAAATTACTCTTTCGTTATAATTGCCAATCATGTTTAGAAACTAGATTTAAGTATATTTATGCATATTCTCTCAAGCTTCCACGGCCATCGATTAAAATATCTTGGCTATCCGGTTGTTGCCGCGTCAAATTGTAAAATACCGACGTTTCGACCATCTTGTCGTGGTCGTTATCACAGGCAAACTGCGCCGCTACGTAGCAGCTTGTCAACTTATATACCGGCAGGCAGGTGATAGCCAAGATATGTTTATATTTATGCATACAGTTCACGGGAATATGACAATACGTATTATGGCAATAAAATTGTTATTTTTTTTTCAATATTCCTTTTGTATTCCTATGATCAGCAATATGTTAGTAAAGGTAAATTAAGCAATTATATATGTATTTAGGCTTTCACGGCCGATTTCTTGACTATTCAAAATGTTTAGTTCTTCCGGGCTTGTAGGCCGTGGTCTAGAAGGCATGGTAGATACCAACGTTTCGCCAAGTACTGCGCTTGGCATCATCCGGGTAACACGATCCTCCGTCTCCACTGGTCAGAGTTTGAATGTGGAAGCAGAAAAGTAGTGGAAGTTTTGACCGTTAACGTCCGTTACATTTATTTATAAGGGTGGAGGTGGGCGGAGCATTGTTGGGTTGACTACGGTAGTGATTGGCCAGTTGTAGGTTGGGTTTTATTATAACTGTTGTGTGCGTCTGAAAGTTTATCTAAAACCGGTATCCATGCTTTATGTACACGAAGTATTCCTTCTTTGCGATTGAAGTTGTCTTTGTGTTTGTAGATTTCTATGGCTTGCCTTTGTAGTCGAGCATAGTAGATAACTGTAGAAGACATGACTCGGGTTTCTTTAAGGTTGACATCATGGCCAAAATACAGATCTATGTTTCCCCCCTCTACAAATTACAAAATTGTTTATTTTCTTGTAGATCCAAGGGGAATATGGGAATACAGTAGGCTTTGAATGATAGTGAGTAGGTAGATTAAGACAGAGCTGGCACACTTTTTATGGGCAAGATGGCCGCCATACGCAACCTAAGGATTAATAGATAGGTAGGTAGAAGGACGTAGGATGTAGGTGTTTGTGGCTGATTCTAGGGACAATGTTCAAGGTGTATAGCAGCGTATGTATGTCTTTATACAAGTTCATGAAACTTGAGTACGTTCTTCACTATATCGATGTATGCTAACGCAACAGCTTTCTATCTTGATTAAAATATTATCCTAACATAATGACACCCCACTCGACATCGACTAATCTAACCTAACCTAACCTAACCTAAGCCCCATACTTCTACTCGTCTAACCTATCCTAACCTAAGTTAGCTCCCACTCTTTTTACTTTTTTTTGTTTTACTTTTTTCATACTTTAACTTTATTTAGCCTAACCCAGCTCCCACTATTTACTCTGGTCTTTGATAATTTAACCTAAGCCCATACCTCTACATGTCTAACCTAACCTAACCTAGCCTAAACCAGCCTAGCCTAACCTAAGCTAACCTATCCTAACCTATCTGATTCCCATTTTACTCAAGCATTCTATTCGTCTATAACCTTTTCTAACCTTTGCACCATACCGTTTCAGGCTTAGACATCCCGCTTTCTTTTGCAGATGTTTTTTCGACAACTTTAGATAATTTGAAGGTATTAGACCCTCGGACATGCGAACCCTAAGTATATTCCATAATTTTTACGAAACGTTAATGCTATTTGGGAGTTTAGCAGCTATTTTAGCCATTTTTGCGGGAGAATTTTTTTTTTTTTTTTACGAATTTTTGAAGGTTTGTCATGGATTTTCTATGTTTTCACGTCGTTAGTATGTTTCGATGCTTTTAAGGGGCATATGGAGCCTTTTTAGCGATTTGTTATACTTTCATGATCAAATTCCATCCTTTTGTAAATGTATGACGTTCTCGTCTAGAGAATTGCTTACAGTCTTTCTAAGACTAACCTAACTTAACCACAAACCTCTTTAGAGACATTTCTTCAACGTTATTTAGCATTATACATGCTTCTTTTTCTCCTCTTTCCAACTCTTTTTGTAAACTAACATTACAAGACGTTGTAACCTTCTTGTTCAAATAGCTATTATATCCGTCTTTGTACACTGCTCCAGTATGCTATACATGCCAACTTCATTTAACGATTCTCTGAATTAGTTCTGTATCTTCTAACGGTAACACGCGAAACGCTGCTTATATTCGTTCTAAGACCATCCTAATTTAACCTGGCCCACCACCAACACCGCCGCCACCATCGTTGCAATCATCATCATCATCATCACCATCACCATCGTTACCATCACCACCATAACCATCACCAGAGCCACCATCCTCATTATCACCTCCACGTTACCATCACCATCCCCACCATCATCACCATCGTTGCCATCACCAGTACCATTAGTGTCTTGAAAATGTCTAGTACACTCATACCAATGTATATAGGCTTGTTGAACAGTATTTTACGAGAAGCCATATGAACAGCTGCAAGATTAGACCCGTATATAGTTCAATCGATAAATGCAGGCTCGGCTATAAGTTTTTCCAGAGTCTTCTCGTTGGTAACAAGGCGTATATTTATTCGATTCCGTATATTCTCCATAGTTTTGCCAAACATAGCGTTGTTGAAAAGTTTGTACAAATCTTTTTCAAAATCGTTTCTTGCTTGCTGCCGTAGACGGTTATTAAATTCGACGTAAGGCTTTAACCAACAAGATTGACGGGATTTTAGTGCTCGATGAATCTTTACTAGTTGTAGACCATGACTAAGAGCCTGTTTCAAGGCCATGTAATGTAACACATACTTCTTCCGGGATCCAAGATGGGCAATTAATTTCTTGGAAGACGATTCCCCCGGTTTCATACTCTCAGGCAGAAAGGGTAAATCATTATGAAGTTCATGCAGCTCTGCAGGATATTCCACGTCAACCTCTAAGATATATCTAAAGCAATCATCCCCCTTCAACGAACCGAGATGTATATCCTCAGGGGAAACCCACGTAAATCCTACATAAGGAAGGGCGTGACACATAGCCCAGCCGTACTGGTTATTGGCGTCTTCGTATGTAATAAAATGAGAGGGTTTACTAGGATCATACTGTTTCATATAGATGTTATTAGCCTCAGCATACCGGTGAGAAACCTGGCACAACCCTCCTCTTATACCAGATTCAACCATGAGTAGCTGATCATAATCAAGAAGCAATTCCAACTCGATTCCAGTATACAGCAGCATAGCATCCCATGTAAGTCCTGGAGAGGTGAAATAATGCGCAGGATCGACTTTGTGTGTTTTCATAGTTTGGTCTCTGAATGTTTCAAAGACATCGGCTAGGAGAAGAACATCAGAGGTTAAGTAAATATCACTGTATTCACCTAAGTTTCTCACATTAGACTGGTTCCATACATTTCTAGCATGTTCATAGTCATCGTCGGTAATTTCTTCTTCATTTAATTTATTGTAGAATGCTTCCCTTGGAGGCAGATGAGTGTCGTTCAAAACATCCTATGATGTGAGGTAATCGTAGGGGAACACTCACTGACAAGTCATCAAGCCAATCTTCTCTTCTCCAAAGCAATTCTCTGTTTCGGGATACGTAGTGAGGTTTTTCACTAACTTATCCAAGCTTGTACTCAGGAAACGGTAGGTATCCACAAACCTGAGTTTAATATCTCCAACATACTTTGAGAATGAGATGTAGCTTTCTTCAGTGCTCGGTATTACCTCCACTCTTTCGCTTGTGCGACCTAACTCCTTAACAATGAAACGAGAGCCATACCCACTCAGGTTATGCATGAAGACAGGTATATAATTAGGTGTTTTACAAGCCAGGTTACATTTATTGTGTAAAGATCCTCCGTACATCCCGGAAACATGATCGTGATCGCGAACCTTCCAATTATCTTCTGTAAATTCATACCGACACAGGTAGCATATTGTAGAAGCATCAAATGATTCTTGTTCTTCAGCTGTAAGATTAAGAGGTTTAGCAGATTTGTATAAGTCACTAATTTTATTTGCCAGATCCATGAGGCATTCCATAAATTTCTGTGCAGCGTCAGGCCCTCGGTAAACATACGGCTCAGCAGGAAGAGTTGTTTCTAGTTGTTCAACACTAGACGACGGTTTCACATAAACACAAAAGCTCATGGGAGAATGACTTTGATAGGGTGTTGTATAGGAGGTTTCAGGATTAGAGGCACAGGTATAGTAAGGAGCGAGAATCGGCGTAGATGACATATGGCAGTTTCAGCATTCGTTCCACGTTTTTGAATCGGACGATAGAGTTTTAACTTGGAAAAAGTCGCTTTACATATAATTAACGGAGAATGTTGCTATTTTCTCTGATAACGTGCATATTCCCTGCTAGCATGAAGGAGAACAAGAAGAACAAGAAGAACAAGAAGAAGAAGAAGGGATTTTATTTTATATTTCAGCTAATAACCTTCAGTTTGCGTATATTCCCTGTTAGCATGAAGGAGAATGAGAATAGTATGTTAAAATATGAAGAAAATATGCTTAAGATGCCTAAAAGTATTGTCGAGTGTTTATGTCCTATATGATTGCTCTGATGGTTTCAAGCTTGCTGCTGACATGGTTATAATGCTGGCGCCTGTGTTTGAGGCTAGTGGTTTTTTCCGCTAATGACATGGTGACGCTTTTACTTGTTGGGACATGTTTAAAAGAGCTCCAGTTGAGAGATTGTGCGACATCGTGTAGTATGTTAGCTGGCCGTACATGGGTTCAATGCTTAAAGATGAGGAATAATAGCGTTTCTAAGGGTGCTTCTGCTTATCATTCCTTCTCTCTTTCAGATACCTTATTTTTTCATAGTTCTCTTTTCTTTCTTTTTATCGCTATTTGCCTCATATTAACATACGTTGAAGTTAGCGTGTTAAGACGCGTTTAAATATATTTATTTCGCGGTGATAGTTGAAATTAATGTCTTTGTTGTTGAAATGATGGTACTTAGAAACATAATCATCGTTTCATGTTTTAATTTGACGCTTGATTCGTCTTATTGGTTTTCTTTAAGCGTTTAATTAGTACGGAGGCTTGTTTATACGTTTAATTAGTATGGTTTAAGGGACCGCCGATAGCTAGATCATTAGAACCTTCACATAAATAGAGAAAAACCGGCGAAAACTCGAAACATGTCTAAAGATACCTAATGTTGAGTTAAGTAGCCTTCTTTATGATGTGTACGTGCATTATTCGTCCTGTCGGAACGTATCCTGCAGAAATATGCGTTCCGTCTATGCCTTAGTGTGCCGTAATAGGACTAAATTAACCCATACATATAATGCTAAAATTGATTAAATATAGCAAAAATTTGGTTTTTTAAGCGTTTAAATAATGTTTAGATGGTTCCATTACTGTCATCCGATAGCGATAAAAGTAATGTTACTTAAAGATACATAACCGCCGTTTCGCGTCTTAATTTTTCTGTTGGATTCGTTTCAAAGTACGTAAAAACGGAGAAAAATCATAAAAAAGAATGAAAATTTGACTGCTAATATATAATTTACCGTCATAAAAGAATAAAATTTGTAAAATGTGCGTTTTAGTACTGACTGAAACCGCTATACGGCGCTGCAATCGTGATCCTGAATTATCGTGAGTCATTCTATATCGATAAAAGTAATGTTACTTAAAGATACATAACCCTCGTTTCGCGTCTTAATTCGATGCTGGATTCGTTTCAAAGTGCATAAAAGGCGAGAAAAAGTCATAAAAATAGGAAGGTTTGATGAAATATAGCAGAAATTTTGTTTTTTTAAGCGTTTAAATAATGTTTAGATGGTTCCATTACTGTCATCCGATATCGATAAAAAAAATGTTACTTAAAGATACATACCCGCCATTTTGGCGTCTTAATTCGATGCTGGATTTGTTTCAAAGTACGTAATAACGTAGAAAAATGGTAAAAAAGAATGAAAATTTGGCTGCTAATATATAATGTACCGTCATAAAAGTATAACATCTGTAGAATGTGCGTTTTAGTACTGATTAAAGCCGCTATTAGGCGCTGCAAGCGTGATATTGAATTGTGTAGTTCTCTGAGAGATGCATGCTTTCAGAATAAGTAGGGTTTGCTTGAGCTTACATAGTTATTCAGTAATTAACCTTCGAGTCGAGCACATCAGCTTCTCTTAGCGAGATTACCGTTCAATAGCTTTGATAAGTTATCGAGGCGAGTCAGCGGAAAGTGCTATAAGGATTTATTGATTTATATAATTTACAAATGTTGCACTACATATTATAAAGATGTGGAGTGATGGAGTGATGGAATCGGTTCTGAATGCTATACCAGACTATAAGTGCAGTAAATGTGGAAAGAGTTTTCTACGCGACTATCATAAGAAGAGGCATGAGCTGATACGTGGAGAGTTTTTCGAGTGTAGACATTGTGGTGATGTTAACGGTACTGAAAATCGAAGGAATGCACATGAAGGACGCTGCGACAGGGCTACAGATGCTAAGAAAGTCAAATCCGAACCTACTAAGCATAAATTATTATTAATGTCTCCTGATGAAGATGATGTAGAATATGAAACAGCTTCTCAGGATCGGCTGAAATCATATTTCATCCAATGCCCAGCAAGTCAGGATTTAAATTCATACCTTCAGCAGCCTAAGCAGCGTATAATTCATGCTGTTCAGAAGCAGCTGCGGGCTCATAAAAGTTTGAAAATTAACATTATGGCTGAATGTAAGTTTGTGAATGCTGTTGGGGACATCACTAACAAAACCTTCAAAACGCGTAATCAAGCTGTGTTTTTAGATAGCAACTTGGATGCTATCTTGGGAAAAGAAATTCGAGAAGCTCCGTGTTGAAATGGAGGAAAGTTAGCTTAAAGGTCGTAATTGGGCTTTGCTTGCGGTTGGTGGTGTTCGACTAGGTATTAACAAGTATAATCTTCTTCGGGGGAGCAACTATATTCCTCTACCGTCATCTTTGGATGCGAAGAAAGCCTGCATAAACCCTCAGAATTACAACGATGAGAAATGCTTTATCTACGCTGTTCTTGCTAAGTTCATTCCAAGGAATCCTCAGCGTGTTAGCAAGTGCAGGGATCTCCAAGAAAAATACGATTTCTCATGCGTCTCATTTCCTACGAGCTTGGGTGAAATCGGTAAATATGAAAAACTCAATAATATATCTATAAATGTCTTTGGAGTTGATGATAAACATGAAGTATTTCCAACAAAGGTGATTGATGAAGAATTAGATGATCATCGCGATCTCCTTCTGTTGAGTGATGATACTGACAGACATCACTATGCTTATATAAACAATTTTGAGAGGCTTATTCGTCAGCAGAAAACTAAACATGATGGTCGAATTTATGTATGTAAAAGATGTTTCAGCCATTTTAATGATCAATATGGACGAAGTGGAATGAAAAAATTAGAAGAGCACAGAGAAATATGTAGACAACATGGTATTGCTAGATACGTTATACCTACAAAGGAAAACTCTATCGTCAGATTCAAAAACGTGGAACGAATGCTGAAACTGCCATATGTCATCTACGCCGATTTTGAGAGCATTCTCGCTCCTTACTATACCTGTGCCTCTAATCCTGAAACCTCCTATACAACACCCTATCAAAGTCATTCTCCCATGAGCTTTTGTGTTTATGTGAAACCGTCGTCTAGTGTTGAACAACTAGAAACAACTCTTCCTGCTGAGCCGTATGTTTACCGAGGGCCTGACGCTGCACAGAAATTTATGGAATGCCTCATGGATCTGGCAAATAAAATTAGTGACTTATACAAATCTGCTAAACCTCTTACTCTTACAGCTGAAGAACAAGAATCATTTGATGCTTCTACAATATGCTAACTGTGTCGGTATGAATTTACAGAAGATAATTGGAAGGTTCGCGATCACGATCATGTTTCCGGGATGTACGGAGGATCTTTACACAATAAATGTAACCTGGCTTGTAAAACACCTAATTATATACCTGTCTTCATGCATAACCTGAGTGGGTATGGCTCTCGTTTCATTGTTAAGGAGTTAGGTCGCACAAGCGAAAGAGTGGAGGTAATACCGAGCACTGAAGAAAGCTACATCTCATTCTCAAAGTATGTTGGAGATATTAAACTCAGGTTTGTGGATACCTACCGTTTCCTGAGTACAAGCTTGGATAAGTTAGTGAAAAACCTCACTACGTATCCCGAAACAGAGAAGTGCTTTGGAGAAGAGAAGATTGGCTTGATGACTCGTAAGTGAGTGTTCCCCTACGATTACCTCACATCATAGGATGTTTTGAACGACACTCGTCTGCCTCCAAGGGAAGCATTCTACAATAAATTAAATGAAGAAGAAATTACCGACGATGACTATGAGCATGCTAGAAATGTATGGAACCAGTCTAATGTGAGAAACTTAAGTGAATACAGTGATATTTACTTAACCTCTGATGTTCTTCTCCTAGCGGATGTCTTTGAAACATTCAGAGACCAAACTCTGAAAACACACAAAGTCGATCCTGCGCATTATTTCACCTCTCCAGGACATACATGGGATGCTAAGCTGCTGTATACTGGAATCGAGTTGGAATTGCTTCTTGATTATGATCAGCTGCTCATGGTTGAATCTGGTATAAGAGGAGGGTTATGCCAGGTTTCTCAACTGTATGCTGAGGCTAATAACATCTATATGAAACAGTATGATCCTCGTAAACCCTCTCATTTTATTACATACGAAGACGCCAATAACCAGTACGGCTGGGCTATGTGTCACGCCCTTCCTTATGTAGGATTTACGTGGGTTTCTCCTGAGGATATACATCTCGGTTCGTTGAAGGGGGATGATTGCTTTGGATATATCTTAGAGGTTGACGTGGAATATCCTGCAGAGCTGCATGAACTTCATAATGATTTACCCTTTCTGCCTGAGAGTATGAAATCGGGGGAATCGTCTTCGAAGAAATTAATTGCCCATCTTGGATCCCGGAAGAAGTATGTGTTACATTACATGGCCTTGAAACAGGCTCTTAGTCATGGTCTACAACTAGTAAAGATTCATCGAGCACTAAAATCCCGTCAATCTTGTTGGTTATAGCCTTACGTCGAATTTAATAACCGTCTACGGCAGCAAGCAAGAAACGATTTTGAAAAGGATTTGTACAAACTTTTCAACAACGCTATGTTTGGCAAAACTATGGAGAATATACGGAATCGAATGGATATACGCCTTGTTACCAACGAGAAGACTCTGGAAAAACTTATAGCCAAGCCTGCATTTATCGATCGAACTATATACGGGTCTAATCTTGCAGCTGTTCATATGGCTTCTCGTAAAATACTGTTCAACAAGCCTATATACATTGGTATGAGTGCACTAGACATTTCCAAGACGCTAATGTATTCGTATCAATACGATGTGTTACTTCCATATTATGGAGCTGAGAATCTTAAACTGTTATATACGGATACAGATTCCTTCATCCATCGAGTGACTACAGCTGATATATGTAAACCCCGCGCGACCGCCCACGAAGGGCCAAGGCCTACCGCCCAGCCGCTGCGTCCCCCACCTCTGTCCACTACAGGCGTCATTGGTGAGATGCAGTACTGGAGGGTGGGACGTGGTCAGCGCCCCGAGCCCTCCCGGCAAGTAATGCGGTCTTCTCGACCTGGGGCCGCTACTTCTCCATCAAGTAGCTCCTCAATTGGTCCCCCCAGGACCTAACGAGGCTGAGTGCACCCCGTGCCAGACCTCCCAGATGGGATAAAATCCCCATGCTGGTACCGGGGATCGAACCCGGGTCCTCCGCGCCACAGGCAAGCGCGCTGCCAGCTGCGCTACGGAGGCGGCCACAGCTGATATATACGAGGATAAATTACACATGCTTGAACATTTGGACACAGCGGATTACCCTGCTAACCATATATGCTATTCTACACAAAACAAGAAAGTGTTGGGAAAGTTTAAAGATGAAGCAAGTGGTAAAATCATTCACCGTTTTGTTGGTCTCAGAGCTAACATGTATGCTCTCGATATTGACGGATCTGTGATAAAAAAGATCAAATGTATAAAATATAGCGCCATTAAGCAATACATCAGCTTCAATAGCTATATGGAGTGTCTTAAAACTTTAAAAATCGTAAGAACTCTTATGAACTTAATCCTATCCCAACATCATAAAGTTTCTACAGTTAAAGCTAATAAAGTAGCTCTGTCGCCTCATCATGACAAGAGAGTAATTGCTGAGGATGGAATATCAACATATGCGTACGGGCATTACAGCGTTGCAACCCATGCGTAAGAGAATGCACATTAGATCGTAAGATAATTATTTCCTCCGTTACGTCTCCTGTAGTAAATGAAAATTTGCTCAACTAACTCCTTCACGCCTTCAATAATGTCTGACGAAGAAAGAAGAAAAAATTAACAAATTACTCATCTGTCCTCTCCCCGCCCCCCATGATGCTTGTCGAAGCAAAATATAAATTATAAAAGGAGGCGTTAACTCTGCCACTAGACTTTAACTCTAGTGCTGGTCTCCAGCCCAGATAAAAGAGGAGAGGCGTCTACCCTGCTACCTTAAAGAAAGTATACCCTGATTAACTTTATATAATCAGAAGATTGCGTTAAAATACTATTAAGGATCTTCTACATGTCTTAGAAATACTGGCCTATAAGTACTTCAACATCATCGATTAGAACATATTTTAGTGCTAGTTTAAGGCTCTATAAAGGGTTAGAAAAACAATAATGATCAATAGATCTGCAAAAGAATACTTTAAAAGAAACAGGTTAGATTATAATAGGAGGGGTTGGTGATGGTTGTGTTGGTGATGATTAAGGTGGTGATGGTGATGATGGTAACGATGGTGGCGATGGTGGTACTGGTGATGGTTACGGTAGAGATGCTAACGATGGTGATGATGGTGGTGATGGTAACGATGGTGGTGATAGTGAGGATGCCGGTATTGGTGATGGCTATGGTGTTGATGGTAACGATGGTGATACTGGTGATGGCAACGATGGTGATGATGGTGGGGATGGTGATGGTAACGTGGAGGTGATAATGAGGATGGTGGCTCTGGTGATGGTTATGGTGGTGATGGTAACGATGGTGATGGTGATGATGATGATGATGATGATGATGATGATGATGATGATGATGATGATGATGATGATGATGATTGCAACGATGGCGGCGGCGGTGTTGGTGGTGGGCCAGGTTAAATTAGGATGGTCTTAGAACGAATATAAGCAGCGTTTCGCGTGTTACCGTTAGAAGATACAGAACTAATTCAGAGAATCGTTAAATGAAGTTGGCATGTATAGCATACTGGAGCAGTGTACAAAGACGGATATAATAGCTATTTGAACAAGAAGGTTACAACGTCTTCTAATGTTAATTTACAAAAAGAGTTGGAGGGAGGAGAAAAAGAAGCATGTATAATGCTAAATAACGTTGAAGAAATGTCTCTAAAGAGGTTTGTGGTTAAGTTAGGTTAGTCTTAGAAAGACTGTAAGCAATTCTCTAGACGAGAACGTCATACATTTACAAAAGGATGGAATTTGATCATGAAAGTATAACAAATCGCTAAAAAGGCTCCATATGCCCCTTAAAAGCATCGAAACATACTAACGACGTGAAAACATAGAAAATCCATGACAAACCTTCAAAAATTCGTAAAAAAAAAAAAAAATTCTCCCGCAAAAATGGCTAAAATAGCTGCTAAACTCCCAAATAGCATTAACGTTTCGTAAAAATTATGGAATATACTTAGGGTTCGCATGTCCGAGGGTCTAATACCTTCAAATTATCTAAAGTTGTCGAAAAAACATCTGCAAAAGAAAGCGGGATGTCTAAGCCTGAAACGGTATGGTGCAAAGGTTAGAAAAGGTTATAGACGAATAGAATGCTTGAGTAAAATGGGAATCAGATAGGTTAGGATAGGTTAGCTTAGGTTAGGCTAGGCTGGTTTAGGCTAGGTTAGGTTAGGTTAGACATGTAGAGGTATGGGCTTAGGTTAAATTATCAAAGACCAGAGTAAATAGTGGGAGCTGGGTTAGGCTAAATAAAGTTAAACTATGAAAAAAGTAAAACAAAAAAAGTAAAAAGAGTGGGAGCTAACTTAGGTTAGGATAGGTTAGACGAGTAGAAGTATGGGGCTTAGGTTAGGTTAGGTTAGGTTAGATTAGTCGATGTCGGGTGGGTGTCATTATGTTAGGATAATATTTTAATCAAGATAGAAAGCTGTTGCGTTAGCATACATCGATATAGTGAAGAACGTACTCAAGTTTCATGAACTTGTATAAAGACATACATACGCTGCTATACACCTTGAACATTGTCCCTAGAATCAGCCACAAACACCTACAACTTACGTCCTTCTACCTCCCCATCTAATAATCCTTAGGTTGCGTATGCCGGCCATCTTGCCCATAAAAAAGTGTGCCAGCTCTGTCTTAATCTACCTACTATAGTGAAATCTTTTAAACCTTTGAGATTCCGTTCTCTTTGGTTGACTAACATATAAAAAATGAAAACGATGTTGCAAATTACAGAAGTATAATTTTCTCAAAACTCACACAAATAACAAGGAATATCTCCGAAATGGTTCACTCTACAAAAGAAATTAATTAGACATAAAATGTGTTTTAGCAAAATCTACATTTTTCGTACAGTGAGATTTGGTCTATCTCTTACGGTTTACCAGTTATGCAAAAGTCATCCAGAGTAAATAGGACTTCATGGGCTATAGCCAGAAAATTCAAGATATATATTTCATTTGTCATAAAAGTATCTCAAACATATCGCATTTTAATCATAATCGTGAGATTCGAAAAATGTTCCATGTAAAGGGTAGTTTAGGGTGGAGCAATTCGCTTCACAATCTTCGTGTCGCATTCTTGAACACATTAAATTTAAATACCAACTTTGGTTTTTAAGCGACTTTTCGCTTTCAGTTATGCTGTCCACAGACTGACATACAGACATGCAGACACACTGACACACATACACACTTTTTTAAAAATGCTTTTTTTTTTCTTGGATTCAGGGGGCCTAAAAACATATTTCCGGTGAAATCTCGACATCGAATTTTTGGGTGGAATACAATACTTCCCCTACTTTAGGTGGTAAGGAAAGCAAAAAAGGATTGGATAAAGACCCTGTAAAACCTAAGTCCTATCGACGTATCTGTCTTCTTGATGCAGTTGGAAACAATCTGACGCGTTGCACCCACATGACTTTCTCTACTCTTGTACTAACCATTCTTACAAGCTCTTTTTACTATATCTTCTTTGTGTTAGTTGAGATACACATTTGTACAAATTATCTTATTGTTAATTTCCTTGTAGGTGAAAGGGGAATATTAGAATACAGTAGGGTGTGAGCGATAGTTAAATTGTTTAAAGCTTGGAGATCCCGTTCTATTTGCACGCTTCACATATAAAAAAAAAATCTGATATGTTGCACTCACATGACTTTCTCTACTCTTGTCCTAACCATTCTTACAAACCCTTATTCCTATTATCTTCTCCGTGTTAGTTAAAATAACCATTTGTAAAAATTATCTTATTGCTTATTTCCTTGTAGGTGCAAGGGGAATGTTATAATACAGTAGGCTTTGTGCAATAGTCACATATTTTAAAGCTATGAGGTTCTGTTGTCCTTGCACACTTAACATACAAAAAAATGAACAACGATGATCCATTTCACAAAAGTTATGTTTTCCGAAACTCACACACACATAACATGGAATATCTCCGAAATGGATCCCCTTACAAGAAAATTTATTCAGACATAAAGTGTGTACTTTAGCAAGATCTACATTTTTTGTATAGTATGATTTGGTCTATCTCTAACGGTTTACCAGTTATGCCAAAGTCGTCCAGAGTAAATAAGACTTCAGGGGTTATAGCCAGAAAATTCAAGATATACATTTCATTTGTCATAAAAATATCTCAAACAAATGATATTTTAATCAAATTCGTTAGAGCCATTTTCAAGAAAATGAAAATTTTCGAAAAATGTTCCACGTAAAGGGTAGTTTAGGATGGGGCTATTTTCTTCAAAATCTTTGTGTCGCATCCTTGAAAGACATTAAACTTAAATACCAACTTTGATTTTTAACCGACTTTTCGCTTTTGAGTTATGCTGTCCACAGCACACACACAGCACACGCACACGCGCGCGCGCGCACACACACACACACACACACACACACACACACACACACACACACACACACACACACACACACACACACACACACAGACACACACACGGACCTTTTTCTAAAAATGCTTTTTCTGGATTCAGGGGGTCTCAAAACATATATTTCCGGTAAAATCTCGACATCAAATTTTTGGGTGGAATACAATATTTCCCCAACTTGCCAGTGGAGAAAGTAAAAATGAACAACGATGTTCCATTTCACCAAAATTTAAAGTTTTCCGAAACTAACACAAATAACAAGGAATATCTCCAATACGGTTCACTCTACAAAAAAATGTATTCCGACATAAATTGTGTGTTTTAGGGAGATCTACATTTTCTGCAAATTAAGATTTTGTCTATCTCTTAAGGTTTACGAGTTATTCAAAAGTCATCCAGAGTAAACAGGACTATATAGGCTATAGCCAGAAAATTCAAGATATACATTTCATTTGTCATAAAAATATCTCAAACATTAGAAATTTTAATCAAAATCGTTAGAGCCATTTTCAAGAAAATAACAATTTTCGAAAATTTTTCCATATAAAGGGTAGTTTAGGGTGGGGATATTTTCTTCAACATCTTCGTGTCGCATCCTTTTTTTTTTTTTTTTTTTTTTTTTTTTTTTTTTTTTTTGTCTACATTTTTGTATAGAAAGCTTTTATCCATTTCTTATGGTTTACCAGTTTTGCAAAGGTCATTCAGAATGAAGAGGACTTCATAAGCTATTCCCAGAAAATTAAGTTATCAATTTTACTTCTTATGTAAATATATTAAACGTGTGCTATTATAAAAAAATCGTTAGAATCCTTTTTGAGAAAATCAAAATGGTTTAAAAAGTTTCTATGTAAAGGACAGTTTGGTCTAGGGTATTTTTGTAAAACTTTCGGTCATATCCTCAGAAGGCCCTAATGATCTAGCTGTCGACGGGCCCTTAAACAATACTCACTCACTCACTATCCTCAGAATATGCTCAAGTTTAGTATTTTTTTTATGTTTTTTTTTTGTTTTGTTTTTTTTTATGACATAAAAAGACTTCCTATTTTTTTTCTTTTTTTTATTATTTTTTTAATTGTTTTTTTTTATATATTTTTTTTTATTTTATTTTGGGTCTCGCTCGTGCCACTATGTGTCAGTGTCGGCCATGTATTTTTTTTTTTAATTTTTTAAAACTTCTACCGCATTTTTTTTATTTTTTTTTGACACATAGTGCCGCGTTCTTTTTTTTTTTTTTTTTTTTTGCTTTTTTTTTATTTATTTATTTTTTTTTTGTTTTTTTTTATGAAAACCTTAACTTTAAGTTTAACCTGTTATTTTTTTTTAGGTGACACATGGTCATTTATTTTCATAACAGATACTCAAAGTTAGCTTTTTTTTTATTTTTTATTTTATTTTTTTTTAATTTTTTTTTTTTTTTATGTATATATTATTTTGATTATAGTTGCATTGTCGTATTTAAAGTGCAAGGCGTGTTATGTACGGCTGCATTGATTTGCTAAGACCAGAAGTTATCAGTTGCCAGCGTGCCTGTCTCAGAAAACTGACCCAATCCTTCCTCTGCGCCACTGGGCCATTATTCTGTTTAAGGATCCAGTACATTGTTCCCATTACCAGCCAAACTACACAGCGTTGGAGTGCAGTATTCTGAAAATGAAATTCCAAACGCTGGAGCTTCTCAAGGCATGGTGGAGCTTGCGGTGGGCACCATTTGGCGACGTAGGTCCTGAGCTCTACCCAGATGACTTCAACCTGCTTACAGGAAGCAATCCGGTGGTCCAGTGTGTCGACGGCGGCACAAGATGGACATTGGTTTGACTGTGCCCTTCCATGTCGCCAGAGTTTATCCGCTGTCGGTATAGTCTCATTTAATACTTCATAGGTGGTTTCCTGCCAATCACTGGGCACATGTTTACAAAATAAATTCTGCCAGATCACTTTCCACTCCCTGGTATATTTCTCTGCCACTCTGGGCACCAGATGAACTGTCGTGAGCATACGGTAGTGGTTCCGGGTGCATTCGAAGGCCGTAATGTCATCGTTGTTGTCCAGAATTCGTTTTAGGTGAAGGACAGTGGGTTTAAATCCGTTGAGTGCCACCTGAGGGTTATGCAGCTGTTCCTTCCAGAAATTTTGGTCAATGGATGAGCCAGATCCGCGCAATGATTGTGTGGCGGTTTTCCCCAATAAGGCCATGCATTTCTTGGCAATGTCCACTAAGCCGCAACCACCTTTGGACGGGGGCAAACGTAGTTGAGGCCGGCTCACCTTATATGCTTTTCCAGTCCACAAAAAGTAACCAAGGAGTTGTTCCAATTTCTGTGCGTCACGTTTTGCAATCGGCAGAATCTGTGCCACATACCAAATTTTGCTTAGACCATAAGTATGCAGGTACCAGATGCGTTGTAGCAAATTCAGGTTCCGGATCCTCTCCATGGATAAGGAATGGCGTAAACTATTAATTTTTTCCCTCCAGTTAACTGCAATCGTATCTTCTATATTTGCCATAAAGCATATTCCAAGTATCCTTGTAGTAGTCACACATTGCAACCCCAAGGTCTGTGGCGGTTCCGGCCAATTTCCTAATATTAGGATCTTCGATTTCTCAGCATTTAACACTGCACCGGACATCGTTGTGTACTGCTCCAATCCCTGTTGCATGGTCGTCATGTCTTCATTATCTGCAGCCACCACAGTCACATCATCAGCATAGGCTGTAAGTGTGAACCGTTCATTGTATGCACTGACTCCTCGCATGGTTTGTTGCAACCTCTGGAGTAAAGGATTCAATGCCAACGAAAACAATCCCATTGACAGCGGGCAGCCTTGACGTACTGATCGTTGTATTCGTACCGGCCTGGAAAACCATCCGTTCCATAAGACTCGAGACTGTGCCGTGCCGTAGAGTCCCTGAATAAGGTTGATTACCGGCACTGGAAATTTCGCAGCCGTTAAGCAGTTCCACAGATACGAATGGCGCACTCTATCAAAAGCCTGTTGAAAGTCGAGATTGATCAAAGCCACCGCTTTATTTTCTCTGCGTAGATGGATCAGCGTGTCACGCAGTTCCGCCAATGTGTCAATAATGTTCTTTTTCGATATTGCCGCTTGGTTACAATGCATGATTTCTGCATATGCTCCTTTTAATCGGTTAGCCAGAACTTTCGCAAATAACTTATAATCGGCGTTTAGCAGCGTTATTGGACGATAGTCCTTCATGGTGGCGGTTTTCTGTTTCTTCGGCACCAGGGTGATAACACCATCCGCGAAGGTTGCGGGAAACACTGCTGTCTCCCACAGTTCCGCATATACTTCCATCACTTCGTTCTTGATTATTGGCCAGAACTTTCTATAGAATTCATAGGTGAGCCCATCAGGACCTGGTGATGTGTGTCGACTGGCTTGTTCAATGGCGACCAACACCTCCCGCTCCGTGATAGGGCTGGTAAGTATTTTTGCGGATTCCTGGGTGATGCCGGTGTCAAACAGTTCATGTTCCATACGCCTATAAGGGGTGTCTGCTTCTGGCGCTTCTTGAAATAAAGCCTGAAAGTGATCCGCTATAAGCTGGAGCTGGGCGCGCGTTCCAACATGGGCAGTTCCAGTGTGCGCGTCCCGTATTGTTTGAGGATATCTTCCATGTCCCTTCTGCCGCTCCTTTGCGAAATAATAAAATGAGTTCTGTTCCGCTTCATGCATGGATTTCACTTTGGCTCGAACTTTATGTCCTTCCAACTGGTGTAAGTGTTTTAATTTGATGATTTCTTTTACTTTTTTTATCTCCGTCTGCACCTCATAGCCCTCCCTTTGCTTCAGATGCAGCCCCCACAGCGCCTCATTGTAAAAATGTAGTAGCTGCTTCTTGGCCTGTGCCCTCACAATACCCATGGATTTAAATAGGGAGCGAATCGCTGGTTTTGCCGTGTTCACCCACCAAAAACTCTTCCGAGTTGAACTTCTAAAGGCCGACTGTAACTGAAGCCATTTGATTTGAAATTGTTCCCTAATGTCTGTGTCCTCCAGCATAGAATTATTGAGTTTCCAGTAGCCACGGCCGGCCGTCTCAAGCCTTATTTCATTTATTTGCAATTGACATAGCACTGCATGATGGTCACTAAAAACCACCGGAATGACCCAAATTCGATGGACATTTGGAGCCATTCCGGGAGATAGATACGGTCGGTCGATGCGTGAGGCAGAAGTGTTGCGGATGAAAGTGAATTCCACTTCGTTCCCATGCTTGATCTCCCATGCGTCAAGCAGTTGCAGCTGTGACACTAGGTGTTGTAACATGATGCTAAAATTCGTAGCACCTTTTTGGTCCTTCGCCTGCAACGTGCAATTGAAGTCGCCTGCTAGCAGAAGTTCCTTGCCTTGTCGCAAATGCGGGGTTACATCGGTTTGGAAGAAACGCTCTCTCGCTTGTCTATTCTGTGACCCAGCTGGAGCATATATGTTAACCAGGACGGTCTCTTCCAAAGTAGCGGAGAGGACCCGTCCGTCGGGATCCATCTGAAAATTCTGCAGGGGAAGTCCCTTCCTGTACACTATTGCCGTTCCTCTGCCGTTCAAACCTAGGTTAACTTTATAGTCGTAATTGTAAAGAGCATCCAAGTTGTAAGTATTTACTTCTTGGAGAAAGCATATGTCAATGTTGTTCACCTGGAGGAAACTATTGAGCAGTTTTTGGGTTACTAGATTTCTGCACCCATTCACATTCACTGTTGCCACCGTTCGTAGATAGATCATTATGAAACTGACTGTCGCAAAGATAGTGTAACTCGGGCGTCTACGTCCTTGGCCTCGTGCATTGCTGCTAGTGTGCTACTGTTCGGTCTCTGGATGTCTAGCTGGGGTTATCTGTGCCGGAGGGTTTCCCTTAAGCCTTGGGTCACATAAGGACACCTGGGGCTTCCGTGTCACCTGAAGTAGGATCGGCGACTCCGCTTCTGTGGCCCTCGCATCAGGTTGAGAGGGATGAGATCCACCAGCCATCTCTGCACGCCGATAAATTGCGACTGCTTCAGCTGACCGTGGTTGGTCCTCTTGGGATCTGTGTGGCCGTTCGAGTACTTGCGGTCGAGAATCACTCGCAGATGGTCGTGCCGCTACGGTGGTGCCGGAGGTGTCCTCCCGGTAATGGGAGTCTGCTCCTATCTCCACCGCTGGGCACCTCACACTTTGTTGTAACTGTGCTGCTTCGTAATCACTCTGGGGGTTGTTTCCCGGGTCCCTCCTTGCAGGTTGAACCTCACAGGTGTTCCTGTCACCTCCCTCCTCCAGGATACTGCTGCCAATCAATGCTGAGGCAGGCTCTTGCGTCAGTACTCCAGCCGTATCTGCTGTGTCTGTGGACGGGACTTGCAATAGACGTGCCTCCTCATGGGCTTCTTCCACAACTTCCTCCAGCTCCATTTGGTTATTCCAGGATGGTTCTTCCTTCTGGGCTTTGCTTGTCTTCGCCCGCTTGGCCCGTTTCTTCTCGGTCGGGCGTTTCTCTTCTGCTGCAGCTGTCTCCGTTACAAGTGGACCCACCTCGGGTGGTATTATCTCCTCCGGATTGGCCAGATGTACTCGTTTCCCTGTGGTATCTCGAACTATGGAGGCATACTCCCTTTGCGGTGCAGACCTTGCTGCTTCCTTTTGACTGTCATTCACCAGGGACGTTTGCCTGTTTTCATCCGTAGGATGCGCTCCCTCACTCTGCGTGTCCACTACCACCTTCGTCGGTTCTGTTTCGTTTCTCCGTCCAGTCGCCACTGGGCGTGTTGCGGTCGGACGGTGGGGGCAAAATTCCTTTAGATGTGCCGTGCTACTGCAGACGTAGCAGGATCTGGGTTGGCCGGCGTAGGACACCGATAATCTGTAGCTGCCAATGATGATAAAACTAGGGATGTTCGTCTTCAGTTGCATCTTTACCGCTCGTACCCCATTAAACACCGGGACGCGATATTGTCGGCTCCATTGTTCCTTCCGGACGTCATATACCGTTCCGTAACGCTGCAACGCTGCTTTTAAGACCTCTGCCGGTAGCTCTGGGGTACATCAAACACTCGGACATTGACAGCATTACCGGTCACGTGTTCGATAAGCACTTTAGTCATCTCACCATTCATATATGTGAAAGGTGTTTCCGCCGAGAAGTTATTGAGGGTTTTCTCCAGCAAGAGTGCTGATATTAATTTAACATAAATTGCCCGTTCACTTGCAATTAACTGTATTGTATCTACTTGTTCCGCATTTAACCGTAATGTATCTGCTATGAAATCATGCACTTCATATGCCGACGGTCGCGTTGCACTTAAAGCAAACTTGATCCTGAGGGTATTTTTCCTCGCGTACATTTCCATTTCTTTTCACTGTTAAATTTAGCTGAAATACTCACTTTAAATTCCTACACTTGGTGATCGATAATATCACTCACAGTGTGGTATATGTCTTTCTTGCGCTCACTCACTATCAGGCCACACACGCAGCAGACAAAACAACCGGTTCTCCTGGTACGTCCGCTCTGTCCCAGCGCACTGGCTTGACTGCATCCTTGAAAGACATTGAACTTAAATACCAACTTGTGTTTTCAACCCACTTTTCGTTTTTGAGTTATGTTGTACACACACACACGCACGCACCCACGCACGCACACACACAGACCTTCTTCCCAAATTACTTTTTTGGATTCAGGGGGTCTCAAAACATATACTTCTTGTGAAATCTTGACATCGAATTTTTGGGTGGAACACAATACTTCCCTCTGCTTACCAGTAGAGAAAGTAAAAATGTACGACGATCCATTTCACGATAGTTTTAAGTTTTCCGAAACTGACACAAATAATAAGGAATATCTCCGAAATTGTTCACTTTACAAAACAATTCATTCAGACATAAAATGTGTGTTTTAGCGAGATCTACATTTTCTGTACAGCAAGATTTTGTCTATCTCTTACGGTTTACGAGTTATTCAAAAGTCATCCAGAGTAAACAGGACTACACAGGCTAAAGCAAGAAAATTCAAAATATACATTTCATTTGTCACACAAATATCTTATGACATTTTAATCCAAATCGTTAGAACCTTTTTCAAGGAACTAAAAATTTTCGAGAAATTTTGCATGTAAAGGGTAGTTTAGGTTAGGGCTATTTTCTTCAAAATCTCCGTGTCGCGTCCTTGAAAGACATTAAACTTAAATACCAACTTGTGTTTTAACCCACTTTTCGTTATTGAGTTATGCTGTCCACACACGCACGCACGCACACACACACAGACACACGCACACACGCACACACACACACACACACACACACACACACACACACACACACACACACACTAACCTTTGTTCTAAAAATGCTTTTGTTTGGATCCAGGGGGTTTCCAAACATATTTCCGGTGAAATCTCGCCATCGAATTTTTGGGTGGAACACAATACTTCCCTCTACTTGCCAGTAGAGAAAGTAAAAATGAACGACGATGTTCCATTTCACGAGAGTTTTAAGTTTTCCGAAACTCATACAAATAACAAGGAATATCTCCGAAACGGTACACTTTACAAGAAAATTTATAAAGACATAAATTGTGTATTTTAGCAAGATCTACATTTTTTGTATAGTATGATTTGGTCTATCTCTAAAGGCTTACAAGTTATGCAAAAGTCGTCCAGAGTAGATACGACTATAGGGGCTATAGCCAGAAAATTCAAGATATAACAAGGAATATCTCCGAAATGGTTCACTTTACAAGAAAATTTATGAAGACATAAATTGTGTATTTTAGCAAGATCTACATTTTTTGTATAGTATGATTTGGTCTATCTCTAAAGGCTTACAAGTTATGCAAAAGTCGTCCAGAGTAAATACGACTACAGGGGCTATAGCCAGAAAATTCAAGATATACGTTTCATTTGTCATCAAAATATCTCAAACATATGGCATTTTAATCAACAGCGTTAGAGCCATCTTTAAGAAAATCATATTTTTCGAAAAATTTTCCATGTAAAAGGTAGTATAGGGTGGGGTTATTTTATTCAAAATCTTCGCGTCGCATCCTTGAAAGCCATTAAACTTAAATAACAACTTTGCTTTTGAAGCAACTTTTCGTTCTTGAGTTATGCTGTCCACAGACTCACAGACTGACACACACGGACCTTTTTCTAAAAATCTTATGTGTTGCACTCACTTGACTTTCTCTACTCTTGTACTAACCATTCTTACAAACTCTTATTCATGCATCTTCGTCGTGTTAGTTGAGATAAATATTTGTACAAATTATGTTATGCCCTTGTAGATGCAACGGGAATGTTAAAATACAGTAGGCTTTGAGCGATAGTCAAATGTTTTAAAGCTTTGAAATCCCGTTCTCTCTGCACGCTTGACATATAAAAAAATGAACAACGATGTTGCATTTCACGAAAGTTTCAGGTTTTCCGAAACTGACACAAATTAACATGGAATATCTCCAAAATGGTCCACTCTGCAAAATAAATTATTTGGACACAAATTGTGTGTTTTGGCGAGATCTACATTTTTGTATACTAAGATTTGGTTTATCTCTTATGGTTTACGAGTTATTCAAAAGTCATCCAGAGTAAACAGGACTACATAGACTGTAGCCAGAAAATTCAAAGTATACATTTCATTTGTCATACAAATATCTTATGACATTTAAATCAAAATGGTTAGAGCCATATTCAAGAAAATCACAAAATTTTGCAAATCTTTTCCATGTAAAGGGTGCTTTACGGTAGGGCTATTTTCTTCAAAATCTCCGTGTCGCAACCTTAAAAGACATTAAACTTAAATATCAATTTTGGTTTTTAACCGACTTTTCGTTTTTGAGTTATGCTGTCCACAGACTGACAAACACACCGGCTGACAGACTGACACTGACACACAGACACACGCGCGCGCGCGCGGATCTTTTTCTAAAAATGCTTTTATTATTATTATTATTATTATTATTATTATTATTATTATTATTATTATTATTATTATTATTATTATTATTATTATTATTATTATTATTATTATTATTATTATTATTCAGGGGGTCTCAAAACATATATTTCCGGTGAAATCTCGACATCAATTTTTTGGGTGGAATACAATACTTCCTTCTACTTACCAGTAGAGAAAGTAAAAATTGTGAACGTCTAATTAAGAAAAGATAAACCAACTTAGACTTATGATAGACACAAATGACAGACAATATAGGTTATCTACCAAGGATGCAATGCATAACATTATGAAAAACATTCAAACTGATAAAAAGTACACAATTGGTGTCTTTATTGATATTTCTGGAGCATTTGGTAATCTATGGTGGCCCTTCTTCTTCGAAACACTAAAACAAAATTATCCAAAACCTTTATACAAAAGTTTGAAGAGCTACTGTGACAGCATTTTCTGTCACGTATAGGACAGAAAATATGGAAAGAAATTACCAAAGCATCGCAAGGTGCGGTACACGGGATGATGCTTTGGGACATCTTAATGAAATCTTTGTTAGAAGAATTTGATAAAAACATGAAATTAATAACGTCACAGCAGATGCTGATGATGGAAGTTTTTTACTAGACGGGGATTCAAGAGTTCAGTTAGAAAGTAAAGCAAGACATCTTACAGATAAATTGGCGATGCAAAAATGCAAAACTCGAAATTGCCCCACACAAATCGTACTTTATGTTGCTGAAAGGGAACCTTAAAAGGAATCCAATTATAAACATAACAACGAAACCATTAAACGGTGTAATGAAACAAAATATTTGGGAGTTATGCTAGATGAAAAATTAAATGTTATTGGACACATAGAATATTTGAGAAATAAGACCGAATTAATTATGCAGAAGTTGTCAAGAATTGTGAATATTAAATTTAAAATATCCCTAACTAATATTAAGGCGCTGATGACCATGAGTTGAGCGCCCTTAAATCTATATCTCCTCCTGCTCCTCCTCCTAACATCATAACTTACCATTATTGTATTTTTGGATCTATAATTACTTATGCTGCAGGGGTCTGGACAGACAAAATGACAAGATCAAATTGCGTAAGCTTTCAAGACCGGTGTCATAAAATAGAAAAGATAATCCAGGCTTGTCGGCCGTGGTCTAGTGGAAATCGGCTCCGTATCAGTCGTCACCGAGACTAGCACAGTACTACGGTCACGCCACTGAGGATGTTCGACGCAGCTTCGAACGAAACGTCTCCAAGGATAATTTCCACTAGGCCATGGCCCACAAGCCCCGATAACATTTTTTTTTTTAAATGACAAGAATTACGCTTAAAGGGAAACTTAAAACTTCTTAAACAAAAATCCTATTAAGACACGCAGGGGCGGTCTGCCTCGCCCCAACCATGGCTTTATTGATTATATGGTCATTTTGCCTGAAGAAGCAAAATTGGGACAAGGTATATGAAATAGTTGGTAAAAGATGTGTGAATACAGGGAGGAGAGAATACCGGGAGATGGCGTGCTTTCACCATCCATGCAAGACAGTTGAAGCCATGACCACGCCCCCTGTGTACTTAAGAAAGATGTTCACTTACATTAAAAAGAATGATAAATACTCCGGAGTTTAGCAGTCTATAATCGATTAATATTGTATAAAATGTATAATCGGCATCCTTAGCAGAATAGAACACACCGCTAAGAGAAAACTTGTAAATTAATTGAAATTTGGTCGGCATGCTAACCAAATTATGTTACCGCATTCCCAAGCAAAACTCCTTTATTCCATTTAATCATCAGAAAATCATACTTAGAAAGGTATTTAAGAGTTAATTATTCTACTGACAAGTATTTTATAAATCAAAATAACTCTCTTCCATGCTAAAAGCACAATAAGCCTATTGAATTAAAACAGTACATGTTATTTCCAAGGTAATCAAGGAAGGAACTTTATGTACCAATAAAACACATGATTAGGATCTATTAATGTAATCATGTTTTAATTACTATGTATAGTGTAAAGCACATTAATAACTGCATATAATTAAAAGTAATTACATAGATAAATTAGTTTTAAAATTAAAAGGGCATAAACCGACAAATGTTGGAAAGATACCCTAGATTTAGTCCTGGAATGTTTCCTCCCCCCAAAAAAAATCCTTTTCCAAATACCATTTCATTTCATGTATCACCAGTGTCACCGCCTGAGGTGCCGTATGCAATGAAGGAAATATGCCATTAAACACTACACGCACACAACTTTTCTTATTATTGTCCTTGAAATAGAATAAGTTTGTTGTAAATATGTCGTTGTTCGTTTTTTGTGTTTGTTGTACACTATTAGCATGAAAAACCACGCTATTAGAATAAAACGAATGCAACCAATACAAAGAAGTACAAGCAAGGTGCCACGCCCCCTCTGTACTTAACTCTCGGCTTCACAGCTGCACTCTGTGGGCATCTCCCAGTATTCTCTCCTCTCCTCCCGCAGGAAATTAAAAGAACACTAATAATGGAATGGCAAGAGGACAGGGATTATATAAACGAAGGAAGAACTTACGAATTTTTTCCGTCTGATAACGAAAGATTAAAACTCAAACACGCCAAACCAACGAAAGGCATGGCACACTTTTTAACCGGACATGGACCCTAAGGAACTTACTGGCAGAAAACAAACTACTCTGATCGTAGTGTATGTATGAATGAATATTTATTTCTCATCTCCCACATTACATAACTACCAATAGTACAATAATTTATTCCTCTTTCTTGGAGTTGCTTATTTCTAATACTTCCCCTTATATTTAACATTTTGTTTTATATATAATGGGGAAGTATATTCTTTTAACTCTCAACTTTCATTCTGCCACTAACATGTTTTAGCTAAATTCTACTAATTCTAAAGCTTGCTCAATTTTTCTTATATTTAGTGGACTGTATATTCTCACTTGTAGTATTTTTGCTCCTCTTAAATTTAATTATTTATAGAATATTTCATGTTTTTCTTCCCTCTCACTGTAAACTTGTACAAAACTATAGGACCCTATATATTCTTCCCTCCTAATCAGTATTTACTTCTCCTAATTTAATCTCAGAGGCAAATGGAAGCTAGATGCTACTGCATTTATGACCTCAAAATCTAAAATCCACTTTTCGATCTCCGGTGCACATGTTATATAATCTACCACACTTACACCATTCTAATTAGCAAATGTAAAATCCCTTCTAAATCTTACCCTTTACATCCATTGCAAATCATGAGGTCACTTTCCCCACAAACATGTTTCCTTCCTTTAATATTTTAAACCTTATCTTTGTTAGGCCTATTCTCTATTTCATATTCCTTATAATACTCCTCAATTGGGCTCCTAGCATTAAAATTCCCAACAACTATTATCACCACTTCATCATATTAAGTTCTAAGCTCCTCAATAGCCCCACTGATTTTCCTAAACATATTTGTGTCATAGAATTCTGAAGTAGTAGGTGGATTATATAATTAACAGTAATACAAATATAATAACTTTTGCATAAATTCCACATAGGGAAAGCCTTATCACTTATTGCATTTCACCACTACATACTTTCTATAGTAGGCCTTCAACTTTCCAACTCACCATCGATGACTTAAATCCCTATTCCGAACCTTTTCGCTCAAAATTAAACTGACCTAAGTTCGCCTGCCTTCCAGTAGGCACACGATCTTTCACTTCCACAATACTACAATGATGGCATTGAAATGACGCTCAAGTCCTGCCTTCACATATCCAAAACAGCTGCTGTTCCCAAGGATTCTCTCCGTGAATCTTGAATCAACTGTGCTGACGACTGTGAAGTTCTCGGTGACGTCCTGTTGACTCAATCTCCGCCGCATTCCTCCGCTAATCTGAAAGTAACACTGGTTTAGGTGTTGGTTCTTTCTGCTGCTGAGTAAGCTGGGATTCTGCCAATGCAGTGTAACGCTGACGAATTTTCTGTTTCACCCCTTCGATCCATAAGTTGGCTTCTTTTACGAATGCCTTATTTCTTTCTTCCCTTGCTTTCTTCATTTCCCTTATTTCAATTGATTTCAGTTCCCCTAGCTTCTTACCCAAATCTTGTTCACTAAATATTTTTGTGCCCTTTAACTGCTTGTTGTTTCTCAACACTTCCCATTTTAATTTCATTGTGGCTGTTTTTACAATTATTGGTCTCAGTCCTTTTCTTCCAATTCTAAAACAGTCCACAATCTCCCATCCTGTAATATTCAGCTTTAATTTCTCTTGGAAAAGATTCTCAACATCCTGCCAAACTCTTTTACATCTTCTCTCCTCTGCTCCAAAAATAATTAGTTTTAGCTTTCTATTTCTTTCCTCGTAGTTTTCCAGTCGAATTATCCTCTTTCTGCATTCCTTTACCTCTCCCTTTACTTCAGGTTTAAATTGTCCTATTAATGCTTTGGCCTGTTCAAACTTCTCATCTATATTCTTATCTATTTCACTTTCCATATTATTGATTTCTTTTATGTATTTAGTAATAGTTTCTAAAAACTTGTTTATTCGCTCCGTCTTCAACGGTCACGAGCGCTGTGCGACTTGCAAGCAACTCCTAGTGCATGTAAAGTGGTTCATAATCCAAAGCATGTTCCTTTGTAATGCATTAAATACGATAGCAAAATTATTGAAGGACGAAATCCATTAAGGGGACACAGTTTGTGGAAATTTTAAGTGGAAAAGAGTTATATAATATATAATTTATCAAATGAGATTAGTGAGATTAAAATATAATATTTGTCCTTCCCCATTTATAACTTACATACAAAAGTGGCGAATGGTAAAGTGGTTTAGCTTAGCCCCTCCCCCTTAATAAGTTTATTGAGACTTTATATGAGTGGCTAGGAATTCTGTTTGACTGTGGTGAATAGTGTGATTTGGTGACTGAGAGGAGTTTTTTTAGCACTCCTAGATATGACGTGGGGTAAATGTTTATTTACGAGTATTTTATAATTTTTATGTAGTGGATTGAATACATTAGGTGATTGAGATATCTTCTTAGACATGAATAATAGTGAGAGTTTTATAAGTGATTTATAAATCGTTGATGTGGTTGTAATGTAAAGCACTGGGTTTGTTATGTAAAGCAGGCTTTTAAAGGAGAACTAATTAATTTAGAATTATGTGACTCATTTCTGTGTACAACAGAAATAAAGCTTTTTTGTGAAGGCCAAGGTCAGGGCACCATTCACAGTCCACAGGGACAGATAATCTTTGGACTGATTGCGTAACTGTGGTCCTGTACTGGGTTCGAAAGACAAGATACTTTGAACCCTTTGCTCATTAAGCATTGCGTAATACGCGTAATCAGTCATTACTCGGTGCCCCCCACCCAACTCTAAATTTACACACGATGTGTGCTGAGCTAACAGCAACACACGGTACTTTACATGCACACTGACTTGATGCACACTGACATTGGCCTGGTATAAATATTGGTAAAAACTGTACTCTTGTCAGGAGATCTGGCTTTTTGTTAGATTCCTCACGTATATATCTGCTGCTTCCTAAATACACCTTTTTCTACTGGACTCGTCGGATTTCTCTGTGTTGCTAGCCACCTCAGGTTCTATGTGAGAAAGAATACTTACTCCTCCTATTACTTACTCCTATCCCAGAATGAATACATCCTTCAAAATTCCTAACCAGAAGCGAACTTCGAATATCCCTAAATCCTATCCTTAGAAGAAGAAAACTGACCACATCATCCGGTAAACACGTTACCTGGTGTATAGTGAATGTGTTTAGGTGTTTGAGGGAAAGGTTTTTTTTTTTTTTTTTTTTTTTTTTTTTTAACCCTTTTAGATAAGATGTAAAGTGGTGAAGTGGAGGTGTTTTATGTGTTGTGGAAAAATGTTAAAGACAAACTATTTAAATTGAGTGGAGTGGAGAATTTTATATGGATATATGTATATATTTACATGAGTATATTATTATTAGTGGTGAATGTGAGTTTGTTTTAAATTTGTATACATTAATGTTATTTTAAATTTTATATATATATATGTATGTATGTGTGTGTAATACTGACCAGAAATAACAATAATAGCCTAATGTGCCCCTTGAAGGGCAAAGGCCTCCTGCTAGAGGGTAGCTCTGTGTCACTAAAGCGGTGAGCTACTCTGAGTTAGGTTGTGTCTAGTATTTCTATGTCTGGTTTAGGTTGATTTCACTATCACTTTGAGTCAACTTGGGATGTTATTTGTAGGTTGGCACTGTCTTCATTTTGTAGTCGACTTCCTACTATTCTCCATGTTCCTCTGCTTCGTACTATGCTGGACCATTATTGACGTGCTTGTGTTGTGTAGAAGTCTGCACGCCTCTTTCTTGGTCTGCCTCTGTGTCGGTCTCCTGTGCGCGGGTCCCTCATGGTGGCTTTGTATGTCCATCTTTCGTCTTTCATCCGCGCGATGTGGCCTCCCCACTTCCATTTAAGTCTGTTTGCTCTGTGTGTGACGTGTTTTGTTGAAGACATTTGGGACAGCGTCTCGTTGGAAACTCTCTCTTAGATATTCCCAATACCTTTCGTTCCATCTTTCTTTGGCATATTTGTAGTGAGTTCATCTGTCTAGCTGTTGTCAACCATGTTTGGCATCCGTATAGTAGAGTTGGGTAGACGCAGGTTTCTAGTGTCTTCTGTTGATTGTCTTGTCGAGGAGTATGAACTGGAGGGACCACAAGGATGTCCAAACTAAGGGAATTATTTATTATTATTATTATTATTATTATTATTATTATTATTATTATTATTATTATTTCTTTTTCTGTCTTGTCTTTGAAGGAGATTATTTGGCCTAGGTAAGAGTATTCTGTTGTATAGGGTAGCGCTGTTCCTTCGATTGAGATGGGGATCTCCTGTCTGTCATCAGCTGTGTTTTTATAATGCTCATAAACAGTCCTACGGTTTTGCTTTGCGTGCAGAGTTGTTGGAGCATTGACTGAAGTTCTTCTGGTGTTTCCGCGAACAGGACTACGTCGTCGGCGAATCTTAGGTCTATTAGGTGACTTCCATTTATGTTTATTCCCTGTTGCTCGCTCCAATTCATTTCTTTGAATACATTCTCCATCACGCTCGCAAAAAATTTGGGGAGAGATTGGGTCGCCTTGTCGTACTCCGCGTTCTAGATGAAATGTTTGGCCTTCTACTTCTGTTCTTACCTTCGCAAAGTTCTGTCTATAGATATTGTTCAATAAATGAATGCATTTGTCTTCCACTCCCTGTGTGGACAAGGCCTGCAGAATGCTTCAGTGTTCGATTGAGTCAAAAGCTTTGCTGTAGTCCACAAAGCCTACGTACAATGGTAAATTAAATTCTTCTGACTTCTCTATCAACTGGTTTATGCTTTGCAGCTGATCTGTTGTGCTCAAACTTGTGCGTAATCCTGCTTGCTCGGGAGGTTGGCTTTCGTCCAGGGTTCTTGTTATCCATCTTGTTATTCTCTTGGAAAACAATTTATACAAGTTTGACATTAAGTTTATAGGTCTGTAGTTGCCTATGCCATCTCTCGCGCTTTTTTGTGGAGGAGGATGATAGTGTTTGTCTTCCATTGGTCCGGGATTATCTCTGTTTCTATGATTCTGTTGAACATAGTACATATGATGTGTGTTGTTCTGTTTCTAGTTTAATGAGCTCATAGATTTCGTCTTCGTCTGACGCTTTTCCGTCCTTCAGCTCGTTTATTGCGGTTCTGACCTCGCTTTGTAGAACTGGCGGTGTGGTTTGGGTGTTTGATGGTGTGTATATAGCTTGATTCGGATCTTCATGTTGAAGGGAGGACTTGTATAAGTTTTTGTAGAAGTCAGTGATTGTTTTCTTTATGTTCCTCCTTGCTGTTATGCTTTTTCCTGTAGGACTCTTCACCCCAAGTACCCATTGTTTCCCTCTTTGTATGCTTCTCCTTGCTTCTTAACTGATCCGGAAGTTTTCAGGATTTGCTTCGTTGTGAGTGAGCAGTAGGGTCTAGTGTCTGTTCTAATTCTTTTCTTTGTCAGTTTCTCTAATTCCGCGTATTCGGTTCTTTTGAGTTCTGAGTTGTCTCTGGAAGCCTGTAGTTTTGCTATTTTTTCGATTAGTTCGATGGTGTCTGCGCTTAATTTGCTCCTTTTTGTATTTGTCATTGTATTATTGGTGGTCGTTTCGCTCGCCTTTTCTATGGCTTTCTCTAGTACATTGTATTACTCTTGAACTGTTAGTTCTGATGTGAAAACTACTGCTAGTTGCTCCTTTAGTTCGGTGTGTAGTTTGTCCTTGTTTAGGGTCTCCAAACTGGTTCTGTGCAATTCCATGTAGTTCCTTCTTTTACGACTCCACTTTATTTTTGTCCGCTCCATTCTGTGATCTGTGCTACATTTCAAGTTTTGTATGACCTGAATATCACTTAATTCTTCCAATGTGTCGCACAGGATGTAATCGATTTCGTTCTTGGTCTTGCCGTCTGGAGATCGCCATGTCCATTCCATGTGTATTGGCTTTTTGAAGGTGTTCGCAATTTTCATTTTGTGTTCTTGGGCGAATCGGAGAAGTCTATCACCTCTTGGGTTTCTAACTCCGAAGCCGTAATTTCCTACTGCCTCTGCTTCTATGTGTTTCCTTGTTCCAATTTTGCTGTTCAAGTCTCCGATTATTATGTTTCTTGTCGATTTATGTAGATCTACGGTTTTCTCTAGTTTATTGTAGAAGTCTTCCAGTTCGCCCTCGCTGTTTGCTTCGGTCGGTGCATATGCTTGTCTAACTGTTGTGTTGTGGTTTCTTGTGTTTAGTTTTAATACCGCTATTCTTTCCGATACACCTATTATCTTGTGTACCATGTGTTTTGAATCTTTTCTAATTATGAACCCTATGCCATTTTGGCCTGGAGTCGTTCCCTTGTAATAGAAGAGGTCTCCATTTTCCTTCTCTATGATGGCTTCGCCTGCTTTCCTTACTTCACTCAATCCTAATATGTATTATTCTATTTGTTCTACGTCGTTGTCTAGTTCTTCTTCTCTCTCTTCTGTCCTAAGTGTCCTCACATTAAGTGTTGCTATAATACGAGTAGTTTCTTTGTCTCGGCATGTCTTTGGGTTGATTGTTGATTTCTTTCCTTCTGTTACGTGAGTTGCTGTTGAATCATGTCCTGCCAGTTTAACCATTTATCATTTATGAGTAGTTTTTGGTACCCCAGAAATACTAAACTCAAAATGTTTAAACCATTAATAAGGCCAGTAGTAACCTATGGGTCTGAAGTTTGGTCTACCACAATGAACAATGAACGATGAAAAGGCTCTGCGATCTTTCGGGAGAAGAATACTCAGACAAAGGTTTGGACCTGTAAATTGTGGTGCACAGAATTGGAGAGTGAGAAACAATCAGGAAATAAATTATTTAATAGAAATAAACAATACTGTGTGCATTTCATATGATGGTCGTATTTTGCTATTTTAAAGCATAAGCACAACATTGTTCTCAAAATATAAAGGAAAGGGGAACAAAATATTACGCATCTCCGACTTTAAACTTGATTTCTCGGGTTCACTATGTCCACAGTCAGTCGGCATAACCGTGCGGCCAAACCACACGTTTTAGAGCTACTCTATATTTCTGTAGCCGCTCGCCACAACCTGTTATCCATTGCAGTGGCATGCAGCCATTGTCCACAATTTAAGTGATTTTGGTAACGCTACAATTCAGAAATGCTTCTCCAGAAAGACAGCAGACAGGCTTTGCTAAGTCCCTAATAAGCACTATTTCGATTTCAGAGGATAATATTGACATATTTCTTTCTGTTTATGATTTTTTGGTCAGAATCTCTAATTACTTTGAATGGTATAACTTATTTCCTTGACGTCGTAGACAATTGGATTCCTATCTCAAATTGATTGTCCAGGAACCCAATATTACCAGTAAAATTCGTGCGGTGTTATTCATTTACACCCAGTATGTATGTGTATATATATGAATTATGTTCCACATTTAAATCTGCAGTAATTTTTGGTTGTTTGTTCTTTATAAAGTTTTTAAACTTTTAAAAGAGGCAATAGTGAAAGTTGTTTTAAAAATTTGTTTGCAAGTTTAAATTATATAAATTCATGTATTATTATAAAGTATAAATTGCGTACGGTAGATACAATTTAAGTTTTTAAATTACTAATAGTATTTGGTTATGATTTTTGAATGTTTTTCTTTTAATTCTATGGTTAATTTTTCTCAAGGAAGGAATAGTAAATTTTTTATTTGAAAATTTGGTAGTGAATTTAAATTATATAAATTGACACAGGTCCATTTTGTAAAATGTTTTGAGTAAAATTTTTTTTTTTTTTTTTTTTTTTTTTTAATCAAATTACAACTAAGCAAAGGCTTATCTAGTAATATTTTCTTCTTAAATAGGTTCACATATAAAGGCGAGTCTTCCATTGAAGGCTCCCATAGTTTACACATAGTTCTTGCGGTCTCACATTAAGTCATCTGGCTTTTTTCTTTTCAGTCTTCGAACTTCACAGTTACTAAGAACTTTCAACATCTCTTTGTTTTCATGGTGCTGCACTTTTAAATGATGTTTCGTTGCAGTCTTTTTTATTTCTTGTATAACAGTGTCGATTTTGAGATCTCTATGTATGTCATCATTTCGTACATACCATGGTGCATTAACTATTGTTCTCAAAACTTTATTTTGAAAAGTCTGTATGTGTTTTATGTTGGTCGACTTAGCGCAGCCCCAAAGCTGTATCCCATAGGTCCAGACTGGCTTTAACACCTGCTTGTAAATTAATAACTTATTGTATATGTCAAGTTCGGAATTTCTCCCAATGAGCCAATAAAGTTTCTTATATTTGATATTTAATTCTTTTCTTTTAGTTTCTATATGCTTTCTCCAATTTAATTTTGAGTCTAGTGTCATTCCTAGATACTTCACTGTTTGTGCTTGGGGAATAGTTTGGTTATTTATTTTTATTGGTAATATCTGAGTTTTCTTATTTGTAAAGTTAATATGTACAGATTTAGATTCATTTAATTTTATACGCCACTTCTTCGTCCACTCGTTAACCTTATTGACAGCTTTCTGTAATTTCTGTGTAGATTCCTCTACTGTATGTCCAACTGCCATAATTCCTGTATCATCAGCGAAGGTGGCCATGGTTGTATTATCTAGGTTTGGAATATCCCTAGTAAATATGAGGTATAGTACTGGCCCTAGGACGCTTCCTTGGGGTACTCCAGCAGCTATATTCTTTAATTCAGAGTATTCATTCCCATATTTAACTCGGAAATATCTCCCTTCAATGTATGATAACAATATTTGATAGAAGTGGTCAGGTAGATCTCGTTGGAGCTTAAAAATTAAACCTTTGTGCCAGACTTTATCAAACGCTTTGGCCACGTCCAGGAATACTCCAGAACATATTTTCTTTTCCTCTAACGTTCTTTCTATGACATCGACTATACGATGTACTTGATCAATTGTTGAATGTTTATTTCTAAATCCAAACTGGTGTTCTGGTATTAATTTACTTTCCTCTATTATAGGTTTTAATTGCTTTAACAATAACTTTTCAAACAGTTTAGCTAATTGGGATAGGAGTGAAATCGGTCTGTATGATTCCTTTTCATTAGGATTTTTTCCAGGTTTAAGGATCATGAGTACTTCTGCTACCTTCCATTGACTTGGGATATGTTTAAGTCTTAATGCTGTATTTATCATATGTAATAGCTTGATAAGAGCTTTTTGTGGCAATTCTTTAAGAATGTGTCCGGTGATTAAATCATATCCTGGCGCTTTTTTTGTATTTATATTCTGGTGGATTTCACGTTTTAATTCTTTGAGCGTTACACGCCTAAGATCTTTGCCTTCCCTTTTCTTCCCATGTTTAATGTCCTCTTCAGAAGTTTGTCCAGATAAAGGTTGAAAAATCTCTTCTAGATAGTTGGCAAATAGATCTGCTTTATCCTTATCACTCCTTGCCCATGATCCATCTCCTTTTTTTATTGGTGGAATTTGATTGATAGGTCTTTTGATACTGCTTGTTGCTTTCCATAAAGAGTAATCAGTATCTTTGTCTGCTGTTAGTCCTTTCATATAGATAGTAAATGATTTGTTTTTGATACTACTGATCAAATTCTTTAACTTATTACAGATTTGATTTAATCGCTTTTTATCTTCTGGTGCCCGTGACCTCTGCCACTTTTTACGCAGTTTTCGTTTTTCACTAATTAACTCCCTCACTTCCATTGGATAGGAGATATCATTCACATTTTTCCTACTTTTTTCTGGAGTATGGTTCCATGCTGCTTGTTGAATATTAGTAACAAAGAGATCTATCTCTGCTTCCAGTTGTTGCGGAGTTTTTAAGGGAACATTAAGTTCAATAGTGCTCTGTAATTCTTTTTTGAACCCTTCCCAATTTGTTTTTTTATTAGTTAGTCTTGGGGGGTTATCCTTTGTTATGATATTATCACTTACTGTTAATATAATTGGGGAGTGATCCGAAAAGATATCATAATCCTCATTTACGTGCACATAATTGTTAGATATACCCTTCGTTATGAAAAAATCAATTAAATCTGGTGCTTTATTTACATCTGTCGGCCAATATGTAGGTTTTCCAGTTGAATGGAATTGGCACTTTGTTTTAATCGCTGCCCTAAATAGCTCCCTACCTTTGGTAGTGGTTATTCTTGATCCCCAGTGACAATGTTTGGCGTTGTAATCCCCTCCAATAATAAAGTTATTACCTAGAGTCTTAAAGAGATTAATATAATCCTTTTCTTTTAGGTTATACCTTGGGGGACAGTATATTGCAGAGACATTAAAAGGCTTGGTTTTAACTTGAATAGTGACAGTTATCACTTGCATTTCATCTATTTCTATTTTACTTTCTTCATAGTGTTTAATGCAGGTTTTAATTATTGCTGCGGAGCCTCCTCTTGCTTTATCAGATGGATGGTCTGAGCGATAGATATCATATCCCCTAATTCTAACATATGATAGTTTAGCCAAATGCGTTTCGGATATTAAACATATATCTATTTTCTTGCTTTTCAGGAACAGTTCCAAATCCTGAATACGCTGTTGTAATCCGTTTGCATTCCATGATAATATTCTGTATGTGTGCGCCATTTTATTTACTTCTGTTAAGACTAGTTTCAAGCTTTCTTAATCTATCATAGATCAGTTTGTTGGTATATTTCTGCTCGTCCAGTATTTCTAGGATGCGTATTATTGCTTTATCAACGGTTGGAATTTCAGCTTTACCATTACATGTTGCTGCTGCGTAGTTGAGTAAAAATTGTAGAAATTTAATCTACGTTTTCAAAATTATAAATTGAGCTTTTGTTTGAAATTTAAAGTTTTGGGGAATTAGGTTAAGAGGTGGAATCAAGACTGAAAAATTCAATGCCATAGCCGAGATTTGAACCACGGAACCACCAGCGGTAAGCTTGTTGGCATAAATAAAATAATAATTAGGAATTAGTTGTTCGAAATTATTTTGGTGTTAAGTTTTGAAAGATGGAATAGAAAAAAATCTGATGTGTTGCACTCACACGACTTTCTCTACTTTTGTACTAACCATTCTTACAAACTCTTATTCCTATATCTTCTTAGTGCTAGTCGAGATAAACAATTGCAGAAATCTCCTATTGCTTATTTCCTTGTAGGTGCAAGGAGAATATTAAAATACAGGCTTTGTGCGATAGTCAAATCTTTTAAAGCTTTGAGATTCCGTTCTCTTTGCACACCTAACATATAAAAAAAATGAATAACGATGTTCCATTTCACGAAAGTCCTCAGTTTTCCAAAACTCACACACATAACGAGGAATATCTCCGAAATGGTTCAACCTACAAGAAAATTTGTTTAGACATAAATTGTGTATTTTAGTAAGATCTACATTTTTTGTACAGTACGATTTTGTCTACCTCTAACGGTTTACCAGTTATGTAAAAGTAGTCCAGAGTAAATACGACTATAGGGGCTATAGCCAGAAAATTCAAGCTATATATTTCATTTTTCATAGAAATATCTTAAACATATAACATTTTAATAAAAATCGTTAGAGCCATTTTCAAGACAATCAAAATTTTCCATGTAAAGGGTATTTAGGGTGGGGCTATTTTCTTCAAAAACTTTGTGTCGCATCCTTGAAAGACATTAAACTTAAATACCAACTTTGGTTCTTACTCAACTTTTCGTTTTTGAGTTATGCTGTCCACAGACAGACAGACAGACAGACAGACAGACACACACACGCGCGCGCGCGGACCTTGTTCTAAAGATCTAATGTGTTGTACTCACATGACTTTCTCTACTCTTGTACTAACCATTCTTACCAATTCTTAAAATTCCTATATCTTCTTCGTGCTAGTTGAGATAAATATTTATACAAATTATCTTAGTGCTTATTTCCTTGTATGTGCAAGGGGAATATTGGAATACAGTAGACTTTGAGCGATAGTCAAATATTTTAAAGCTTTGAGATCCCGTTCTCTTTGCAGGCTTAACATATAAAAAATGAACAACGATGTTCCTTTGCACGAAAGTTCTAAGTTTTCTGAAACTGACACACAAAACAAGGAATATCTCCGAAATAGTTCACTCTACAAAAAAATTTATTGACACATAAATTGTGTATTTTAACAAGATCTACATTTCTTGTACAGTAAGAATTTGTCTATCTCTAACGGTTTACGAGTTATTCAAAACTCATCCAGACTAAATAGGACTACATAGGCTATAGCCAGAAAATTCAAGATATACATTTCATGTGTCATAAAAATATCTCAAACATATGGCATTTTAATCAAAATCGTTAGAGCCATTTTCAAGAAAATCAACCCTTTCCATGTAAAGGGTAGTTTAAGGTGGGGCTATTTTCTTCAAAATCTTCGAGTCGCATACTTAAAAGACATTAAACTTAAACACCAACTCTGGTTTTTAACCGACTTTTCGTTTTTGAGTTATGCTGTCCACAGACTGACAGGCACACAGACACACACACGGACCTTTTTGCAAAAAATGCTTTTTTTGGATACAGGAGGCTTCAAAACATATATTTCTGGTGAAATCCCGACATCGAATTTTTGGGTGGAATACAATACTTCCCCTGTAGAGAAAGTAAAAATGCTCTTTTTGGGTTCAGGGGGTCTCAAAACATATATTTCCGATGAAACCTCGACATCGAATTTTTGGGTGCAATACAACACTTCCCCTACTTACCAGTAGAGTAAATAAAAATGAACGATGATCCATATCATGAAAGTTTTAAGTTTTCCAAAACTGACACAAATAACGAGGAATATCTCCGAAATTGTTCACTCTACAAAAAAAAATGTATATGGACATAAATTGTGTATTTTAGCAAGATCTACATACATTCTTTGTATAGTAGGATTTGGTGTATCTCTTACGGTTTACCAGTTATGCAAAAGTCATCCAAAGTAAATGCGACTATCGGGGCTATAGCCAGGAAATTCAACATATAATTTCATTTGGCATCAAAATATCTCAAACATATGACATTTTAATAAAAATCGTTAGAGCCATTTTCAAGAAAATCGAAATTTTCGAAAAATTTGCCATGTAAAGGGTAGTTTAGGGTGGGGCTATTTTCTTCAAGATCTTCGTGTCGCATCCTTGAAAGACATTAAACTTAAATATCAACTTTGGTCTTTAACCAACTTTTCGTTTTTGAGTTATGCTGTCCACAGACACCCTGACACACACAGACCTTTTCCTAAACCTGCTTTTTTTTGGATTCAGGGGGTCTCAAAACATATATTTCCGGTGAAATCTCGACAATGAATTTTTGGGTGGAATACAATACTTCCCCTACTTACCAGTAGAGAAAGTAAAAAATCGTTTGAGTTGAAGTTTTCGTAGCAGGTTTAAATTATATAAACTTGTAGAGTTTGAAATTTTCATACTCTTATAAAGAGAGAAATTTAAAGTTTTCTGAAACTAGTAAGTGGTTATAATTAATTTTTGAGTTATTTGTTTGTTGGTATTTTATTGATTTGTTAATCGAGTTTTTGTGGTAATTTTAAATTCTAAAATGTTTAAGCTTTTTTTTTTAAATCTAAACTTTTAAATTATTTCAATTTTTTTTTTAAATTTATTTATTATTTGAAGTCGCTTCAACATAAAAGTCATATCGCGACTAAACATTGAGGGAAAAAAAGGAGGAAACAAATCATGAAATTTACATTGAATTTAAACATTAACTTTGCATGCTTTGATGAACTTGATGATTTTCTTGTGATATTGTTGATCACCCAAAGCTAGCTGAAGGTTCTCAGGAACTCCATACTGAAGTCGCTGGTGAGTGTATCTTGGGCAAACAGTGAGCAGATACTGGACGGTAAGAGTAGAATCACACAGAGTACATTTAGAAGGAAGTTCACGGGACAGAATGTAGGAATGAGTGAGCGCAGTGTGGCCAATGCATAATCGGGTTATTAGCACCTGATCTCGCCGGGTTAGTGTTCTAATTGTTGTAGACAGGTTAGGTATTGGACAGATATTTAAATATTGTTAAACTGTTAAGTTTGAAAATTATAAATTTTATCATTTTTGGTCGTTATTTAGAGGTTATAAATTGTGTAAATGTAAAGTTTGTTATTTTAATTACTATTTAAATTATTTTGTTGCAAACTTAATATTGCTTTTGACATTTTTGTTTTTATGGTTTTCAAAAGATTTAAAATTGAAAGTTTAATGTAGCGTGAATTAAATTTGGTTAGTTTATGGTTTTTCATATTTTAAAACAAGAAATAGTAAATTTTGTTTGAAATTTCGTAGTGACCTGAAATTAGTAGTTGGTTAATTTTATGAATGTTTAATATTTTGGAAGGAATTTAGAGAAATAATTTTGAAATGTTATAGATTATTGGTATGTAAATTTTATATTTGTAATTTTTATAAGTTTTAATTTATGTAGTTGTCAAATGTTTGTTCTAAATGTTGGATACCAGTATTTGGTAATACCAGATGCCGGTATTTTTGTGAATTGTGCTTGCAAATTATTGTTGTTAATTTTATGTAGAATTGTAGATTTGTAAATTTTATTTTGTTTTTAGTAAAGGTTTAACCGGACACCAGTATCACTTGTATACTTATTTTTTATTTGAATAGGCAGTTTATTTTGTTTCGGTTTAGTTCATTATATTTTTATTTTTAATTGTTTATCTGCAAAAAAAATGTTTTGTAGATTTGTATTTTTTGCAGTTTATAAATAAATGCAGGGAATTTGGAAGTAAGGTAAGAAATTAGGTACCAGGATGGAAGTTCTCAGAATTTATTTATAACATTTATAAATTATTTTTCATTTATTTGTTCCGTTTACCCTTCATATACCTCACATAAAGGCTTTGGATTGTAGCATATCATGCAGAGAAGAGTGAGTGAGTGAGCAAGCGAGGAGTTTAAGGGCCCGTCGACAACGAGGTCATTTGGGCCCGGAGCCATGGCAGAACCGAGTAGTCGCTAGCAGCGAGTCACGAATCGCAGATTTGGTGTTAATAACCTCCCCTTCGTCTTGAGCCTTGGCTCTATGATTGCGAGTCTCTGACTCAAGATTCCCGTCTTCCTGCATTGCAAACGCATTATTGTCGAGCGGCAGTAACATTCGATTCGGCTTAGGTATGTTTGTGGCAGTATATCTATCACAAATGACGAGGAAAGCAATTACATAGTTTGCGTTCTGTTTTGTGAAGTTATTAACCAGCCATAAACAGACATCGACCAAATCTCTGAGGAAAAGTGGGAAAAAGCTTCAGCTATAGCCGAAGTGCAGCGAAAACCAAAAGAAAATCTGAATCTTCGTCTAACAGAAGACCAAACAGCGAAGAAAATAAACACGTAAATCCGCCTAAGTCTGAAGACTGATCTGCGACGGACAGGTAACAAGCCCTTTGTCCTGAAGAACGTGGAAAAGGAGTTTTTACACCTTATTCGAGGTGCATCAAATGCATCCATAGCTTTATATAGTTTCGAAATCTGCATCCCCAGGATACTTCACAACGTTGCGGAGGGTCATATGGCAAATGATCAGCAAGCATATTCTCTATAGCACAACTTATCTTGTTTTAAAGGATACGAAACACTGCTTTAGTTGGCCAAAGCATCGTTCTATAATCACCGGCTTACTGCTAATGCACCTCTTGTATATTTTTTCTGCAGTTGTAGGATTTTGATGTGCATTCAAGAGCTTTGGTGCAATACCATAACTAACATCTCCAAGTAGCAGCGCATTTACAATATCCCCGGATATTACTCAGCGAGCAAACTAATTTCTCCACAAGCAAGCATCGTGTACAGATCCGGGCCGTTTTGAATTTACGCTAATAATGGCTTCCTTTGCATTACACGTGGCCTGGATGTTTATATTGGCAACCCTCACAAATTAGTCACCATGCACATGCCAAGCATGCCAGGCTGGAATCCAAGGTCTCCAGCGCAACGTAGAAATATTTTAATTTTTCCATCTGTAGTAGTTCTTTCCTTCAAATTTCCAGGAAGCAAAGGCTCACCTTACGTTTTGTTCTCCCTCATACCTATAAAGTTGCTCGTAACTGTAATCTTCATAATTCCAGCACATTTTACAGTATTTACTTTTGTCTGGTTGACGTTCACTTGCAAATGAGTCATCGCCATCAAGTTTGGAGCAGCTTCTGCGGTGGCTTAAGAAATCGTAAGCCATGGCTCTTAAAGTGAAGTCACAGTTCCGTTTTATTAATGACGACTAGAACCGTGATTCGCTATAATGTGGGTTGAATCGTTGAAAGCTGGAAGGTAAGGCTAAGCTTGAGTCGTTGCGGTTTATTAATACGGAAGCGTGTCGTAGCTCAGAAATTGCGAGTTTTAGGTTAGGGATCACTTTTACTAATACCGCCCACTATCCTGTCAAGGGTACCGGTCATTGACATAGGTAGGTGCTCGTGTCCGTACGCTGACGTCGGTAATTAGCCTACAGCCGCGGTGACAGTATAATTGGGGAATTGAGAAGGCCAAGTAAACAGTTGATAATGCATAGCGTACTGCTGCAGATATGCGTCTCCGGGGCGTGGACATAAATCTGCATCGCGAGAGCGATAAACAAGTGCCTCTTATTTCATGATGTGTTGCAGTTGCTCACAAGTCTGGTGAGGTTTTCAGAACAAAGAAAAAAATATGTACCCATTCATATATGTTCATAATAGCTCGTATTCATAAAAGTTATATTCCAGTTACTTGCATCTTAATCCTATGGACGTTGCGAGAAATAATTGCAATACAATGCACATCTAATGATGCGTGTTCAAATTGTCCAGCGTATTTGGTTTTATAATATTTGAATACGGAATATTTATTTTATTTCCTTCTCACTTAACACTTTATTAATCAAACCCGAGCACAGAATTCCAGTTTGTTCATTTAACTCCTGTGATCCTCTATACTTCAAATATCATTACATAATACACTTTTCAACCTCTCTCATTCATAAGAGGTGGAAACAGGACTGAAAAATTCAATGCCATAGCGGGGATTTGAACCACGGATCTTCCAACTATCGAGCGACTGTTTTAACCACTAAGCTACCATGGCGAAATTACTAGTATGGCATTAAATTCCCCAGCCGATTCGTAGCCGATTCATTGGCCATGGTAGCTTAGTGGTTAGTTTTCCCTTTGCCTCATTCGATATGACCACCTTGCACCTCCACACTTCCCAGCGACGCACCGCTGCCTCAAACACTGGCAGCTTTACAGGTGTAATGTGCACTGCCTGCCTGATACGCTCCTTAAAAATGGCAATGGAGTTGATTTTGACTTTGTAGACTTGCGATTTCATGTAGCCCTATGCAAAAAAGTCACGAGGTGTCACATCTGGAGAACGTGGAGCCCACATACGGTATGAACCCCTGCCAATTCGTCGACTTGGGAATGTGACATCAAGGTACTCCCGAACAATCAGGAAATGCAGAATCTTTCACACTGTCGATTGTGGTACAGCTGGCTGCAGATGTTTTCCGATGGACGACAGGGTGTAGGGGAAAGAGACGAAAAGTTTTCTAATGAATTACTTGCGCCTGGTCCGCCCGGCTACCCCTCCGAAGGAGTGTCGCCTTGTCGTGGCGGAGGGGCTCAGTACCTGAGCCAGACGGCCTACTAAGTGTCATTTTGATTACTGGTAGGCAAGAGGTGAGGGGAAGCAAAGAACATTCCAAACGGGTAGATGGGGCTCGTTAGTCTTGGTTGACGACTCATCTAGGAGAAGAGGACTCCGAAATCAAACTCCCCCAGGGGCTCCTACTATGGTAGGTTCGGGTTTGGCGTACCCGGGGCCCCAAGCCATACTCTCGATTGGGTTCCTCCAAGAGGTGAGAGGGCATATGCCAAACGCCCAATCAACTTTGGTCCACTTTTGTGTTTGACCTCCCACCTGTTACCTCCCTGTACACAGTCTGATGGATAACCTACGCGCGGGTCGTCGGAGGATGGGGTGACGCAAGGGGTGACTGGGTAATCGCGTAAGTCCCAGCCCCTGGTTATCATGTAGGATCTGTGTGCGTATCCGCTGATAAAGGTCAGTCCCGGGGAGGGGCCATTGCATGAGCTGATGCACTCCTGAAGGCGATTGGGTCCCTCTGTCTATACATTGGGAGGTGAGACCCTAGGGTGAGCAAGGTCCAGGCCAGGACTCTCACCTAAGCCGGGGTGGCGCCCAGGAAGTGAGCATGCCATCGGAGACATTTGCAATGGTGGAGGATATCATCGCTGAGTCCAAAAACTCCAAACAACAAAAAAGCAAGTGGAAAAGAAGTAGTCGACTGTTGTGGTCCTCGCTACTTAGTTATTACTAGAAAAGAGGAAGGTAAAAAATTCCTATCGGTGAGCCCCTTTACCATTCAAAAGAGTCTGGATAACATTGCTGGTCCAGTAAAGTCATGCACTAGATCTCGCAATGGCACGCTGCTGGTTGAAACACATTCATCCACCCAGGCAGCTAAAATACTGAAGGCGAATATGCTAGCCAGTTATCCTATCAGTGTGGAGATGCACAGAACTTTGAACTCCTCGCGCGGCGTGATAAACACCCGTGCATTGGATGATCTAAGTAATGAGGAGATTAAAGAGAATCTTTTGGAACAAGGCGTTACAAACGTTTACAGGGTTCAGCGTAAAGAGGGTGGTGAACTGAAGCCAACACGTACCCTGTTCCTGACCTTTGACCGGGTAGATCTCCCGCAGAGGATTAAGGCAGGGTACGAATCCATCGAAGTTCGGCCTTTCATCCCGAACCCGCTGAGATGTTTCAAGTGCCAGCGCTTTGGACATACAAGCGAGCTTTGCATGGGACAAGCTACATGCCCTCAATGTGGAGATGAATCTCACGATGGTGCATGTACAGCAGCTCCGTCATGTGTGAACTGCAGAGGTGAACATCCATCCAGTTCCCGAGATTGCCCCCGTTTTGTAGAAGAAAGAGCCATTCAAGAGATACGGGTTACAGAGAAGGTGCCCTTCTCAGAAGCCCGGAAGCTCTTGCGTTTACGCCAACCCTCTGTTCCAAGGTCCGGGACCTATAGCTCAGTTGTAGCTAAACCGGTACCGAGCAGAGAGATCGCAACGCAGACCAGCGATTTTAATGGGGCAACAATATCTGAAAAGACACTTGTAGCCCGTAGCTCTATTCCAAAGCCTTCAACATCAGCGCGCACATCTATGAAAACGTCAACGTCCACAAAATCTTCAAGTGCAAAGAACATCACTGTTACATCACCATCAAGAGCACCAAGATCAGAGCAAAAAACTAGCAAGCCCGTAAGATGTGAAGCCTCACCGATAAAGTTTAAAAAGAATTACACAAGGACCGACTTCCTCAAGGAAAATAGTATGTCTAGTCCCAGTACATCGAAGGGATGTAAGAGTCCACGAACATCTCCTCGAAGATCTCGAATATCCTCTTCTGGAGAATCTTCAGGGGTGGACTCTGACCGGCGTCTTTCATCTTCGCCGGTCTCCGTGTCAAATCGGTTCGAAGCTCTCGAACCAAAATTCAGTATCGGAACACGGACGTCCTCGGCAGAGGACATGGAATTGGAATCTGCCCACACTGGGAGACCCCCAGTAGAAAAAAGGCGCGAAAAAGCGCCAGACAAGAATGCCAGCCCCACAGAAAAAAAAAGGGCTAAGTTAGTTCGACAACCGCCTGCTCCAAAGTAATGAAGAGTTACCTTGGAACTATCTGTCCCATACACAATGCAATATGGCTATCCTACAATGGAACATACGTGGAATTCGAACTCAACGGCCAGAACTTGAGCTTTTGCTCAAAGAATACGAACCTCTGGTTACATGTCTGCAAGAGACTAAGCTGCGTCCTCATGACGCTTTCCATCTAAGGCGATACACCGCAATACGGTGTGATGTTACACCAGAAGAGGGTGTACCGGCACATGGCGGCGCTATGATGCTTGTTAGAGATGACGTGTATATGCAAACTCTATCATTGCACTCTGATATACAATCAGTTGCAATAAGGATTCTACTGCCAGCCATCCATTTCACCATCTGTAATATATATTTGCCTCCGTCCCATGACTTCTCGCACATTGATTTAGAAGATCTAGTTTCCCAGTTGCCAACACCGTTTCTGTTGGTGGGAGACTTCAATGCGCACCACCCACTTTGGGGTTCAAGTCGCGCTTGTGCGAGAGGTACACTCATTTCCGATTTTTTGGACAGTCACAACCTAGCTCTCCTCAACACTGGAGAGCCTACATTCATTTCGGACTCTCACAATAGTTTCTCGCATCTTGACCTTGCAGTTTGTTCACCTCAGTTGTCAGTCTCCTTACAATGGAATGTCATCTCTGATTTACACTCTAGTGACCACTTCCCATGTCTTATTAGTCTCTTGACACAACATACATTTTCCACTCGTATGCCCAGATGGCGTTTGGACCATGCCAACTGGAACCTTTACACCCAGTTGGCTGTCTTTACCTACAACGAGCATGACTCAGTGCATAATTTGGCGCAGCATCTCACGGAGACGATTCTCTCTGCTGCTGAACAATCAATTCCGCGGTCGACTACACACCCCCGTCGATTTCCCGTTCCCTGGTGGACGGAAGAATGTCGGAATGCCATTCGTGCTCGAAGGCGTGCACTTAGGGTTTTCCAACGTCACCCTACTTTGGAAAACCTAATCGAGTACAAGAAAATGCGCGCCAGGTCCAGACAAGTCATTAAGGATAGCAAAAAGTCATCATGGAGCAAATTTGTAGCTTCATTTAACCGACACACACCTCCCTCGGTTGTGTGGGATAGATTAAGGCGTGTTGCAGCTAAAACGACCCAAATACCAATAGCGGGACTAAAAACAGCCACAGGAGCTGTTGTTGATTCATTTGAAGTGGCCAATACCTTTGGCAGTGCTTTCGCACAAGTGTCTAGCTCGGAAAACTACTCCCCTGAGTTCCTTCCATTTAAAACTCAGGTGGAATGTCAAGGATTCACGTTTCGTTCTAGAAACGTAGAAGATTACAATCGCCTTTTCACCATGGCGGAGCTGGAGCATTCCCTGAAATCTTCGCGATGTTCAGCACCAGGACCGGACGGTATTCATGTACAAATGTTACAACAGCTCTCTCCTGAAGGTAAGGCATTCCTGCTCGAGGTCTATAATCGTGTTTGGGTTGACAGTATACTCCCAGAAAATTGGCGGGAGGCCACCGTTATTCCCATCTTGAAGGCTGGGAAGGACCGTCATCTTCCCTCCAGCTATCGTCCTATTTCCCTCACCAGTTGTGTTTGCAAGGTGATGGAACGCATGATCAATGGACGATTGGTATGGTGGTTAGAAAGTCGTAACCTACTGACTAACATCCAGTGTGGTTTTCGACGACGCCGTTCAACTGTTGACCGTCTTGTGTCAATATCGACACAGATAATGGACGGGTTTATGAAGAACTGTCAAACCGTTGGCATATTTTTCGATCTTGAGAAGGCTTATGATACGTGCTGGCGAGCAGGGATTCTACGTTCCCTGTATGCCTGGAACATACGTGGACGCCTACCACTTTTCATTCAGGAGTTTATGAAGGACCGCTTTTTCCGAGTAAGGGTCGGCTCGGTTTTTTCTAATTCTTTTGTTCAGGAGGAGGGAGTACCTCAGGGTTCGGTGCTAAGTGTCACGCTCTTTGCTATAGCAATTAACTCCATCTGGAAATGTGTTCCACCTGGAGTTTCGTCATGCCTATTCGTAGACGACTTCGCTGTCTATTGCACTTCTCAGCGCACGGCGTTCTTACAACGGCGCCTGCAGCAATGTTTGGACAACCTTAGAGAATGGAGCGTGAAAAACGGCTTCCGTTTCTCAACTGAGAAGACAATCTGCGTTAATTTCTGGCGCCGTAGGAGACGATTACCACCTTCGCTCCGATTTTGTCCAGATGAACTTCCCTTCGCAGAAGAGACGCGCTTCCTGGGTTTGATCTTGGACAGGAAGCTTAGTTGGTCGTCGCATATTGCACAGCTAAGAGCGAGATGTGACCGTTCCCTAAATATTATGCGAGTGCTGAATGGCAAATCGTGGGGAGCGGATCGGACAATTTTGTTGCGAATATATCGTGCATTGGTCCGATCCAAGCTAGACTATGGGTGTATTGTTTATTCGTCAGCACGACCATCTGTGCTGAGAAGATTGGACGTGGTCCACAATAGGGGCATCCGCTTTGCAACAGGAGCTTTTCCAACAAGCCCAGTGGTGAGCCTTTACGCCGAGTCCGCAGAACCTCCTCTGCATTATCGGCGTGCGATTCTCTTGGCAAATTATGGTTGTGCGCTTAGATGTATGCCTAAGCACCCAACGTTTGCTTCTTTTTTCACCACCACACTAAGAGAACGATATAGGAATAGCACCCTTAATCCTAAGCCTGCGGGATTCCGTTTCCAAGAGCTCCTAGTGAAGCTTGGAGTGGAACTGCCTATGATGTTCGCCAAGGGTGAGAGACTTTACCCCCCTTGGCTATCTGTTACGACCCATGTAGATCTTGGGATGACCATACACCAGAAGTCCACGATGCCTATTTCAAGTATCCGCACGTGTTTCTTAGAATTTTTGTCAGGCTACACTGACCGTCGATATATTTACACCGATGGATCAAAGAGCACCAACGGTGTTGGATGTGCTTATGTTTATGGAACCGAACCATATACATTCGGTTTTCCAAATAGCACCTCCATTTTTACTGCAGAGCTTTATGCAATTTATCGAGCCGTTTTGTATGTTCGCCGTCGTAAATTAGGTGACTGCCTGATTTTGAGCGATTCCCTTAGTGCACTGCAGAGCCTTTGTCAGTTGTACAACCCCCACCCTATTGTACAACGTATCCAGGATGCCCTCCATGTTTTACACGCTTCTGGTGTTGACGTGGTGTGTGCATGGATTCCTGGTCACGTAGGTTTGCCGGGGAATGAAATGGCAGATTTAGCAGCAAAGACGGCAACTACTGAACCCAGTATTACCATCTCACGTGTTACTTCGGAAGACTTTAGGCTTGAAGTGCGGAGAGCGGTGCTGTCGTCCTGGCACGACGAGTGGTCAACTCTCCGCGGTAATAAGCTTAGAGAAGTGAAAGAACTTCCGATAAACTGGGTAACTTCCTGTCGCACATCTCGTCGCGAGGAGGTTAGTTTGGCTCGATTAAGAATAGGCCACTGCAATTTTTCGCATGGTTACCTATTTAAAAGGGACCCTGCGCCTCTATGTCCGCTGTGTGACAACCTTTTGTCAGTTCGTCACGTGTTGCTGGAGTGTTGCTCTCTAGCGCACCTTCGGGATTCCCTGCAGCTGCCTGCCAGACTTGCAGAAGTTCTAGCGGACGACAAAACAGCGGTTGATAGAGTTTTTAATTTTTTAGCGGAGTGTAATATCAATTTGAGGATTTAAAATTTTTAATTATCTGTTTCTGAATTTGGACATATTTATCACCTTGTTTCATATCTGGCTATTGCCACTGCTTTTTACCTTTGTATATTTTTCTTGTTGCTAGTATTTTTATTTTTTGAGTGAAATTTATATCTGGCTATTGCCATGAGTCTGTTAAGGGCGCTGATGACCTAGAAGTTGAGCGCCCTTAAACCAAATCCAATCCAATCCGCCCGGCTAAACTATGGCTTCACCAGAGGTACTATCTTTCACAAAAGTAAAGGCCCACCTTCAGCTAAACCTGCGCGAAGGGTCACCTAAACAACAGGCGTGCTTGCATAGATGGTATGATAATTAAATTAGTCATGTGCTTCCCTTGCTAACCAAAGGACGTGGCAGCCATGTCTCCTCTTAGCTCACTCACCTCACAGTTTTAAAAAGCAATATTTCAGCAATCCTTCAACATTAACGGGCAAACATTGCAAATTTAACTTCGGTGCATGTGCAGGAAAGATGTTCTTACGGTGCTTTATTAAATTGTGGACTAGAACTAAAATGATTCCAGTGTTGGGTGCTACACTTAGAGACGTGAGTTTAATCAGCGAAATGAAGTTCGTGTGTTGCCTATAGCGCAACTGGCTAAGGCGTGTTCGTTCGAATCTACAGTGATAGGCTGACATTAGTTCGAATCCCACTCAACATTCTTTTTTTCCCCTTTTTCTTTCTTAACTGGAACATCATTATTTATATAATCAGTGTGAAATATAACATTATACAAACTAATGAAATCTATTTATTTACATATTTTTATTCCGCATAGCGTTGTAACTTACCCGCCGTTCTATGAATACTGCAGTACGATTGCAATTATTTTAAAACTGAATGCTTTATAAGATATTAATTGCAACTGCTGAGAAGGAAACAGGGAACATGTCTACCTCAACTGTCAATCATGCCTCCCAAAAGTAATATTTCCCTTTGATTATTCACATTCCAAGGCATCTCTATAAATTTCGTAGACTATCACCATATTAAAATATATAAGCGCGTAATAGCGTAAAATGCTGTTCTAACGGCCATAAAGTGCATTGTTACAAGATCTGGATGCCGGGGAATAACGTAATTACTGATACATTAAACAGAACAGGATGCAGTTGTAGATTACTTCAGCGGAAGCAACCTTTGCACCTAGCCAGGTTGTCATGTCGTTTATTTCCAAGCACTACACAATGTTGCCATGTCCCCATCAACTAAACTCAATTTCTAGCAGTGTGTCTTAATCCGGTTCTCCATTCCTGATAAAAAGCTGTACAGAATTAAGCACGTTTGTTAATTTCGTATTTCAGAAAATAAACTTGCAAAAGGTGGGGATCGAACCCCCGGTAGCCAGAAGTTCTGAATTCCACTGTCTGTGCCTAGACCTCTCGACCATCCCCCAGTTGGGTATTTGAGCTGTCTCATATTAACGTTGTTACTATTAACTTGGCAGCTAATTTCAGTGCAAGGCGGAAAGTTCGTTAGCACCTTCAGAAATTGTTTAAAATTTGCTTGTTTGTTTTTTTCTAGGTATTCCCTTACATTTATTTAGACTAATAAGAAAAGAGAATAGTTCTATAACAAGCACGAGTATCGCAGAGTTCAGTGTGAAGTTTAAGTCCGTTTGGTTTATTTTTTTAATGACAGACAAAAGATAATGGAATAGTTGATATCGATAATTAATTTATATTTATTACCTACACAGAATATACGCCTATCTTCAAGAACAGGAATGTCTTTAAGACATTACCTATCTTCAAGAAGGATCACTTATTAAACATTTATTTTATTGAATATTTCTAGCACTAAATGGTGCTTTTATTGTAAGAGTCTCGTTTTGTTTTGGTCTTCTGTGCAAATAAAGTGATTATCACTGCACAGAGTTTTATTTTTGACGCCTTGTAAAATGAAGCACCAATAATCGCTTTGATTTAATCTACACACAGAAAATGTTTAAGTGCTTTATATTTTACAGTTGAAGTTTTTAAATCGTCATGCTCTGAAAGATTATTTTCATTAAATTTCCTAAAAATATTAGAAGCCGCTGCCTTAACAAAGGTGCTCTGCTATTTTTCACACGAGCCTTAAAGTTTGGGTCAGCCTAAATATTAACAGCTACAGAAATAACCACCACTATGTTATTGGTGTATAATGATCATTGATCATGATTCATCACTCCTATTTACAAAACACCTGTTCGAAACTAATATACACTCTTATATGTTTGCCTTAACTCTTCCATTAGATATAATAATAGTAATGATTTTCGGTTTTAATAGTTACTTATACCAAATAACTCATATGTAAAGATGAATGGCTAAATAAATTCAGACAAGATTGAAACCCTGAAAGGAAGATAAAGTTACCGATTCCTTGAAAACAAAATTTGATTTTAATCTCCAGTTTACAAACCAGATATCTACTCCTACGCAATGTGGAGGGTTTGACTACTAAGCTTATTTTAGTGAACTATAATACCTATCAGATATCACATCTTATGTTTTAGATATCACTGCCCCTGCAAATCATCACAAGTGCTACGAACTTTCCGCCGTGCACTGAAATTAGCTGCCAAGTTAGTGGTAATAACCTTAATATCATATGATACAGCACGAATGCCCAAGTGAGGAAAGGCCGAGAGGTCTAGACGCTGACCTTGGAATTCAGAACTTCTGGCTACCGGGGGTTCGATCCCCAACTTTCGCAAGTTTATTTTCTGAAATACGAAATTAACAAACGTGCTTCATTCTCTACAGCTTTTTATCAGGAATGGAGAATCGGATTAAGACACACTGCTAGAAATTGAGTTTAGTTGATGGGGACATGGCAACATTGTGTAGTGCTTGGAAATAAACGACATGACAACCTGGCTAGGTGCAAAGGTTGCTTCCGCTGAAGTAATCTACAACTGCATCCTGTTCTGTTTAATGTATCAGTAATTACGTTATTCCCCGGCATCCAGATCTTGTAACAATGCACTTTATGGCCGTTAGAACAGCATTTTACGCTATTACGCGCTTATATATTTTAATATGGTGATAGTCTACGAAATTTATAGAGATGCCTTGGAATGTGAATAATCAAAGGGAAATATTACTTTTGGGAGGCATGATTGACAGTTGAGGTAGACATGTTCCCTGTTTCCTTCTCAGCAGTTGCAATTAATATCTTATAAAGCATTCAGTTTTAAAATAATTGCAATCGTACTGCAGTATTCATAGAACGGCGGGTAAGTTACAACGCTATGCGGAATAAAAATATGTAAATAAATAGATTTCATTAGTTTGTATAATGTTATATTTCACACTGATTATATAAATAATGATGTTCCAGTTAAGAAAGAAAAAGGGGAAAAAAAGAATGTTGAGTGGGATTCGAACTAATGTCAGCCTATCCCTGTAGATTCGAACGAACACGCCTTAGCCAGTTGCGCTATAGGCAACACACGAACTTCATTTCGCTGATTAAACTCACGTCTCTAAGTGTAGCACCCAACACTGGAATCATTTTAGTTCTAGTCCACAATTTAATAAAGCACCGTAAGAACATCTTTCCTGCACATGCACCGAAGTTAAATTTGCAATGTTTGCCCGTTAATGTTGAAGGATTGCTGAAATATTGCCTTTTAAAACTGTGAGGTGAGTGAGCTAAGAGCTAAGAGCTGCCACGTCCTTTGGTTAGCAAGGGAAACACATGACTACTTTAATTCTCATACAATCTATGCAAGTACGCCTGAGGTTTAGGTGACCCTTCGCGCAGGTTTAGCTGAAGGTAGGTATTTACTTTTGTGAAAGATAGTACATATTTACTTTTGTGTTCCTCTGATGTGTGGTCAGCGGGGAGCCAACAAGAAGCTAAATAATCAATTCTATTCTATTAAAAAAAAAAGTGAGAACACTCATTTCTGTACGTATTTAAACAAGCAACATTGTTTTTTGTGGTAACACCAACGGCGTTTAAGAAAATATGTGGTCATTCATCTTTCCGCCGAGTTCTTACATAGCCCCGCTCAGTCGCTCGTTAGTATTTTCCGAAGCTCTATCTTCATATCGGACATTCCCGTTTTCATCTTTTCCATGCTGGAGATTACATTTTTCAATTCGGCTTCCATATTTGTTTCCATCTGCCGCATTCCGGAATTCATTTCAGTTCCCATTATGTCCATCTTGGCTAACATTTGTTTCATCAACTGTTTCATATCATGCTTTTCGTCGCACTTCTGACACCAATTGTGACCACTTCACTTTTTTAACTGCTTCATTGTTTTTTATTAAAACACCGGAACGACACTGAGCAAAAGCACTGTTGAACCATACAAAATACTACAGGAAGAAAAGCTGGTATATGAAGCCGTTTGAATGTAATACTCATTTTTTGTTTGAATCATATAGAAAAGATTATGAATTGCTCGTTGAAAAGGGAGTAATGAAAGAAATGTGATCGTTTAGTAAAAGAAAAATTGAGTAGAAAAATCGTGAGAATGTTATAAATTGCACTTATATTCCAAATGTATGGAAAAATACAGTTTGTTTGTAGAAGAGTGAGTAGTGTGTTATGTAAAAGATAAGGAGTAAAGAAACCCACGTGAATGTAATACGTTGCGTGGTAAAATGGATTGCATAAAAGCCTTCTCCATGAAAAACAGATGTCAATTTTCATGGCGAACGGTCAATTACTCACTCTTCAACATACAATTCATACAACACAACGCACATGTAATATATAGCACTGGATGTAAAGAACGCTTTTAAAAGAGAACTAATTAATTTAGAATTATGTGACTCATTTCTGTGTACAACAGATATTGTAAGTTTTTTGTGTGAAGGCCAAGGCCAGGGTACCATTCAGCCCAGAGGGACAGATAATCTTTAGACTACTGCGTAACCTCGGTCCAGTACTGGGTTCGAAAGACTTAATACTTTGAACCCTTTACTCATTACGCATTGCGTAATACGCGTAATCAGTCATTATTAGGTACCCCCTACTCTAAATTTACACACGATGTGTGCTGAGCTAACAGCAACACACGGTACTTTACATGCACATTGACTTGATGCACACTGACATTGGCCTGGTATAAATGTCGATGTAAACTGTACTCTTGTTAGGAAATCTGGCTTTTTTTTTTGTTAGAATCCTCATGTCTATATCTGCTGTCATGAAAAACTACTAATACATTTCTTTTTCTACTGAACTCGTCGGATTTCTCTGTGTTGCTAGCCACCTCAGGTTCTCTGTGAGAAAGACTTAGCTCTTTCTCCTTACTCCTAACCCAGAACGAATACATCCTTTAAAATTCCTAACCAGAGACGAACTTCAACTATTCCTAAACCCTATCCTTAGAAGAAGAAAACTAACCACATCACCTGGTAAACACGTTACTTGGTGGCAAGCGGCGGGATAGCAGAGAGCCATTTACTACCAACCAGAGATTTCTTCTCGACTGCTGGACCAGGCTGGAGGGACTTTGTCTGACCGAGGTGAAACGAAGCCTACTTCAAGGAGTCAACGCTCCAGAGGACTCCGAAGGCGCCGCGGTACCTGAAGAAGGCAGCTGGGAACGAGTCCGTAGGCAAGAAGGCTGCTATAAGCGACCATTGTTGCAGCCCGAGGGACAACTTTGGTGACAACCCAGCAGCAGCACTCGACGCGAGAGGAGACTTACCCTGAGGGGAGCTTCACGGCTATCACTGGGTCTCCGAACTGCGAGGCTTCTGTCTACCCTTCAAACACAGGTTAGTCCACATCCACTGTGGCAGAAAATGACATGGGGGAATTGATTCAGAACTATATATTTCTGTTATTGAGGCACACACACCACACACACACACACACACACACACACACACACACACACACGCAACGCACACCCACATACATCACACACACATACCACAGACCACACTCACACACACTACACACATACAGATATATGTGTGTGGGTGTGTGTGTGTAGAGAAAGATATGTTACGTAAAAGAAAAGCGAATAGAGAAAACCTTATGAAAGTAATGTATTGTGTAGTAAAGTGGTTACCTTGAAAGCTTTCTCCATGAAAATAATGCATATGCGTGCTGAATTTCACGGTCATCGATCAAGTGGTCTTCAAGATTAACAGATACATATACAAACATCCATTGTGTGTGTGTGTGTGTCTATATATATATATATATATATATATATATATATATGACCTGTTCGTAGACGAGTTAGTAGTGAAAGAGATGTGAATGTGTTACCTAAAGGTGAGTGGAAAAAAACAGTGTGAATGTAATAGCATTTCTACTTGAATCATACAGAAAATAGTATGACTTATTTTAAAAGCGGGGACAAAAAATGTTTTTTTTTTCTTTTTTGTAAAATCACGTATGTTATGCAAACTTGGTTATAGAAGAGAAGAGAATTGTTTAATCACGTTACCTGATGTGAATGTGTTATCTAAAAGTGAATAGAGAAGACAGTGTGAATGAGATATGTTGTATTTCCACTTAAAACATGCAGAAAATTGTATGACTTATTTGTAAAGAGGGAATAAAAATGTTTTGTATGTAAAATTGCGTTTTTATAGGAAAATTATTCACAGAAGAGTGATTAGAGAAAGAGATCTGAATGTTACCTGAAAGTGAGTAGAGAAAACAATGTCAACGTAATACATAAGATTTCTATTTCAGACATACGAAAAACTATACATTATTGATAGAAGAGGGAATAAAAACATGTTTTTTTTATAAAATCGCGTTTTTTTCAGGAAAGACACCCATATAGATAAACTTAAGAAGCAAAATCTTATCTTAATACAAAATTTGATCAAAATCTGTAGAACCGTTTCCGAGACACGAAATATGTGTAAAATTGCCCTGTATAAGAGGGAATAAAAATGTTATTTTTTTAGCAACATCGCGTTCTTTTTTTTTTCCCAGCAAGGACACCTACATATATGGGTAAACTTAAAAAGCAAAATCTTATATCTATTCAAAATTGGAACCAAATATTTAGAGCCGTTTCTGCGATACGGTTCTGAGATACTGTTTCTGATACGTACAAGAATTGATCTGTAGTAGAGGGAATAAAAAATGTTATTTTTTGTGTAAAATCGCGTTTTTTTCGGAAAAGACACCAAGGTATATAGATAACTTATAAAGCAAAATCTGGCGTGAATACAAAATTTCATCCAAATCGTTAGAGCCGTTTCCAAGATGCTCGGAACACACACACACGCACACACACACACACACACACACACACACGCGCGCACGCACGCACGCACACACAAAAGAATTGCTCGTTTAAATATATTAGATTATTATTATTATTATTATTATTATTATTATTATTATTATTATTATTATTATTATTATTATTAATGTCGTCGCCATCGTCATTATTATGGGCGACGGCGGCGGTAGCGGCAGCGGCAGCGAAACCACCCACCTACCGCACACAGACCACACAGCCTGAGGTTGAACTCCGAACGCCCACACAGTCATCCTAACTTAACGAAGCTGCAGAGCTACAGCGCAGTTGTGCGCGTAGTATATCGACAGCTTCCGGATTCTCTCCTCCTTAGCGCAGCCCGATGTCGATGGCCTTCTCTTATGAAAGCGACGCGCATCGTCACAGCCAGAGGACCGTCACCGCTGGTACGCCTGGAGTTCTGGGATGGGGTGGGATACTGTGCTGCCTTGACTAAAGGGTCCCTGCTCTTGGGCAGGTGCTCCCAGTTGAGGCTAGTTGAGGTGCCCACCCTACTCTCTGCCGACCCTGTTGCCAATACGGTCACACCGTCGACGCCTGCACCGGCGCCCCACGCTGCCACTACTGTGGCGCTGGCACCATCACCACACTCTGCACCAGCCACGACCTGACACATCGCCCCATGTATTGTGCCACGTGGAATTGCACCGGCCACTTCACGGGCCTGGCGGCGTGCCCCAAGAATCCACGTCGTCAGCCGCCTGCAGCTCACAAGCGGCCCTCACAACAACCAGTTTTCGACTCCCAGACCATCACCGTCACACACCAACCGCACATCAACACCAACGGTCAAACCGCCGGCCAACAAGACACCGTAGACAACAGCCTTTACATCGCCGTACTCCGCAACACCGCGGCACTGCGGAAACTACAGGAAACACTTGAGACTCTCACGGACTAGGTTGCAGCATGGGAGGCAGCCCTGAGTCGTGCTCTCGAGGACGTCCAGGACACCACACATAACCTGCAAACAACGTTACCAGCCACAGTTCACCAAGACAACAGCCTCCGTGACCACTTCAACAAGCAGCTGGAGAAAGTGGTCACCTACATAAATGACTCACGTATACACAAGTTACGTAAGTCGCCTGAAGATTGTCACCCCAGAAGAACTTTAATATGCTAAATAAAAAAAAAAATCCTTGAGGGCGGCATTCGGCGGTGGAACTTCGGGAAAACATCTAGAGAACTTGTCGCAGCAAAGCTGCCGCCGTTGGATTACGGTTCGAGCACTGTCGTGGTGTAAACCAAATCCCTGCTAAAGCACATGCGCTAAGGCATACAATACAATATAGAAGAGTAGGGGAGTAAGGCCATTGCAAGCAATCTTCTTAGACTGGCTTAAGCGCCTCTCTGAAGTCCGACTCTCTTCTCCCCGTGCTTCTTAGCACTCGCTAGCGGCACTTTTTCTCTACTCTTCTCTCTTCCTCTTTATCTATCGAGGTTTAAGGTCCCTCTAGGTCCTTACCCCTCTTCCTTACTTTTTCCATCTCTTTAAAAAGTTTACCTAAAAACTTCGCTATGGCTAGGAGTGGCAAGACTGCGGCGACTGCCAAATCTCCTACCCAGACCAAAACAACGGGAGAAAAACCCTCCCAAAGCCTAAAACACCTCCTTCCCGCTCCAAGACACCCCACCTTCTGAACCTGCACCTCAGTCTCCCTCAAGCCCTTTACCTACGGCCACACCTTCGCTACCTTCTCCTTCCAGGTCAACTTCACCAGTACCTAGCACCTCGGCTAGCACAACTGACACAAGACAAGACACACACACTCCCGCCGTACAAGCCCAGGGAATTACAAATAAAACTGACATAGCGCCGATATATGTCAGCAAAATAGATAGATAATCTGCATTTATTAATCCTGATACCTAATTTCTTACATCAGGATAGTTATTATATTGGTTACATCACATTTAAATTTTTTTACATTCCTTTAACAATATTTATGTTGCAGAAAATGAAATCTAAATACTAACATAACACTTAATCTGAACAAGTAAATTGATAATGCTCATATGATTTGTTATATAGTTTGTTTTCTTCCTCTTAGAGAAACTACATGTTTTCTTCTGCTCTATAAGCCTTCATCTATTGCGATGTCGACTCTTTGTTGATGAGTAGTTCTAATTGTTCTAGGTGTATCCAGCCTTATGGATCTTCTTGGAGTATTTGATGCAGCAATAGGTTGGATGTGTATTGGTCTTTATCTTCTGTGTTCCGTGATTGCTTGTTTCGATATTTTATTAGTTAGAATTTATAGACTCTTTATTAAGTTTTTATTTAATAGTATTTCTTGCAAAGCACAGGCTTGTATTGCTAGTCGTTCGTTTTATACTAATTCTGAAAATTTTACACACTCCAACATATTGTATTCCGGCGTATCTATAGTTTCACAGATCTCACAGATGTTCGTAAGAGATTTATTTTATAAAAGTAGGAATTGTATGGGCCATGTCCAGCCAAGAAATGAATTAGTCCTTCTGTTGGATTCAGATGTTTCATTTTTAATCTTTTATTTATTTTAGGGAATATATTGTAGACTCTTCTCCCTTCTTTGATGTTATCCCATTCGTTTTGCCAGTCTCTTAAAAGAGCTCTTTTTATGTCTACTTTGGTTTGACAATTTATTCCTATTATATCCTTTACTTTTTCAGATTTTTCTTTTCTCAACCAGTATATGGCTCCTTTTTTACGAATTTGTAAATCCATTGGCCATATTGCCGTTATTACCAATAACGCCATAGTCGGGGTGGTATTGGTTGCACCTGTGAATCTTAGTATTTTCTTTGTGTTCTTTTTAACAAACGTTTTATATTTTCATTTTTGGCACAGTGTGCCCATGCACCTGCATATGTTAGCAAAAGCTAGGCCGCGAAAATCCGCCAAATAAATCAAAACATAGACAAGGCTTACACCCTCCAATTTAATTATATCATAAACACCGCCCGCCACTCCGAAGACTTTGAATTCCAAACGTTCTCCCTTAGTGATTACCAGATACTGGTAAAATACCTAAAGGATAACAGCATAGAGCACTACCTGCTCCCTCAACCCTAGGACAGAACTGCCCGCTTTGAGATCAGAAACCTGTATACTGAGTTCTCCGGAGTCGAGATTAAGGAAGACCTGGCACTATGCGGGTTTCAGGCTATTCGAGCCGTACAGATGAGAAGGCGCACTCGTGATATGTCACTCCCCCCGCCTATGTTCTTAATTGAACTGTAGGATACCCTTGAAAATAAACAGATCTTGGATCATAAATTCCTGGCACATTTCAGAATTCATGTGGAAGAATACAGGTCGACCACTACTCCAAAACAATGTTCACGGTGCCAGCAATTCTGGCACGTGAAACGAGATTGCTCGTCCCCACCCCCATTTGCGCGAAATGTAAAGGCCCCCATTATTCAGGCACATGCACTGTTCCACCCTTGGAAAGTCTGTGCGTACTTTGTGGCGCCAAGGACCATAGTGCAACCTGGTGGGGTTGCACCGCTTGGTATGTAGCCTGTATACATGGCAAAACCATCTTCCCGTGCGCAGCCTCCCAGGACCCAAAATACCACAGAGAGAACACAACAAACCTACTCACAGGCTGCAGCACCAATGGAGTGGCTTACTAGAAATACTAAAGGCCGGACGCGTCCAGCCCCAATAGATGAACCCTCCGTGGTTGGGCAACCTCGGGTCGCTCCGGAGGCCCGCCCAATGAGAAATGAGCGACACCCTCGACACCGAGAAGCTCCTACCTCCCATGCAGGCCCCTTCCAGGCAGCTAGGCCTCATCAAGCTGCAAAGCCCCACAAGCAGCAGGATCCCTCCGAGGCTTTGAGCTCATTAGTCAAAGTACTAGGTATGCCAGCACATAAAGTGCCTCTTCGCCTCATGGAGGATGACCTGCGATTCCTCAGTGGCTTCATTACACAACCCGGGACAGACATCATACAGGCTGCACACCATATAGCACAACTGATATACAGCATTTGGCAATACGGTCATGGGTAATTCCGACACAATTAGAATTATCACATGGAATTGCAACGGCATTCGAAAAATAACTTGCAGATTTCCTCGAAAGCTTACTCGGTACAAACTGAGTTACTTAACGAAACGCATTTCAAACAGTCACCGGTTTTCCGTTCCCGGATACCAAGTCTATAGAAATGACCGAGACCGCAGAGGAGGCGGTACGCCATAGTCATTCAGACAAACATTAATCACTATAGAATCAACTCCCCAAACTACAATCGCGCTGAAGCCACGACTATAAAGCTCAACATCCACAACACGGACATAGTTATAGCTGCTGTCTCAATCCCCCGGGGGATATAGACACAGACGATGTAAACAAAACCATGAACCTAGGACCCAGTACTTGCTGCAGAAGATTATAACTGCAAGCACTACCTCTGGAACTGCGTGAATCCTAACCCATAAGGGACAAAATTGCTAAACTTTATAAACACAAATTTTCTCATCGCACGCCCGGATGCGCCAACGTTCATCCCGCACACGCAAATCGCACGCCGCACGTCCTAGACATCGCCCTGTTAAATAATATACCTTTATAACACCGACTTGTAAGTTCTACAGGAGCTCACATCGGACCACTTGCCGATGTTGATTTCAATCAATGCTCCTATCGCGTTCAAAGCAGCTACTTTAACTTTTAATTATGGCCAAGTAGACTGGGAAACATTCAGATACAGTAGACCACTACCTGCCAGAACTGCAAGTAATCTCCGCAGCAGAGCAGAACGAGGCAATAAACAAACTAGAAATGGCAATAAACATAACCACCACTGTTTGCGTTCCCTTAAGACAGCAGCAGGTTAGAAATGCTAGAATTCCCCACGACGTAAAAATACAACAGGCTCGAAACAAAGCCAGACGTAAATGGCAGAAAACGAGAAACGTACTCCACCGAACTGAGTACTACAAAGCCAGGGATGTAGCAAATGAACGCGCTAGGACGTTCATTAAAACCAATGGAACGACACACTGGGAAACCTAAAACCCCAACAAAATGCAACATGGTGAATAGCCAAATGCCTTACGCGAACGCGCACGAATATCCCTCCCCTTCAATACAACAATACAATAGCCGAAATATCCCAGGCAAAGGCCGAAGCTTTTGCGATCACTCTAGAAAATGTGTTCTCTTCCAATCCGGCAGTCGGGCAGAACGACTCCACACGAGACGTCGAAGATGAAGCCGAAGATGCAGGCCAAGCACTGACACATAAACTGCGAAAGACTAACCCAGGAGAAATTGGATGGATCATTAGGCATCTGCCTACCAGAAAAGCGCCTGGGCCAGACAAAATAACAAATGTGGTACTAAAGAATATTCCATATACAGCTCTCAAGCTCTTAGCGGACATATTTAATTACACGCTACAAAATGGCAGACTTCCCCCAAGCTGGAAAGAAGCCAAAATACTTCTATTTCCTAAAGCTAACAAAAATCTGGCACTACCAATCAATTATAGGCCTATTAGCCTGCTAAACACCAAACGCAAAGTGCTAGAAAAAGTAATACTAAAAAGAATCAACAAACATACATAAACATAACATACTGACACCCAAACAGTTCGGGTTCAGAGCACAACACTCAACCACACTTAAACTTTTGCGAATGACTGAGCAGATAACCAAGGGCTATAACACGAATAAATCAACAGGCGCCCTATATTTGGACATTGAACGCGTCTTCGATAAAGTCTGGCACGCAGGACTAATTAGGAAACTAAAAGAATACGCTACGGTAGGAAGCAGTATCGAACGTGAAGCAAATTAGAGCCGGTGTCCCACAAGGAAGTTTCTTGGGGCCGGCACTCATCAACTTATACATTAATGACATTCCCAACTTAAGAACGGACTAAAACATTTATGCAGATGATACTGCATTAGTAACACAGTCCACCCAACCACGTGTTATTCACCAACGGCTCCAAAATGCCCTAAATACGCTTGAGCCCTGGTTCACCAAATGGAGAATAAAAGTAAACGCAGGAAAAACTCGAGCAATAATTTTCATGAAAAGACTCCTGCGCAGGAAAAATCGGCATGCCCTTCAGCCGTTAACGTACCAAGGCGAAGGTATCGACTGGAAGGACCAGGTGACCTACTTGGGTATAGTAATGGACCAAGGCCTCACTTGGAGTAAACACATCTCCAAGATCAGAGCCAAGGCAACCCCTCAGCTAAACAAACTCTACCCAATGATCAATATAAACAGCCAATTTAAAATAAATATGGGTCTTGCTCTATACAGAACACTCCTAAGATCAATAATCACATACGCAGCCCCGGTATGGGGATACGCTGCTAAAAGCCACCTGCACAAACTACAAACACTCCAAAACAGAATAATGACAATAGCGAAACAACCGCCGGTAGCACAGGCCTATCTCTTACACAAAGAGCTAAAACTGCATACTATCGAAGAAATCATAAAAAGCCTAAGCTATAACGTATACAAGCGTAAAGACAAAAACGGTAATGGCCTAATGCAGCGATTAGGCAATTAGGAAACAGACCGCGACAAGCACAAAAGACCGCTGTCATTATTCGACAGGTCCTTCGGTATGGGGGATTTAGAATTCGACATACAGGAATACCTCCAAACACTAATAAGACTTCCATAGAAGCAACAATAATACCCATGACTTGCGGCACGACTTGATGTTAGCAGTCTACCAGTCCTTGCACCTAGTCAAGAGGGCTCGGGGGTGGGGCCCCAAGTTAATTTGACATTGCCAATGAATAATTGGACATGATTTACAAATAAAATTAGATTAGATATAAGTTCAAACGAAGTTTAAGTAATACTTCAGCACTAAACTAATAAGACGCAGCTATAGCGCAGACAGTACTAAAAACTAAATTTAGAATTAGAATGCTATTGAGTGACGCAGCTACTTGCCAAAATAGACAAATCTACTTCTATACTAGAGCTTACTAACGCATTCACATGCGCACATTAGAATTCAAAAAGACAAAAGAATTGACTACTAAGAATAAGTTTTTCAAAGTTAATTATGACTATGTCCTCTTTATGTTTCAGGACGCAACAAATAGATTACGACGGCGTTTCCAAGCGGAAACGAACTTAAGTCCTTAACGAAATCCCACACCATGAATTCGCCAGGGCGTGGACAGGGCCTCGATCATGTTTACGTCCTGCCACGTAATTTCACCCGGCGACGGCCACACGGCCAGCCAACACATATTTTCCCATGAATCCGCAGGTGCGATTCGTGGTACTGCCAGATATCCTTCCTTGAATTCTCTCCGGTGGAGGTTTTTTAGTGGATAGTACCTTCGAGTGAAACTCAGTCCCCACTGTGTCCTCCAGCACAGTGGAGCTCCATAAATGGATTTTCCTTCCACTCGAAAAACAAATCCTTGAGTTTTCAGACTTCACCTCGAGACATCGAGCTGTGAACATCAACATGGAAAAGAATCGCGCAAAGAAGAGGACTACACCGGCAGCTCCTGCTACAACCGTAGCCAAGAAGCCGAGAAACACCGCCGCAGCTGGCTCGCCCAGCCCGGCGCGCTCTGAGGAGAGAGCACCTCCATCGCCTGTGGCCACCGCAACTATGGTCCTCGGCACTTTTAATGCCGTGGTGGCTGGTGTCCCTCGGCACCTCAGGACGCAGCTTCTCTTGGGCTACTTCAGCGAGCTGTGGCCTTCAGCCTCGAAGGCGTGGATTTTATGGGGCCATTTCCTCGATCTGTTCAAGGAAACACGTTTGCTCTAGTAGTTATAGACTCCTTTAGTACATTTGTTTGGCTAAATGCTCTGCCTAAGGCAAATACTCGAGGCGTAATTAAGATACTCTCTTCCATCTTCGCGGCCTTTAGAGCTCCATACTATTTAACGACAGATAATGCTACCCAATTTACATAATTTTGCTTTTCATAATTTATGTTTCAGTTGGGGTGTTAAAGCTTTCACTACCACACCTTATTATCCACGATCTTCTCATGCAGAAAGACTTAATAGAAATCTTAAGTCAGCTCTTACTGCATATCATCACAACAATCATACTAGATGGGATACCAACTTATCTTGTCTACAACTAGCGTTTAATTCAGCTCATCACAAGTCACAATTCCACTCTGTACCAGCTTATGCTAGCTTTCACCCTAATTTGTTCTTATCCAACCTTTGGCACCTTGATGATTTGCTCCCGCAGAAGCTAACTCCAGAAGAAATCTGTAAAGCATAGCAGTCTGTCTTCCGTAACTTAGAAAGGTTGCATGCCCAGGTTAAACAATGGTATGATGTTAACAAATGGCCTTCACCTTATACTGTTGACCAGAGTGTGTTGTACAAGTTTTACACTCAATCTTCCAAACTTCATTCTTATGCAGCAAAATTGGCTCCAAGATATGTTGACCCATATGAAATAGTCAATATTTATAAAAATGCTTCAGTCAAATTGAGAGATGTCTGCACTGGAAAAGAGAGAAGGGCACATATCACTCAACTTAAGTCCTTTGTGTGACTTGTTTATGTGTAACTAGTGGTACTCCCCATTGTGTTCACTGTTTATTTTGAGTTTTAGTTTATGTTATTGTGTGGGACTTTTGTTTGGGTTTAGCTGGTGTGTGTTTCATGCATGTCCAGCAGGAAACAAACCTCTTCTGGCATTCCTTATTCTAGTGCCCCATGTCCTCTTGCTTATGCACAATATTTTGTGTGCATTTCCTTTTTGTTGAGTGTTTGTGCACACGTGCGTGTTATATGTTTGTTGTGTTGTGTTTATATTTGTGCTATGTTTCATGTTATTGTGTTGTCTGGACCGTGTTAATATTATTCTTATCTTGTGTTTTTTCATACTGTATATGTATTATATCAGTTATTTATGATGTTCAGGTACTTATAATGTTTGTGTATTCTGGTATAGGTCGTTATGCAATGCTGTTCTTGACAAAAAGGGAGAAAATATGATTAGTGCCATCCATGGGAAATGAAGGCAGAAATTTAATTTTGTGTTTAACTCTAAGTCTTCTTCATATGGCCAATACTGCAGATTAAATTTTGTATAATGGTGTTTTACTTGTTAAAAGAAATTGGGTTTGTTAACTTTGGTATTGTTCTGCATAATGCTTATTGGTACACTTGAAAAATACTTTGTTCGTTTTCTGTTAGGTATATTTTATTTTCTAGCCTCACCATGTTTCATATTCATGCCTCCTTCCCATTCACACCAATGACCACCACTGATGGGGTAACTGTGGGATGAGATTGGCTGGCAAGTACTGTGTTGGTGTTTTGATGCATTTGGGGTGCGACTTCGAGGTCACTAGTGAACACTGGCCTAACACCGGAGCCTTATTGGTGGCGAGTCCTTACTTCCTCGCTGAGGTTTAGTTACCATGGATCCTTCAGCTTCTCATCGTTCCACGGCGTGACCAGGGACCTGCTATTGTAAGCCTCCTAAGGACACAAACTCCTTTCCTTCAAGGGACACACTTCGCCATGGGATATCAGCAGTTACCTTACTTTCACCCATGCTAATGAACAAACACCCTGAAAGTGCTATTGTGACCCCTGATACCCGAGTTACTAGTTCTGTGCCAGTGAGGTTAAGGTGGTCCCACAGTGAATAAGAACAATGTGTCATAGTGTGTGTTTATGGTGTATCCTTTTTTTCTGTCTAACTGTACCTTTTACCTACATGTATTTTGTTTCCAGTTTCCCTAGGCGGTTGCTCAAGATGCATGGGGGGAAGGGATTGTGCCAACTGCACAGATTTATTGATTTTGAGACTTCTTTCATTTTCGTTAACTCATAATCTGCTAGGTTGTACTCTCTTACAATTAGTCCTGGATGCTAACATCAATAAACTTGAACAAATACAAAATCAGGCTCTTCGCCTAATCACTGGAGCAGTTAAATCCACACCTATTGATGCCATGCTTGCCTTAACACGGACCCCATCAATAACAACAAAAATAGAAGAACAAGCATTGCTCCAACACGAGAAAATGTTACGACTGCCAAACTCTAAATGGACAGAAGAGAACCTCCCCCCTTCAATCCTTAAAACTCATAGTAGTTTCCTAGAAAAGGTAACACAGATTAAATCCAAATTGAACATTCCTAACACCAGAGAAAATCTACTTATAAGAGAAAATCCATTGGAATTATTGCAACCTACCTTCAATTTGGAATTAATAGAGGAAATAAGTAAATCAGACACACCAAAAGAAATACAAAAACTTCTAGCTCTGGAAAAAATCAATACTAGGTATCCCACAGAAGAATGGCTGCACATATATACTGATGGATCCTCCACGGAAAACCTTACTGGAGCTGGAGTTACGTGTTCACATTTTTCCTTTTATCATTCTGTTGGCAGAGACACAACAAATTATGATGGAGAAATAGAGGCTATATATATTGCTCTCCGACAATTATTAAATCTTCCCTTAAATAAATTTAACAAGGCAGTAATTCTTTCAGATTCTAAAGCTGCAATTCAGGGAATATGTTCAAATACTACAAAGAAGTCAACAAAAATTAGAGAATGCTACAAAATGTTAACACAACTCCAAAAAGTTAATAAGACTGTTCATCTCCAATGGATTCCAGCACACTGTGGAGTCATGGGGAACGAAGCTGCAGACTCACTTGCAAAGAAAGGCACAACAATAAAACAGAAGTCTAAATTCAATTTCTCATATTCCTCAATAAAACGCTTCATCATTAAAAATTTTTGTCATTCATATCTACAAGAAATAGAAACAAATGCCAAAGATAAAAAATGGATTACACTACTTTCCAATCCAGATATAATCCCCCAGAGACCAAGGAAAACAGCTGTTGCAGCCTTCCGACTATTGACAAATCATGACTGCTTAGCAAGTCATCTCTACAGAATAGGTATCTCAGCCTCACCAATATGTGTCCTGTGTAACGATCCAGCAGAAATGAATGAAGAACACTTGAAGACCTGTGAAGCATTAAGATCAGAAGAAACTACAGTTCAAAAGTATTGGAAAGCACGAATGCTAATGGTTTCATTGCCAGATGCAAGGCACTAGAAAACAACAACAACAACAACAACAACAATTAGTCCTGGCTGCTACTGCTGGTAGCGCTGCAGTAAGGGCGACTGCAAGACCGGCGCTAGGTCCTGGCTTCAAAGGTGTTAGCCTGACCTCTGTCTAGAGCAAACATATAGTTTGGTGAGTTGTATATTTGGGCCTAAGTTTGATTTTTCTTACCCTCACTGTATCTGACCATAAGTTATCTGGGCTGCGCCTTTTCAATGCTGGGATTTTGGGTATAGCTTCTATTTAGGGATAATTTATTATGTGTGCGGTTCAGGTGGGTTTCAAGTTGCTAAAATTTGGTGTCATATTGCTTTGTTTGATTAAGCAGGGGTAACGCTTTACTCAGTTTAGCCACGCAGCAATTTCATGGGAATACAAGATTATATGTTGAAGATCATTCAATGTTAGTTCTTAAAGAGTTTATTAGTTGTTGCATGCCTAAGGCATTTCACTATTGTTTACTTTGGCTTATTAAACACTATTACACAAAATGTACTGTCTAATGCTTGGGGGGCACTCCTTTCACAGAATTGGTCCTGCTGATACACCAGTGTTAGGGTCCACACTTCCTTCCAGTTCAGTTTATTCCTCCTTTATAATCATACAGTGTGCATTGCACTATGTCATAGGACCCGTCATTATGAAGGCACACAAAATAAAATCACATATAACATACAAAATATAAAATAACATATAAATACCATATAGGCTTATGTAAAATTAGTCATAATATAATCATACAGTTTGTAAACCTTTTAGTTATATAAATTAATTACACCACAACCATGGTGCACAACAAACATAGTATTTCATATTGCTTCCCTATATAATTGTGATCACCTATCCCCAAGAAACATCTTATATTGTAAACTTAAATTTGTATCCATATTTTCAGGTTTGATAAGGTATCTCCTACCATTGTCATCAATGTCTGACACTTAGGGAGGTTAGTTATAGGTAACATAAACTATTACCCCACTTTAAAGCATTAATAACTACTATTATTACTTGTTACACCTGGTAACAGAGAGACTTCACACAGTAAGTTTCATTGCTACAGATGAAATTTCAAAATGTGTCTTAAGTTCTGTGCAATACCAGCACATACTTGCCTGATAATGCAGCTCACTGCCCTTTAGTTTATTCTACAAAGATCCCTAAAATCAATCGGAAAATATAAATGACAAAACTGAAATATAAGTTTATCTTAAGTACAAACACAAGAAACTGCACCTACTACTATTAAAACATTTAAGCATATTTCAAAATAAAATAAGAATTTGATACACAAGCCATTCCAAAACTATAATTATCAATTAAAACCACATTAAAGAAAGGTATTAAAGATTAAAAATACTTTTACAGTAGTACCCTTTTGGGAGTATTTTTTATACACAACCTAAAATTGGCTAGACCAGGTAGAAACATGCATTTTGTCCATACAGCATGAGCAAAATATACACCACCCCCCCCCCGCCCCCAAAAGAAAAGAAATTAATGGCAAACAAATTTCAAGCAGGCCAGGCTAACCTAAATTAAGATATCCTAACCTTTTAACATTACACTCATCACATATTACTCATTTTACTACAATGGGTATTCAGAAATGATTTGCAATAATAGTTTCTTGTACCTTATTTATTAATAAACATGATTCAATGTACATGGAATCTCTCAATGTACCCCCAACCAATGTCAGTACACTGTTACTGCCTTCCTGACAACTTCACCATTGCGCCACAGAACCACTATTTGGGGGTACCACACACACATTCATGGACAGTTACCTGTAATTCCTTCTTGTTGCTGAACCTTTCACCTTGCAGCACATCCTTCATGTTATTGAACAAAGCATAAGCAGATGGAGCAAGATATGGTGGATAAAGTGAGTGTAGCACAACAGCGAACCCCAGTGACATGGACTTGGCAGTCGTGGTTACTGTTGTAGGCTTGCATTGTTGTGCTGGAGGAGCACTCCTTTTGACCACATTCCCTGTTATCACTGCTGAATCCTGTGTCTATGCCATGTAAACCTGTCACAGTACACCCTGCTGTTGACAATTGTTCTTAGAGGGACCCAGGCTGTTAGCAGTATACCACAAATGTCCCAAAAGACGGAGAGACGGAGATCACCTGCTTACTGGCAGAAGGAACAGCATTAAATTTCTTGGACTGGGGACTTCCTGGAGGTTTCCACTGCATGGATTGGACCTTCTTTTCAGGTGCGAAGCAGTATTATGTACCCAAAGCGATATTTTAAAATTCGACATTAACTTGACTTCATTTATGTGATGTTCTTTTGTAAATTGTTATACTGTGAATTTGTAGAGTGTATTTGGTTATTGTGAATTTCAATATTTAGGCTAAGTTTGCCTAATTGATAGTTTTTTTTGTGTGTTAAAGATCATTAATGTAGATCTATACAAATTTCTTGGCATATTCGAGGTGATTGTGAGATTAAATATCAAACATGATACATGACGTAATTGATGACATGTAAAAGTATTGTCGACAGACAATATCATAGCAATGTTGTCTTGGCAACAACAAAAAAAAAAATAACTTTTCAATTTGCCTTGAGATAAAGTTTTAAAATGGTAGGACGTCATTTCTTGGAAGTGTCATGAGAATCATATATTAAATGATTTAAAGTTCAGTGAAATGAAGTTTTTGAACGATATAGATGCCAGTTATTTGCGAGTGCCATTAGAAGATGCAGATCAAATATTTCTTCGGCGGGTTATAGTGGAGAGATGTGTATTCCAGTTCATCAGCCATAATCAATTCAGACACAACCTCAATGTTGCTCAAAAACCCAATGTGGACAGATGCCCAGTATTCAAATGCTAGCGTGCAGATTCCTTTTCACTGGCAAACCCATTGATCCAGTTATAAACAGTCTGTGCAGGAGCTTCTTGACCATGTACCACAGTTAAATGTTTATGAATATCTGCTGTTTTGACTTAGTCCCTCCATAAAAGTCTAAGAGACTAAGCTGTGTCCACAAGACGCTTTCCAACTAAGACGCTTTCCACCCCAGTACAGTGTGATGCTGCACCAGAAGAGGAAGTTCCGGCACATGGTAGCACTATGATGCTTGTCAAAGATGACGTATATATGGAATCTATACCCTTACGGTCTGATATACAATCAGTTGCTGTAAGGATTCACTGCCATCCATCCTGTTCACCATTTATAACATATATCTGCCTCCATCAAATGACTTCTCGTTCCTTGAATTAGAAGATCTAGTTTCCCAGTTATCAACACCGTTTCTGTTGGTAGGAGACTTCAATGTGCATCACCCACTTTGGGGTTCATATTCAAACAGTAATTCCTGAGTATCCTCGAAGAACGGCAGTTGCAACTTTCAGGTTGATTACAGGACATGATTCTCTGGCAAAACATTTGAACAGAATTGGGATATATTCTTCACCACTCTGTCCTCTATGTGATCTGCAAGAGGAAATAGACCAAGACCACCTTCAAATATGCCTGGCCACTTCTAGCGCCCCATCCATCAGTGAAAAATATTGGAGAGCAAGAGGATTAATGACTTCATTGTCAGAAATCCAGCATTAGCTAACAACAACTTTGGGGTTCTTGTAGCACGTGTGTGAAAGGGAAGCTCATCGCTGATTTCATGGATAATTTCAACCTAATTGTCAACACTGGAGAGCCTACATTTCTTTCCAACTCTTTCAATAGTCTCAAACCTTGACATTGCAGTTTGTTCATCACAGTTGGCAATTTCCTTACAATGGAATGTCATCTCTTAGTGACCACTTTCCATGTCTTATTAGTCTCTTAATGCAACAGACATCTTCCACAACTATGCCTAGATGGCATCTGGACCTTGCCAACTGAAACCTTTATACCCAGTTGGCAGTGTTTACCTACAACGAGCACAACTCAGTTAATGATTTGGTGCAGCATCTCACCAAAAGGATTCTTTCTGCTGCTGAGCAATCTATTCCGCGGTCAACTACCTAACCCCTTCGATTTCCTGTCCCTTGGTGGACAGATGAATGTCAGAATACCATTTGTCCTCGAAGGTGTGCTCTTAGGCCTTTTCAACATCACCCTATATTGGGTAACCTAATCAAATACAAGAAATTACACGCCAGTTCCAGAAAAGTCATTAAGGATAGCAAAAAGACATCATGGAGCAAATCTGTAGCTTCCTTTAACTGACATATACCTTCCTCAGTTGCATGGGATAAGTTAAAGCATGCAACCGCTAAATTGATCCATAAACCAATTGCAGGACTAAAAACAACTACGGAAGCTTTTGTGGATCAATTTGATGTGGCCAACATGTTTGTCAGTGCTTTTGCTCAAGTGTTAGCACGGATAACTATTCCCCTGAGTTCCTTCCAATTAAGACTCAGGTAGAATCTCAAGACTTCGCATTTCATTCTAGAAACGTAGAAGATTACGATCACCTTTTCACCATGGCAGAACTAGAACATTCTCTTTCATCTTCACGGCTACCAGCACTAGGATCAGAAGGTATTCACATACAAATGTTACAACAGCTCTCTCCTGAAGGAAAGGTATTCCTGCTCAAGGTCTATAATGGTGTTTGTGTTGACAAAATAGTTCCAGATAATTGGCGGGAGGCCAAGGATATGCCCATTTGGAAAGCTGGAAAGGATTGTCATGTTCCCAGCTACCATCCTATTTCCCTCATCAGTTGCGTTTGCAAGGTGATGGAATACATGATCAATGGACGATTGGTATGTTGGTTAGAAAGTCATAACCTACTAACATCCAGTGTGGTTTTCGACGATGCTGTTCAACTGTAGACCATCTTGTGTCGATATCGACACAGACAGTGAACAGATTTATGAAGAACTGTCAAACTGTTGCCATATTCTTTAACCTCAAGAAGCCTTATGACACGTGTTGGCGAGCAGGGCTTTTACATTCCCTGTATACCTGGAACATACATGGATGCCTACCACTGTTCATTCAGGAATTTATGAAGGATCGCATTTTCCAAGTAAGGGTCAGCTTGGGTTTTTCTAATTCTTTAGTTCAGAAGAAGGGTGTACCCCAAGGTTCGGTACTGTCACGTTGTTTACTATAGCAATTAACTCCATCTGGAAATGTGTTTCACCTGGAATTTTGTCATGCCCATTCATGAACGACTTCGCTGTCTATTGTACTTCACAGCACACAGCGTTTTTATAATGGCACCCACAGTAATGTTTAGACAACCTTACAGAATGAGCTGAAAAAAGGCTTACATTTCTCAACTGAGAAGTCAATCTGTATTAATTTCTGATGCCGCAAGAGACGATTACCACCATCACTCCATTTAAGTCCAGATTTACTTCCCTTCACAGATGAGACTTGTTTTCTGGGGTTGATCTTGGATAGGAAGCTTAGTTGGTCATCACATATAGCGCAGCTAAGAGCACGATGTGACCGTTCCATGAATATCTTGCAGGTACTGATACGCAAATCATGGGGAGAGGTTCAGACAATTTTGCTGCAAATGTATTGCACACTGGTTCGATCCAAACTAGACTATGGGTGTATCGTTTATTCTACAGCACGACCATCTGTGCTGAAAAGATTAGACACAGTCTATAATAGGGGCATACACATGGCAATAAGAGTTTTTCCAACAAGTCCAGTTGCGAGCCTTTACGCCAAATCCACAGAACCTCCTCTGTGATATCAGCATGAGATTCTTGAGTTAAACTATGGTTGTGCACTTAGATGTATGCCTAAGCATCCAACGTTCACTTCATTTTTCACCACTATGCTAAGAGAACAATATAGGAAAAGCACCTTTAGTCCTAAGCTAGCAGGTTTTTGTTTCCAGGAGCTTCTAAGGAAGCTTGGTATTCAAATGGCTAACATGATTCCCACGGGCAAGGGACTCTACCCCGCTTTGGTTACTTGGCACGGCCCATGTAGATCTTTGGATAACCATACACTGGAAGTCCACGATGCCTACCTGTAGTATCCACACGTTTTTTTTTTTTTAGAAGTTTTGTCAGGCTACACTAACCAGCATTTTATTTACACCCATGGATCAAAGAGCACCAGCGGTGTTGGATGTGCTTACGTTGATAGAACCAAACCACATACATTCGGTTTCCATAATAGCACTTCCAATTATACTGCAGAGCTGTATGCAATATACCATGCTGTTTTATATGTGCACCTTCGTAAATTAGGTGACTGCCTGATTTTGAGCGATTCACTTAGTGCACTTCAGAGCCTTCGTGAGCTGTACAACACCCATGCTATTGCACAACACATCCAGGATGCTCTCTATGCTCTACACGCTTCTGGCATTAACATGGTGTGTGCATGGATTCCTGGTCATGTAGGTTTCCCAGGAAATGAAATGGCAGAGTTGGCAGGAAAGGTGGCAACCAAAGAACCCAGTGTTACCATCTCTCGTATTACTTCGGAAGACTTTAGGCTTGAAGTGTGGAGAGCAGTGCTGTTGTGCTGGCACGAAGAGTGGTCAGCTCTCCACTGTAATAAGCTTAGAGAAGTGAAAGAACAGATAAACTGGGTATCTCGCATATCTTGTTGCAAGGAGGTTAACCTGGCTCGTTTGCACATTGGCCACTGCAAGTTTTAGCATGGTTAGCTTTTTAAACAGTACCCTGCTCCTCTTTGACCACTGTGCAACAACCTTTTATCAGTCCGTCACTTGCTGTTAGAGTGCTTTACCCTAGGGCACTCTGCAACTGCCTGCCAGACTTGCAGAGGTCCTGGCGGATGATAAGCAAGTGGTTGAAAGGGTTTTTAAGTTTTTAGAAGAGCTTAACATTAGCTTGAGAATTTGAAACTTTAGATATCTCCTTTTTATAATCTTCTGACATATTTCTCACTTTGGTTAGATCTGGCTTTTGCCTGTCTTTTTTTTTTTTTTTTTTTTTTTTTTTTGCATATTTATGTTCCTTTTTACTAGTAATTTTATTTTATATTATAATTTATATCTGGTGCTTGCCATGAATTGTTTTTTAAGGGTGCTAATGACCATGTAGTTGAGCACCCTTAAACCTACATCTCCTCATCCACAAAAGTCATGCAGTCCATCTTTATCCAGATAGTCACCTTCCATCTTGTCCATGGTTTTCTCTACTTAACAACAAACCAGCACTGTTCTTTCACTATACACTGTTCACAGCCATCGTGTAGTGTCTGCATGGTGTACTAGTATCAGTTCGTTGTCCTACAAGAGGACATGCTCATAGACTGAGCGTTATTTTTAAATTTATGCAATTGTAAATCATTTCCAAATGCCCATAATGTTTATATCCTATACTAAGCAAGGGGACATAAAAATCACATGGCTCAGATATCAAATTTCTGCACATTTTATGCATGTTTATTCTGAAATAGCTTCAACAATGCTCTAATTACACTTTATTTACCTCTAAAATGTCCAAAAGCATAAAATCTGTGTGCACAGAGATTTGATGATTTGGAGAAGCTTGTAAGTCTTGTTGTTTTAAAATTCTGTTAATGGCAGAATAACTTCTGTTACAGCATTATTTGTGAATCTGTAACATTTAAAAGCTGTACATCACTATAGAGCATTTTCATGGTCTTGTAAATATGTCCACTGCAACTGTGGTTCACATTCCAAATCTTCATTTTCTATTAAGTCGAGAAACTCAATTCATATCGTAGTCAAGAATACCAGCCATTATGAGCAAAATAAAGGGAAGACATGCAAGGAAATGACAACATTGCTTTTGGACAACTCTACTGTTCCTTGTCAATATCACAATGACTCCTTAAGGATTTAATTCTGCAAATGAAATATGTGCATGTCCCTTGAGGCAAGGCACCCTCAAGGTAAGAATTGTGCATACTGTCCTTGGGGCAAATCCTTGTGGATAGACAGTGGTGAATGACCTGTGTAGGTGGATGTCACTCCCAGAGGCCCAACCTATAAGAGCTATTGGGTGCAGTGGGGCTCTTAGATAATCCTAAACAGTGTTTTAAAGAAAGTGTCGTAGTCCATGAACTGGAAAACAACCTGGGTGTAAACAAAACACTGGATAAGCTAAGTAGCTGATTCTGTTGGTCACATCTTCAAAGTGACATGTAGAGGTGATGTTAGTAATACATCTGCCCAGAAAGTAGTGGGCCTTCAGATACACAATTGGTATCAAACACAACAGTGCAATGTCCTACCTCCATTAGAATGAATTGCTCGATCTGGCAGGCCCTTTCCCAAGAATGGATATGAAAAATTGCTACCTGTTAAAGATTATGGACTGTTTTACAAAGTGGCCAGAAATTTACTGATTCCTTATCAAAAGGCTTTGACTGTACCTAATGGACTAATGAATAACTTCCTTCACCAATTCAAAGCCCTCAAGGAGCTCTGCAGTGACCAGGGAACTAATTTCAAATGCAACCTTATGTGAGAGCTGCTCCAGCGTCTCAGAATACACTAGATCTTTACCACTCCCCTTCATCCGGAACTGGGTAGAATGGTGGAGCCCTATATCAAGGTGGTCAAGTAGCACCTCAGGAAAGTGGTATCCAGCCTAGAGTGACAATTGGATGTATGCATCAAGCAACAATACACCAGTCCACTGGCATGATATTGGCCATCATGGAAGCTATGACTCTTATTCTGACCAGCTGCCAACAGATCATGTCAAGGCACTAACAGATGGCGGCGCCGTGGCCGAGCGGTTAGCGCGCTCGCCTACCACCTAGGCGGCCTGGGTTCGATCCCAGGGACCCGCATGTGGTATTCGTGGTGGACGAAGCGGCGTCAGGGCGGGTTTTCTCCGGGTGCTCCGGTTTCCCCCGCCATCTCATTCCACCGGTGCTCAATCTTCATGTATCATCAGTGTCACCGCCTGCAGTGCCGTAGTAGTAAAAGCGGGCGTTAAACACTACAACAACAACAACACTAACAGATAAGCTTGAAAACATCTACCATCTCATCAGGTAATATTTGAAATGGCAAGTGACCAGATGAAGAACTGCTATGATTGTTTGGTAAAAAGTATTGAGTTCTAGTAGTGACCTGCTCTGTCATCCCATTAGGACTAAAGGGATGTTGTCAATGTAGCAAAGTTCCTGGGATGGCCCATAGAAAGTAATAACCCATATCAACAATGTGGTTTATCGTATTCATTGTCAACTCCAAGGGAAGTTGATGGTGGTTCATCTTAATCACTAGCTTCATATTGCGAAGGTGTGCAGGGTGACCAACTGAGGAGGGAGCTTTACAATGGGCCTTCACTTTGTGGACGGAGAGCATGTTCTTCAGCACTAGTCAGTGTGTGATTGGTTGGATAGCGAGGAGAGAGACACTTGTGGATCAGGAAGTATCTGGAAGGCTAATTGAGAAGAATGACAAAAATTTGAAGCCTGAATTTTTTTTGGAGGCATAAATGGTTTTAAAAATATCTTGTGGAGATAAAGAGGAATGCATTCACCATAGTAGTATCAAGTTGTAGTTGTGAAGTGGAGTGCTCTATTGGTTCCTCAGTGATTAGAGCAAGTGATAGAGCAAGAGTTCTGATTTCAACACTGAAATCTTATATATAAAAATGATGGTCTGCTTGCTCATATTTTATGCGCTGTTCATCTGATGGCGATAAAACTTCAACTTGCCCAACGGTTATAGGCATAGTACAATTATTGGCATTTATTTTGAACACATGAAAAAAATGAATGTTGCTCTGCATGAAGTGCATAAACTCCAATACCATTTGATCGTTTCCCATAAAAATTTGCGCATATAAGTGTTTTTTTCATGGAGCTTTTTATGCTATCCATTTTATTATGCAATGTATTACATTCTCTAACCACTTTTCTTTTACATAACACATTCACATGTCCTTCTCTACTTCCTCTTCTACAAACAATTCCCACAATTTTCTATATGTTTGAAATAGAAATGCAACATAATACATACAGTTTTTTCTATTCACTTTTCTTTTGTGAAACACAATCACACTTTCTTCTCTACTCCCTCTACATACAATTCACTATATGATTGAAATAGAAATGCAACATATTACGTTCCATGGCTTTCTCTACACATTTTTCTTCCTGTAATATTTATGATCATTTAACAGTACATTTACATAGTGTCTTCCCTGTGTTTTTGGTGTGTGGTGGTGTGAGTGTGTGTGTGTGCATGTGCATGCATGCACATCTGTGCTTATATATGTATATGTAATGCATGTAAGTATTCATGCATTCATTCATTTATTGCTTTATAGTGCCCTAAGAGTTTAATTCTTTGTTTAAGTATATTAAGTAATACATACTTTTTAAATGTCTCCAAAGAAACACAAGGCTATTGGGCTAAGTCTACAAGTTGTAGTCTGATTTTTAAAAGATACATGACAGATGGAGAGCTGCAGTGTTGTCAAGAAGCAGCAGATAACCCTCAATACTCGAGACACATAAATAAGCATTCGGGTTTATCTCTTCTTTCCCTGATTACCCTCCCCTTATGTAGGACTTACAAGTCAGTGCCTAGGGTCAGATGCCTGTCGGGAAACAGAGGGACCCCTGGACCAGACAGAGCAAAGACCTAGAAGCAGGTGGTCAGCCAAGCTCCAGGTATGATAGTGAGGAAGAGGATGATATGAAATACAGGGAAGGGTGATAATGGAGCAATTGGTGGAATGAATGGTGGGGGAAACCGGGGGAAACCAGAGAAAACCCGTCCAGATGCCACCTCGTCCACCACGAATACCACATGTGGGTCCTGCCTAGGTGGTAGGCGAGTGGTCTAACCACTCAGCCACAGCGCCGCCATTATACTTCCAGACTTCCAGAAGGATGAGTAATAATCCTGGCTGAAGAAAAATTCCTACCACCCTGCCGGGAATCGAGCCCGGGACCCCTTGCACAGCAGGCAGGTGCTCCACCAACTGCGATACGGGGCCAGCCCAGGTTTATCTCACGGCAGCGAAAACATGTAGATGTAATCTATATTAGCCTACTATCAAAACAAAGGTAGTTTGTTCTTAATAAGAGCACAGACAAAATTCTCTAGCCTGGCTGTGCAATGTAACACACCTACCAGAAGCTGATCTTTCTCTTTGGCTATAAATTATCGGTCTACCTCTATGTTCACCTCCATGAACACCAACTCTTACTTCCACAACTAAGTCTTTTAATATAAACGTTTAACATTTTAACAAAGTAGGCTAACAACACACTGAAGGTGCAAACACTCTCGGTTCCCCACACACAACTAGTGATAACTGAACCTGAGGAGTAAATTACTTATCAGTGTGACTAATGCAACAACTTTGTTTACGTTTCCATAGCAATGGCCTTCCCCTCTTACTCTTTACCCCCTTGCTTGACACCTGTCATGTATCTTCTTTTAAAAATCAGGTTATAGCAATAAAATGTTAAAGCACAGACAATGCCGGGTATTTCAGCTAGTGAGCAAGAAAAAGAGAGAGGACAGAGAGCATAGGAAAGGATCCTTGATGCTTGGCTTTCTGCAAAGCTGTGTGAAAGGGAAAAATGAAGAAGGACTGAGTTAACCCTTTCTCTGCTACATTTCAACTGGCTAACTTCTCCATGCTGGGTTATTTCTGCAATAATTAAATTCTGTTAAATTAATAATAATAACATTGTCGTCGCCTTCACCCCCGCCACCACTGCCACCATGACCACCATCACCATCATAATAGTCATAGTAAAAAACACTCACCAAAATTCTTGTAGATAATTTCAGGTGACCCAGGTGTTTAAGATTTAAAAAGTCATGGAAAATACTATCTGCATTGCACATGATGGATTGTCCAGTGGCCACTAATGGACATTGATAAGGTTTTAAAAATACTGGCAATTTCACCACTACACAAGTTATAGCGACATAATAAATTTTAATTTTCTAAAACTGTTCCATGTAAAGGGGGATTGGGAAATTTCTTGGAAATTAACCCACACTAAACAAGATTTGAACTCCTGACCTCTTGAATGTGAGGCAAACATGTTACACCCACACCACAGAGATGGGCACCTTGCCTGACAGCATAACTTAAAACACATGCGTGCACACTTGCCCCGCACGCACGCGCGCGCACCTGCACCCGCACCCGCACCCACACCCACACCCACACACACACACACACACACACACACACACACTGTTGATCTGGTTGACTCACTTGGTTAGGTACTGGCCACCTAATCCCCAGGTTGCAGGTTCAAACCTGGCCGAGATTGATGGTTTTTATGTTTGTTTAAAAGGGACAGTCTCATGCCTGGAATAAAAGAAAGCTGAAAATCAGCTAGAGTAATATTCATAGCTGTTTTCATTCTGTATACTGCCTGAAACTTCAGCAGAATTATATCTAAGAGATGAAAGAAGAATTTTCTTTACCATTTCAAAGCCTTTCTAACACATTCCAGAGAGCTAATCATCATATCTCATCTATTTATAGCACCCATGTTTTTGTTATAATCCACGACACAGTCGGGCTTCATTATCTGTGTGTGTGTTCATCATTTCCCAGACTGTCTCATTTAATCTGTGTGGAGTGTCGTCAACATTCGTATGTCCATCCATCTAAGTACTAACATGTTTTGTGTGTGTCTCAAGTTTCTTTCTCCCCTTTTCAATTTCTCATTCATTTTGGGCACTTTTTTTTTTTTTTTTTTTTTGCTGTATCACAAGCATTGGTTTCATTTTGATGTAGCCAATTGTAGTGTAGATGATAGCAATACCCATTATCCAGCCATAAAGTGTGACCTTTCTGTAGGTACCTTTGCATCAATGTTTGTACTATTGCTCCTGAAATAACAAATTCATGCCCAGCAAGAGTAATTGTGTTTGCCCCTGTTTCACAATCACAGACCAAAAGCACTTTACACCAAAACCTGTCTTTTAGCTGAGATAGGTTGTAAAATTTGCTATTGGTCCTTGAAAAGCATAAGACCTTCATCTATATAAAGGTCTTGAAAATGATGAACTTTCCTGAAGGCTTCCCCTGATGGTCAATTATTGGTTTCAATTAATGCAGCCTGTATTTGTGTCTCATTGTCATTGAAACGTGATAGTTTCAAAAGTAAAAGGTATCTATCCCTGGAGATATAGTCTGAGAACTGATGAGTGGCAATAAGAGGATCTTTGGACCAGTGCTCATTATAGCATTCTATTTTATTCTGGTTATGGGCATAGTGATTATAAAAAAAGGGAAAAAAAGGTACAATTCCTCTGGGTTAGTATTACTTCAAGTTCAAAAATGAGAGCTTTGGGATAGTTGTAGTTTCAGACACAAGAATACATAATAATTATTGGTTTCATCTGTTATGTGCTGCATGGTGTAAGATAGAAAAAATAATTAAAACAACATCCAATACAGTGCAGTCATCATTTATGTTTGCCAAAATATCTGAATTGGTGCAAATGTGGGTTGAAGTCACCCTGGTGCCACTGGAACAAAGGGTTAGTGCATCTTCTCTTTATTTGTGGTGCATCTTGCTGAATGATATCATTTTCTTCACTTTCACTGTTGCTGAAATTAACAGTTGCACCTTCATAAACTGCTTCAGCATAATCCTGATAATTTTCACAATTAATCAAATCCAAAACTGGTACGATAATCCACTAAAAAAATTTCTAATAATTCCTTATCAACAAAAGCAAGTCCCACTCTGCTTGGGAAAGTCATATTACGCATCCTTAAAATTTGGTTATTTCCTGCATCATGTGTAACAAAGCTTGCATTGCTCATGGCACAGCAACACATGCATCGCACATATCTTCAGATACTTCATTCAAAAGAGCAGTATAAGACAGATGCATGTTTCAAAAGCACTTCATTCTCACTACAACAGATGATATGTGCTTACAATGTGCTAAAACTGCCTCCAGAAATCTTTGTCTAGGTATTATACCTTCGTTTCTTACCACAATGTGTATAAGATGTATATAAATTACTAGCACAAGGTGAATTAAAATTGCTAACAGACAACCACATTCTCAGCAGTGAAAGGATTAAACCTTGATACAGTCACCTATGTATGTGGTTCTGATAAAACTCCAAAGTGGCAGATCAGATATTTCGAGAGGTAATCCACGATTGCTTTTGCCTCTCGTTGGGGAGGATGTACCTTGATGATGTAATCAATGGCCAAAGGAATAACTCATTTCTCTGGTCCATTATGAGCAAGGGTCCAGCAACACCGATATTGAGGCTTTCAAATGGTGCTGTCACATTATTCTGCCTCCAACTGCTACCCCTCCCAGTACTCTGTCTGCAATTTGTGCACATTCATTACAGTGCCTGCAACAGCTCTCAGTGTATGCTCTTAGCAGCAGTCAGTGATAAGCATGCTGCTGTGTCTGTGGTTTTCTACAGTCAGCATCTTCCTGATATTTTCACATGCATTACTTCTAGCACACCACAGGTTGCTGGACTCAAGGATTGAAGCAGCAAATTTAAAATGATTGTTGCTTCCATTTGGTAACATTTTGAAGGCAAAAACCAAAAAGGGTGTAATAATATGAGAACACACACAGTGCATACACAACCTTTTGGGACAATTAGTGTCATACTTTCCAGGAAAAGCAAATTTACTATCATTGTACAAAGCTTTGTGCTAGAAAAGCTAATACTTAAGTTATCAAGCCATCTTGAGCAGTATAAATAACCCAAAAGCATGAAAACGTTGGAGGAAATCTAATACATTCAATTAAATTGCATAATATCTGTGCAGGATTCTTACATTCACAACACAACTTTAATCCCAGTTTGGATACAGTACGGACTACATAATTATTCTAAATGCATTCCACAGACTGATTGCTATACTCTAAGAAACCAGATGGAAAGTTAAAGTTTAGTCTTCCTTTAATGAAAAAAATATATATATTTGGAATAGAATTGTTCAATTTGGAAAACATATACCTCACTTAAAGAGCAATTTGATATGTCCAGAAGGCTTACTTGATGCCGCTAAACGGAGTGGTGTTGCTAAGAATGGTCTGAGACGAACGTTGATGGCTGAAATATAATGCTGGTCACTCAAGAATGACTGCAGAATTTTCACATCACCTCTCCATGCTGCCAGGTGCAATTCAGCAACACCCTTTTCACCTTCCTCACTACAGTCTACAATAAAGGCTTCCAAGTCTCGCTGTACATCAACCATCTGTAACATGGAGATCAAATCTAAAAATATACTCTTTATTGCTGACATCTAGGATTCACCCGAGTGGTGTGAGCAGCCTTTTAAAGGGAAGATATAACCTATCAACAAGAGGTAAAAGCATTTCTCTCTTAGAAGTAGTAAGTTAGGGGGATGAAAGGAGAAAACTATAAATTAAGAAGTTTCTTAGCCCACTCTTGAATATGGACTTCTTAATCATGTTGAAATCTGCCCCTTGTCATGTCAATAATTTCCAGTACATTAAATGTGGTACATTTACCATACATTTGCTCTACAGATGCAAACCCAAGGGGACATCTTACCTCCTATAGCTGTGGTTCCCAAGCAGTTACCTGATCTGCCTCTACATCTGGCATTTCCTGAAGAAACTGCCTCATCCCCCTCTAAAGCTTCCACTACCAATAGACCTACAGCTGCTGTCTCCTAGGTTTTTGCTTGACAAACGCTATGACTACCATCTTTCCCAAGGAGCTCCTTATCTACCATCTTGTTGAAGATCTTTTAAAAAGTTGTCTGACCTCCCATTTACAGAGACTATGGTTCTCCAGCAGTCACCATACCCTAGGATTTGCTTGTTCTCTCTAGTTACCAATTGTAGCAGAAAACAGAATGACTGCAAGAACGGTTACCTACTGGCATAGTAGGCACCTTCAAACCTAATGGCAACTTCCACACTGAGGTCTTCATTGATGATAAAGCATTTGGTGCAGATGTTTATGTTGTGACTTGCAATACAATAAAGATGTCTGCAGTAATATTCTACAGCTTTGACTTGAATATATTCCTCAGATTGTTGATCAACTGCTATTGAATGTAGGTGAGCCTGCAAGCTGCAACTACAAGCAATGGGTTGAAGAGCTGATTTCCTCCTATGAATCTGCCAAAATGGAAAGTTCAAAAGTAAAGCTGACCATGCTAAACGGTGAACAGCCAGTACTCAGCACACAATGGAGATGACCAAAAAAAAAAAAAGAGAGAATATTTGAGGTCATTTTGAGTCACTTTTTATACTCACCTTCACTTAAATTGTTTTAAAAACAGGAAATGTTTTCAAGACCGTTCGATCCCATCATCAGCCGTTGGGTAACTAACGCTATCTTTTTGTTCCCTCTCTCTGCTACTATCATCCTGCTACCATCTGGTGTTAAGGGTGCAGAGCTTTAACACTTCATTTAAAGCTGGGATTTTGAAGTTAATCACTTTATTGTTGTTAACTCTACGGTTGTATTCTTCCTTATCCAAAATAACCAAGGAATTGCCTTTGTCTGCTTTCAGATACACCACTGGTTTCTTGTTTAGGTTTTCTATTGTTTTTTTGTTGTTGTAGTTGTTTGGTTTTGGGCAAACTGCAATAGTTGTGAAAAAAGCTATATAGGAAAAATAAAAGGAAATTTGGATATCAGACTAAAGGAACATCAGAGGAACATAAAATTAAAACAAATGGAAAATTCTGCTGTGGCACACCACTTTTGGAATGAAAACCACAACATTGGCCTCAATATAAAATTGTTAAAATCTCTAAATTCACCAATAGAACTGCACATTCGGAAAAAAATTTACATAATCAAAAACAACAATAAAGTAATTAACTTCGAAATCTCAGCTTTAAATGAAATGTTAAAGCTCTGCGCCCCTAACACCAGATGGCAGCAGGATGATAGTAGCAGAGAGGGGGAACAAGAAGATAGCATCAGTCACCCAAAAGCTGATGATGGGACCGGACGGTCTTGAAAACATTTCCTGTTTTTAAAACAATTTAAGTGAAGGCGAGTGTAAAAAAGTGACTCAAAATGACCTCAACCATGAAGAATACTTCACTGTTAATAGTGCTTCTATTTGTAATATTCAAAATGAGAATATTCCAAATGAAAATTTAAATTTATTCCTGTGTTCTTTTGAGGAAAAACACTCAACATTGAAAACAAACCTAGCATCCAGAGGAATAGTTGCAACTGATAGAATTAAAATAATTTTTAAAAAATGCATAGAAAATGTTTGTAGATTGTCATTACCAAACTCCCCATATTAACTATAATCATCTATTAAACCTTGCTTTCTATTAATGGTGAGCTTTCACCCACTGACGATTGCCAATATGTAAGTTAACACGTGTTTGTGTTTGCAGTCGACAATTGCTAAGGTAGGACAGTCCCTCTCAGGCACCTACATTTGTAGATAAGCATTTGGTGCTCCCAGTGTCCCAAGCCACACTTTTGATCGGGTTCTTCTAAGAGTGCTTATGCCAAACAGCCAATCAACTTTGATCCACAAGCTTGTTTGACCAGCTACCAGATACCTCCCTGAACAGAATGACTGCAAGAATGCTCAGATGAAGCAGGATTTTACTTGGTGGCATAGCCACTAGAGGTGGGCCCAGGCACCTTGATACCAAACAGCCCCTCCCCAGGACTTATCAGTATCATGTTGGACTGTATTCATATCCACTGATATTTATTGTTCCATTTATACCCCAGCTTTAATTGCAATGGTCATATCGGCTGCCCTTAACCTCTGGAACGTAGTGCCTATCGACAATGGTGTTAACTTGTGTACAGCTGCAATTTAATTTCTTTGGGTATTAGATCACACACATATATTCACACTCTTATTCATACTTCCAGACTCTTGAGAATAATCTTGGCTAGAGAAAAATTCCACCCCCAGCTGGGAATCCAACCTGGGACACCTCGAAATTGCACAGCACACAGGTACTCAACCGAATGAGCTACAAGGCCAGCCTGCTTGAGTCTAGTGGTCCTTGCCTCTTAGGATTTCCAGAACTGAATGGTAGTAGTAGGCGAGATTACTTTAATCCATGAAGACATTTATGCAGATTTAGAAGCTCCTCTGCTGAGTGCTAATGGTCTTATTTTGACAAGCTCTGGAAAGAATGTCATACCATACCGCTACTTCCACGCTGAGGACTTCATTGATGATAAAGCTTTTAACGCAAATCTTTAGGTCATGTTTCACAATACAATAAAGATGCTTGCAATAGTGAAAATGATATTCTACAGCAAAGAATGACATTAGAACACATTCAAATAAAAGCTAGATAACTCCTCAGATTGTTGATGAAGAATTACCATTGAATGCCTGCAAATGAGGACTAAAAGCATCGGGTCGAAGAGCTGATTTCCTTCTATGAACCTGCCAAAATGAAAAGTTCAGAAGTGAAGCTGGCCATTTTGCTAAAATATGAATAGCCAGTGGCAGCTCCTGGAGGATCGCATACTCGCAACTGCACACCCACTAATTTTTTCCACATGCGAATGTGTATAGACATGCATATGAGAAAGTTGAATGTCCAACTTTCTTGTATGTATATGAACTTGCTCATTTAATTTTCCTGCGCCCTCTTTACCAAATGACAACTCACTCAGTCAACAAGCTGAATTGCATAAACCTGATTTTGCGACTGGCGAAGGTAGCTTTTAGGCGAGGGGTACGCAGGAAGAGGTGCAAAGCTTGCATTTAAGAGTACGGCGAGTTAGGGCAGCATAATCGACAAGGCCAATACATGCAATTCTCACCGCACAAGTGCACTACGTTCTCCTACAAGTCCCTCCGTTATCCTTGCTACAAGCATTTCCCTGCCGCTGTTTAGCAGAACCTACTAGGCAGCCAACGTGATAGTTCTAAATGTAATGTAGCCATCTTCTATACTATATTAATGTTGTAAATACAATTACATCTAGTCTTATTAAGTGATTATAAATGCATACAATTACTCTTTATGTCGTAATTTACTAAGGCCAATACTTCAGTTTGGAATAGTTATTTTGTTACAGTGTTCATTACCGTTTGTTATGTTTGTGTTCTGGCAGCAAGTTGCATGCAGTTGTGTCTGCACATAGTGGGAAATTTGAATCTATGAAAGTGTGGAAATGAATAACATGGCGAAACTAAAAGAGATAAATCTTTCGGGTTTATTTTTATAAGAGAAGCTGTTTTCCGTGCTTATTGTTTGCGAGTGAGAGAAATGGTGTCTGGACAAATAATAGTTCTTGTGATATTGGTCATTTAAAACAAAAAATAGCAAAACATAAGAGCTCAATTGCCCATATGAATTTAGAATTAGAATTGTGTGGTGTTTGTTAAGAAAGAAAGGGAGTAAAAGTGGAGAGGATGTAAGGTACTGCACACCCACTGCGACAAGTCATGAGCCGCCACTGTGAATAGCCAGTATTCAGCAGACAATAATGATGACAAGTACCTGCAGAAAAGGAAGCTTCAACGAGCAAGTAAAGAATAGCTAGAAGCTCTTCTGAGTAAGCCAGCCCTTTAGTGGTTGTGCAGAAGAAAGATGGCTCTCCTCATTTATTTACTGGTTATCTTAAGACAAACAAGGTAATCTTGAAGGATCGATATCCATTACCACTCAATGAGGATATTTTAGATAGGATGCATGAAGTAGGAGTGTTCAGTATACTCTATTTTAAAAGCTGGATTCCTTCTTGTGCGAGTGGAACCACAAAGTAGGAAACTGACTGCTTTTGGAACTCATGCCAGTGAATTTCACTTCAAAAAAGCACCATTTGGTCTCAGTAGCTCTCCAATACATTAACTGTATCTTCCTATCATTAGTAGTTCGAGACACACCACTCATGGATGACATACAAATTTCTGCTAGAGATGAAGCTCAAGCAATGCATTGCATTGCATTGCATTGCTTGGTAACAGGATGGATGTCTCTATCCACAGGGAAAACTAAAATCATATTAAAATTCCCAAAACTGAGAAATGTGAAACAAGTGCAATCCTTTCTTAGTATAACTGGATATGTCAGGATGTTCATACCAGAATACTCTGTTATTAGAGTCAATAATGAGGCCTGCTGAAGGATAAAGAATTTCAATTTTTCTAAAGAATCAAAGAAGTTCTTTTGAAATGCTGAAAGGAACTTTATAACAAAAACTATTTTAAACATTTATAATCTTTCATATCAAATCAAGCTGCATTCCAATGCAATTATGGTTGCACTTACATTTATTCTTGTGCAGAGATCGCCTGTGTATTACATGAGTAAAAAGATTACCTTTATAACTCAGGATGACATACTTTTCAAATTCTGTGAAGGCCATAAAGTTTTAGTTGTACCAGAGCGTATAGAAGGAGAAGTGTGATCACTCCACTGCTCTTCCATATGATTATACAAGAGCTACCTGGCGCCTCCGTCAGGTGGCAGCAAAGTCGTTAGTGCGGCTATTTACAGCACGTTTCGCTGGCCATTGCATTGAAGTATTGTTGTGTATGGTTGCTCTGTTTGTTACAGTGCGATGAATTGTTGTTAATTTTTATGAAACTGTGAATTTATAGAAATAATCGACATGCCTATGTGTTTCGTGCCTGGTTGTAGATCTGGATATGACAAATCTAAAGGTAAACATTTCTTTACACCTCCAAAAGATAAACTACTGTTTTCTAAATGGGAGAGGGCCATACCAAGAGAGGATAAGTGCCTTTCATCTAATAGTTACGTGTGTGATTTACATTTTTCAGAAGAGCTTTTGATACAGTTAGACAAGTTTGTAGTTAATGGAGAAAATGTAGAGATTGCAGTTCCACATCGTTTTCCTAATCTTCCTAAATACTTATCACGTTCAATACACTCCCGTAAACCTCCTTCACAGCGACCATAAAAAAGGGTTGAAAGAGATACCAATTTAGAAGATAGTGGGAATCATACAGAAGGCTTTCAAAATACGACTGTTAATCTTCCCCTCACAGGGGATACCAGTAGACATTTTAATAATAAAGTAGACTTATTAATGAAAAAGTTAAAGCAACAATAGCGTAATATAATTAGACTAAAAAGCCAATTGAAAGTAGCCAATGCCAAGATTCAAGTACTTGAAAGGAAAGTAAATGGAAGTAGTGGCAATATAGATGAATCTGATGGAACAAAATGCCTTAGTAAAAAACAAAAAATTGTTGTTGATACAATTTTGAAAAGATCAAAGGTAACTAAAAAGAAAGGCATGAGATATACTGAAGAATTTCTTTTAGATAGCCTGCTTTTAAAAATCAAGTCACCCAAAGGATACAGACATTGTTTAAATCACAATCTACTTCCCCTTCCATCAGAATCACATTTAAGAAAGTTAATCAAAGGTCTTAAATGTCCTTATGGCATTAATATCCATGCTGCAAATGCAATATCTGAATTTTTGAAGCATAAGAATGAAAACGAACCATGTGGAATTTTAATTTTTGACGAAGTTAAGTTAAGAGAAGAAGTTCGATTTGATTCTAATTCTTTGAAAGTGGATGGGTTTGTGGATTTGGGGGATTTAACCCCCGATAAAAGTAAAAATGAATTGGCCAATCACGTCCTGGTATTTATGCATGTCCCTTTATTGTATAACTGGGTGCAACCTGTAGCTATCTACGCAAGTAGAAACGCAACTCCAGGGGGCATTTTGGCACAAATTTTAATGCAGGTTATCATTCAACTGGAATGTTCAGGAGCTAGAATACTTGGTTTTACATCAGACGGGAGCCAATCTAACAAGCAACTGTGGAACTGTTTGGGAGTATGTGGCAAACGTAATAAAGTTAAATGTTCGGTAGCCCATCCTACCCATACAAGCAGGTGATTTTGGGCTTTCTCAGACTTTGTGCACATTATTAAATGCATAAGAAATAATGTACACAAAAACTACGAAGTTTCTTACAGCAATGAAAACGTACATTTTCTGTGCTATAGACGCCTTTATGAAGCTGATACTTGTTCTCAGTTTTCGAGAATGAGAGTCTGCCCCAAACTTACGAAAGTTCATATCAACCCAAATACATTTTAAAAAAATAATGTGAGGCTTGCTTTCCAGCTGTTTAGCTGATCTGTGGCTGATAGTATTAAATTCTTCCGGGAGACACACTTTGCTGGATTCGAAGGAAGTGAAAAAACGGAACAATTCACCAGAGAGCCTCGTAGATATATTAAATGCACCACTGCTATAAATGGGCTGTACAAAGGATCAAACAAAGTCGATATACTTACGAGTTGGAAATCACTTCTTAATGAAGAACAGAATACTTTTACTTCTGAAAGGACATTACATTTGTGGAGAAATGGACTGAAATACCTACTGACAGCCAAGTTAAATCAAGATACAATAGAAATACAAGTGGCTTGTACTATTCTTGCAGCAAAGTGAATTCTTCATTCACAGGAAATTATATTTTACTTCATTCCTTTAATGCCATTTTGCATTCTAGTGGTAACATTATTGTCTTGAATTTCTGTGAATGGCTGTCAGAATGTGCATGCGTGAGTTAGTCATTGTTAAACGACACTATTCTTCTCCTTTGCTACTTTTCCAGGTGAATCTCCTGCTAAACGCTAGTGTTTGTTATTATTTATTTATGCCAACAAACTTACTGTTGGTGTTTTTAAACACACAAGCCGTGTGTGGGCAAAGTTTAAGAGGTAGAACTGGAACTTAAAAATTCAATGCCACAACTGGGATTTGAACCACAGACCTTCCGCTTGCCGGGCGGACGCTCTACCACTGAGCTATTGTGACAAACTGCCAGAATGACATTAAATTCTCAAGCCAGTTCGTATTTTTCTCCTGGTAAACCAGCAAGCGGAAGGTCTGTGGTTCAAATCCCAGTTGTGGCATTGAATTTTTAAGTTCCAGTTCTACCTCTTAAACTTTGCCCACACACGGCTTGTGTGTTTAAAAACACCAACAGTAAGTTTGTTGGCATAAATAAATAATAATTACCATGTGAAGGTTATTTAATCCTGGGATGTAAAGTACTTGCAATAGTAAGTCACCATTGGGGTAATTGTCTCTGATGTGAGACTGCCTTTGTGGTTTACCAGGAGAAAAATACGAACTGGCTTGAGAATTTAATGTCATTCTGGCAGTTTGTCACAATAGCTCAGTGGTAGAGCGTCCGCCCGGCAAGCGGAAGGTCTGTGGTTCAAATCCCAGTTGTGGCATTGAATTTTTAAGTTCCAGTTCTACCTCTTAAGCTAGTGTTTGTATTAGCATTATACCGCACTAACAGTTGCACTGCCATCTGTGCGGCGGAACACATGAACTACAGCAGTGATCACACTTCTCCTTCTAAACGCTCTGGTTGTACCTAAGGCTATGCAACAAAAGATTATTAAAACTGTTCACGAGAGAGGTAATGTCTCCCACAAGAAAACAGAAGAGCTTGCCACATTAAGGTTGTAGATGTGTCACCAATTGGGAGACATGGCTACACAAGTCATGGGTTACACTTGAACTCTCGAGGCAAAGATATGCTTACGCATTACATTGCTGAAAGTGTCTCACTTGGAACCTGTGAAGGAATTGTGGGAAAAATTCCTGTTGTCACAAGTTGTAGGTCTTTTTTAGGTTAAGTATGCCCCAAAATAAGTATAGTCAGAGAACCTTAAAGGAAATTGTAACATTCGGACCGAATATCTTTAAATTCATTAATAACTTAACAAATAATGCTCCTCACACCATCAATAGTAGTAATAATCTTAACGAAAATAATAAAAATAATGATGATGATAACAATAAGAATAGTAATAAGAACTGTCAATATTCCATCAAAATATAAGGGGCTTAAGAAACAAAGTGGATGAACTTATTATTAGTCTAAATACTCAAAAACAACTACCACATTTAATATGCATTTCTGAACATCACCTGACACAACAGGAATTTCACCCAATATCATTGCATGGGTACTCTTTAGGAGCAGAGTTTTCTAGGAAAAATTTACACAAAGGTGGAGTTTGCATATATGTTAGGAATAATTTGACACATAAAGTTTTAGATTTATCCAAATTTAATGCTGAACAAGACCTCGAAATCTGTGCAGTTCATTTAAATCAAATTAATGTAATCGTAGTAGCACTATATCGATCTCACTCAGGCAATTTTGAAATTTTCAGAAAGCATCTTGAACATTCCTTAAATTTTTTATTTAAACCAAAGAGGGAACTAATAATATGTGGTGATATAAATGTTGACTATTTAAAATCCAGTCTTCAAAGGGAACAACTTAGATGCTTATTTGCAACATACCACATGACACATACAGTTAACTTTCCAACAAGAATCCAAAATAATTCTTCCACTGCTACAGATAATATATTTGTAAATTCACACAGAATTAAGTCTTGCACTGTCTCACCAATAACCAATGGCCTATACTCTATCAGATCACGATGCCCAAATTATATGCATTAAAAAGATGATTTTAAATCTCAAACCTAAATATACATATCAGAAATATAAAGAGGTAAATGAAAGTACTCTGAACGAGTTTAGCAAAAAACTTCAACTTGAAACATGGGATCAAACTTACCTAACGAATGGAACCAACAATAAATATAATAGTTTTCTCAAATGTTTCAAAACTCACTTTGAATCGTGCTTTCCTGTCAAAATCAGCAAACTAACTAACTTGAAAAGTGACAATGCTTGGATCACTTTAGGCATAAGGACCTCATGTAGACGCAAACGAGAATTATATCAACAAGTAAGAACAAGTAACAATTTAGAATTAAAACACTACTTCAAAAAATATTGCAAAATTCTAAAATGGGTAATAAAAGCAGCAAGAGTATTGTATTACAATAAGCTAATCCAACACTCAGACAACAAAACAAAAACTACATGGAATATAATAAAAAGAGAAGCAGGTAAATTTTCATTACAAAACGACTCAATAACATTAAAAGTGGACAATCAAAAAATTAACAAACCCCATGAAGTTGCAGAAATCTTTAACAAATTCTTTATAGATGTAACAAACAATCTAAATATTAACTATGGAAGTAAAGAAGCAGCACTAGAATTTCTAAGATCAAGTTTCACAGAAGCACTGCCAGAATTTAAAGCTAATCTGACGACACCTGCGGAAATAAATAAAATTATTAACTCCTTTAAAACAAAGAATTCCCATGGTTATGACGAAATAACAACAAAAATCCTAAAATCATGTTCATTCCAAATTAGCACTCCTCTGAGTTATTTGTGCAATGAGTCACTTAAGACCGGAATTTTCCCTGACAGGATGAAATTCTCGATTGTAAAACCCATTTTTAAAAAAGGTGAACGCGACAATGCTTCTAACTATAGGCCAATTTCTCTCTTACCAGTTTTTTCAAACGTTCTTGAAAAAGTAATGTTCTACAGGTTGTATAAACACCTCGAGTATAACAAGATACTAGTGAAAGATCAGTTCGGATTCAGAAAGGGCATCTCAACAAATAATGCAACTTTTAAACTTACACATGAAGTGTTAACTGCCCTAAACAATAAAATGCATGTAGGCGGTATTTTCTGTGACCTAGCAAAGGCATTTGATTGTGTAAATCATAACATTCTGTTAGCAAAACTGGAATTCTATGGAATTAAAAATGAAAATTTAAGTTGGTTCATATCATACCTAAAGGAAAGAAAACAGAGTAAAGTAAACAGTGATACTGATAATGGAAAACAAACTTCAAATTGGAAACCAGTAGCACATGGAGTACCCCAAGGTTCAGTATTAGGGCCTCTATTATTTCTGATCTATATAAATGACCTTTCACTTTATATAAAGAATATAGCAAGTTCTGTACTGTTTGCTGATGACACTAGTGTGCTGGTCACTAGCAAAAACTTAAATGAATGTATAATTAAATCGAATTATGTTTTGAACTGCATGTCCTACTGGTTTAAAGCCAACAAATTATCTGTTAACCTAGATAAAACAAAAGTGATTAAATTCATAACTCATTAAACATCACACACTCCAATTGAAATAGGGATTAACGATATGTTATTAGAACAAATAGATAACATCAAATTTCTGGGTCTTCAAGTTGACAAATATTTAGATTGGAAAGCTCACATTAAGTATATCTTACCCAAACTCAGTTCTGACTGTTATGCTATCCGAGCGCTGGCAAATGTTAGCTCCATAGATACACTCAAATTATGAGAGGTAGAACTGGAACTTAAAAACTCAATGCCACAACTGGGATTTGAACCACAGACCTTCCGCTTACCGGGCGACTGCTCTAACCACTGAGCTATTGTGACAAACTGCCAGAATGGCATTAAATTCTCAAACCAGTTCGTGTTTCTCCTGGTAAACCACAAAGGCAGTCTCACATCAGAGACAAATTACCCCAATGGTGACTTACTATTGTAAGTACTTTATATCCCAGGATTAAATAACCTTGAGATGGTAGATGAAGGTTATTTAATCCTGGGATATAAAGTACTTACAATAGTAAGTCACGATTGGGGTAATTTGTCTCTGATGTGAGACTGCCTTTGTGGTTTACCAGGAGAAATACGAACTGGTTTAAGAATTTAATGCCATTCTGGCAGTTTGTCACAATAGCTCAGTGGTTAGAGCAGCCGCCCGGTAAGCGGAAGGTCTGTGGTTCAAATCCCAGTTGTGGCATTGAATTTTTAAGTTCCAGTTCTACCTCTCAAACTTTGCCCACACACAGCTTGTGTGTTTAAAAACACCAACAGTAAGTTTGTTGGCATAAATAAATAATAATTACACTCAAATTAGTTTACTATGCATATTTTAACTCTATAATGGAATACGGTATTTTATTTTGGGGCAATTCAGTAGACAGTAAACAAATATTGCTCATACAAAAGAAGGTTATAAGAATTATTTCCAACACCCATAGGAGACACTCATGCAAAGATCTTTTCAGAAGACTAAACATATTAACCTTACCCAGTATGTATATATTCTCGATTCTAAAATTCTTTATATGCAATCGATCCTTATTCACAACAAACAAAGAAATTCATGGGATAAACACTAGACAGAAGAGTAATATCCATCATCCCAGTGCAAAACTTTCTTGCTTCCAGAAAGGTGTATATTATGAAACCATAAAAATATTTAATACCCTTCCTAATAACCTTAAGGGAAAAGTTGACAATTTCAATGCTTTTAAAACAGCTGCTAAAGAGTACCTATGCTCAAAATCATTTTATTCTGTACAAGATTATCTGAATGACCAATTATCCTATTAATTCCTATGTAGCTCAGTTTATTCTATATGTGAATTACAAACTATGCTGTAAATATCTATGCAACTTTGTTGCTTATTTAGCCTTATAAATAGTTTCTAGTTTATTTTATTCTGTATAAGATTATTTAAATGGCAAATTATCCTGTTAATGCTTATATAGTTTTGTAAGTAGTTTCTAACTCATTTTATTGTGTACAAGATTATTTAAATGATAAATTATTCCTGTTAATGCTTATGTAGCTTTACATGTAGTTTCTAACTCATTTTATTCTGTATAAGATTGTTTAAATCACAAATTATTCCTGTTCATGCTCATGTAGCTTTGTAAGTAGTTCCTAACTCATTGTATTCTGTATAAGATTATTTAAATGACAAATTATTTCTGTTAATGCTTGTGTAGCTTTGTAAGGAGTTTCTAACTCATTTTGTTCTGTGTAAGATTATTCAAATGACAAATTATTCCTGTTAATGCTTATGTAGCTTTGTAAGTAGTTTCTAACTCATTTTATTCTGTATAAGATTATTTAAATGACAAACTATTGGAGTTAATGCTTATGTAACTTTGTAAGTAATTTTTAACTCATTTTATTCTGTATAAGGTAATCTAAATGACAAATCATCCTGTGAAAGCTTATGTAACTCTGTAAGTGATCTCTAGATGAATCACCGCCACCGCCGCCGCCACCACCACCACAACTAAACAGTAGAATATGGCTGTAAATGTCTAGTGTAAATCTAACACAAAATTCAATTCTTATCTGACAAATTTCAGGTAAGCTTTGATTGTGTTTCCATTATCCCCTTTGCTGTTGTTTGTTTGTTTGTTTCTTTTTTGTTCCTGTATATAATGAGTTTTTATGTGCTCATTGTGTATATTTACTGACAATGTTTTGTACATCACAACTGACATGTTCAATGTTCACCAGCCTGCATGGCTACTTGTGAACTCGCTGAACGCAATTATTTAAAAAAAAAGAAATGTTTTATTCCTCACATAAAGAAGAAAGTCGAAAGTGTTATTTCAAATTGTGTAAATTGTCTCTCATTTAACCAAGACTTTAAACCAAAAGTATTCCTACAACCTTATCCAAGCAAAATGAGCCATTATATACATATCATGTAGATCATACTGGACCCTTAAAATTGAGTCATAAAGGAAATCATCACATATTTTCAATAGTTTATTTTAATAAGAGTTTTTACCTGTACCCAAAAAAATATACCACTACAAAAGAAGTCAATGCCAAACTGGAAGCACAAAAGACAATCTTAGGAAACACTGCACATAATATCTCACCAAGGATCAGCTTCACATCAGTATGAAGATTATTACACAACTGAAAACATCAAAGAATAGCTCATTACTAGGGCTTGGATTTTTATGACATGTCATATTTTTATCCTTGCTTGCTTTTGTATGCATAAGTTCATTTAAGCATGTTTCCAACATTTCTTCACACAATGAATCAGTTTTATTTGTCATATAAATGCATATTTGACCATATTTTAGTATTAGTTCACATTTTGGCCAAATATATAAGAGCATGCTTCTGATCACATTTATGCACTATTTAAGATTTAACACATAGGAAGAAATGAGACTATGTTAAGTAAGAATGATACATGAGTGCTTGGGATTGTAGGTGGCCATATAACCAGTGGCATATGTGAGTGGCAACTAGCATTGTAACACTCACAAGTGAATATGATAATGTGAGAGTAACGTGCCAGGAACAATAATAGTGCAAAGTGATTCTGATAATATCTGTTACCAAAGCATTACAAGCCTTAGTTCTACCCATTAACTGTTTTCCCCGCAACCTGCAACTTCAAAGAGCTTGGACTCAGCAGTCTTACAGACGTAGGCAATCCAGTGGTTATAATTACATCCAGTCACTGAACTCATGTCACTTACAATTACCTTCACCCCTTCTGCAAGCAAGCGGAGGTGCAATTACCAGTGGTAGAATGTCTACCGCTCTCAACATGACAACATCAGTGAAGCCGTAAACGTGCATTTCAGGTTGATTGGGAAGAAAACTTCTTCTGTTGTGCTCATGGAGAAAATGTGATTTGCTTACTATGTAACAAAATCCTTACAGGAACACATAGAAGCAATATACAGAGACATAAACAATATCATAAGAACCATAGTTAGAGGTATGTAATCATACTTTTAACATTAAACTGATACAATAGGAGAAAGTAACATTAGCAATTCCTCTTTGTATTTTCTATTCTCTTTTCTATTTCAATCCCAATTAGGACTACAACGTATGGAGCAGCTTGAAAAATTAAAAGCTGAAATATTAGGCGGAAATAGACCAGAGACGAGCAACCTGGCTCCAGAACAAAAGGAAATTCTTGCCACTTACATAGTTATATGGGAGGTTGCAAAATCGTTGAAGCCTTTTAGTGATGGGGAATTTGTTCAAAAATGCTTAGTCAATGTGGTGGGTATTAGGTGTCCAGAACAAAAGGAACTATATGAAAAAATAAGTTTGTCTCATCATGCTGCAGGGAGAAGAATAGAAGATATTTCATCTCTCGTCGATTAGCAACTAAAATATAGTTTTTCCCAATTTATTGTTTATTCACTTGCCCTAGATGAAAATTCACACATTAATGATACTGGACAATTAGCATTGTTTATGTGAGCAGTAAAAGATGACTTCTCAGTTGAGGAACATCTGATTGACTTGATTCCTTTGAAAGACAAAACAACGGGAAACAACCTTTTCGAAACATTCAGTCACTGTTGTTTTGAAAAATATGAGATGGATATAACAAGCTAGAGTTAGCTTCGACAGATGGGGTACCTGCTATGATACGAGAAAAGAAAGGTTTAGTATGAAGTTTGAAAAACTACCTAAAACAAAAAGGTGAGTATGGTACGTTAACAAATTTTCAATGTATAATACAGCAAGAAGCACTGTGTGTCAAAACAATACACACGAAAAGTGTAATGTACATCGTGGTAAAAACAATAAATAAAATAAAATCAAAATCTCCAACCCATTGCAAATTTCGACAACTTCTGCAGGATTTAGGGGTGGAATATGAAGATGTATTAATCACTGTGAAGTCAGATGGTTGAGCAGAGGTAAATGTCTATGGCGGTTTTTCAATTTGCGAAACACAATTTCAGACTTCATGGGGAAAGAGGTATGTGTGTTTTATAATAGTATAGGTATGTTTTATAATATCTTATTACTCACCCAAACTTTGGTAATTATTTACAGGACACAGTGATCCCCAAACTAGAAGATGAAAACTGGGTCAATGACCTGGCTTTTCTTGTTAAAATCTCACACCATTTTAATGACCTGAATAGCTGTCTGCAAGGAAAAAAATCAGGCCATAGTACACGTGTATGACATGATTAAATCTTTCATGCTAAAAATTTATATATGGAAAGCAAATTTAATGAATGCTCAACTTTATCATTTCCCTTCTTTAAAGACATTACCCCAGTATAACTTAAAGGATATGCAGATATTCCAGATAAATTGAAGTCAGAGTTTGCGAATAATCACTTCAGAGATTTCAGGAAGTTGGAAAATTACTTTCTGTTATCGGCTAATCCTTTTGCTATAAACATAAAGAAAGTCAGATTGGATTTACAAGTGGAAATCGCAAATCTACAGACAGACACTTTCCTTAAAATTCAATGCGAAAGGTTGGAGGGTATAGAAATATATAAATGTATTTGCAAGTCAAAATTTACCTGTCTTAAGTTGTTCACTGCCAGGATTTTGTCTATGTTTGTGTCGACCTACATTTGCGAGCAATAGTTTTCACAAATGAATGCTGTGAAATCAAAAAGCAGGTCCCAGATAACTGACGATCTTGTAGCGCAACTAAAAATATCCATGACTGAATCTCCTCCAGACATCTTAAACATGGTCTATCAGCAAGAATGTTAAGATTATTATATATTTTCTTTGTATATACAGAATTAATGTAATAGAATGTTTTAGATGAATTCAATTCATCTCAACGGACGGCAGTGTGTGCAGTTACAGTTCCTCACTGCACATTGAAAGGGGTCGCGTGTATTCCCTACCACACTACCTCCCCTCTGTGAGGTGGATAGCATATCCAAATGTGCCAACCCTTTGAGTAGATGTTCAGTTTCCTTGTTCTGAGAAATTTCTCTGTGCTCCTGTACAGTAACCTTTTGTGTTTGTTAATGCATGAGTAGGTCAGTATAGTTTGAAGATGCCTAAAGTAAAGTGTTCTGATAGTGTGAGGTTGCAACAAGGTTTTGTTAAAGATTTCAGTGAAAGGTGTTATTACTGATGGATGTATTTTATTCTGTAAACTGTGTGAGGTGAAAATTACAGCTGAGAAAGTTTTACAGTGAACAACATTACAATACTGCTAAACACAAAAGTTGTATAAACCGAGCACTAGCCCTGGAAAGTAGGCAGTGATTGCTGTTTGAAAAACCACAAAGCAGTTCTTCGACAATGCATGTTCTCAGTTTTCCAAAGATCTTTGTGAAATGATGGTTTCATCAAATATTCCTTTATATAAAGTAGATGTGCCTGCTTTCAAACAGTTCCTGGAGAGGTACATGGCTTATCCAATTCCCTCTAAGTCCATGTTAAGAAATAACTTCTTGTTATGACAATACAATGAAGAAAATAAGAAATAGTGTCAGCAGTAACAAAATATGGGTCTCCATAGATGAAAACATTGACATAGATGGTACATAGGTGGCAAATGTTATTGTAGGTACTCTTAAACATGACCAACCTGAAGAGACATTTCTGCTGATGTGCGAGATGTTGGATAGGCTGAACCACTCCTCCTTGCTTGTTTTTTGGACACTGCACTGTATTTGTAGTAGCCAGCTAAAGTAGAACGAGAGAATGTGCTCACTTTCTTAATGGATGCTGCTTCTTATATGGTAAAAGCAGCAAAAGGTCTTCAGACTTTGTACTCAAGTGGTGCATGTCACTTGTCTTGCACATGCCCTACATAGTAGCTGAAGAGGTTCAAATGAACTATCCTGAGGTGGACAAATTGCAAATGCCAAGAAAGTTTCTGTTAAGGTTCCACTTCGAGTGCAAAAGTTTAAAGAAGAGACGTCATCACTACCCTTTCCCTCCTCAGCCTACTGTAACACAATGGGCAACTTGGCTTGCTGCTGCCAACTGCTATTGCACAAACTACATTGAGATTCAGATCTTCAATAACTTCGACAAATGTTATTTATCTTCAAACAAAAATGTACAATTATTTATTTATGCCAACAAACTTACTGCTGGTGTTTTTAAACACACAACCTGTGTGTGTGCAATGTTTGAGAGGTAGAATCAGAACTTAAAAATTCCAAGTCACAGCCAGGATTTGAACCACAGACCTTCAGCTTACCATGTGGTTGCTCTAACCATTAAGCTACTGTGACAACTTACCAGAATGGCACTGAGTTCTCCAACCAATTTGTATTTCTCCTGGTAGACCACAAAGGGAGTCTCACATAAGAGACAAATACTCCAAGGGCGACTTACAATTATAAGTACTTTATGTCTCGGGATTAAGTAACCTTTAGATGGTGATTATTATTTATTTCAACAAGGTCTGTAGTTCAAAACCTGGCTGTGACATTGAATTTTTCAGCTCCGAGTCTACCTCTCAATGTACAATTGTTTTCATCCACCATGTCAAGAAACTTAGCCTACATAAAATCAAATTTCTCTGTGATATCAAAGTCCATCACACGTCTTGAAACTGTGGGCACGCAATTGTGTGATGCATTAAGGATTGTGAAGGAAACTGAACATGGGTTATTGAGCACCAGGGCAAAGCAGCTGACAAGGTTAAGAAAAAGTTACGCTGTGTGCTTGAAAGAAATAGTGGATATACAACATTGTATAAAATTGCTGACATTCTTTGTGGCAAAGAAGCAGAAGTTGATGAAAATTAACCAGAACTTTCCATTAGTGATTTTCCTTATTTCAAGTATGCCTCCATTACATCATGTGATATAGAAATCAGTTTCTCCAAGTACAGTTTCTCCACTTGCTGAAAATGGAAGATCCTTCAAGTTTGATCATCTTATCATCGTATTATTAGGAAGACACCATTTGAAAATTGACAGGAATCAGAATGAAACGCATGACTGACTTAAGGATCGCTCCTCATCCATGAACAATTAGTGGAAGAATTTTAAGAAAACAGAGAAAATCTGAGGAAGGCTGCAAAACAGCAAATTCCCAAGATTTAGCAAGAAAACATTGTTTTAATAGTATAGCAGTGAATACTGTTCACCGCTCTGCTGAACAGTACCAGATGGGAATCTAGTTGGCATAAAGTGTACCCAATCAGAACCAGGATTTAAAGTAAAAAAAAAATTTTTGTTTATTGGACCTTAACGGCTAAAATAAACCCCTAAAACACACAATGAGTGCCATGATGGTAAATATGAGAACCCTAGAAATATATGAACTGTGCTGCATATGGGAGCCATGGAGTTAATGTGTCATTTGGGATGGATGAGTAGAATGGCTGATTGTGGGAGAGTGAATCTAGCAAGATTTGGTTAAGAAATAATTAACTGACAGCAGGAAGTTATAAATTCATAATTAAGTATTGCTGTTAATTTCCTTTCTTTATTTTTCTTAAGAGAGAAGTAGGTTTTGATTGCTACTCTATAAAGAAATTTAAATGAATAAATCTCCTAAAAATCAACCCCTATTCATGTACTAAACAGTTTTAAAACTAACAGACTGCCAAAGACAGTACTTCCAAGTGGCTCAGCTGATGCAGGAAAACATGTGGTGATTATTGCTGTTACAAAAGACTAAGAAATCCAACTGATTGGATATGTGCTTTAAATTATGACATCCAATGGGAATGAAAGGGTGCACATTTTGTAGAAAACAGAAAAGAAGAGGACTATTTCTCAGCAAGTTCTATACTTAACCAGGATGCTAGGGAGCATCTTGATACTTTCTCTACTGGTAGGCAGAGGAAGTATTGTATTCCACCCAAAAATTCGATGTTGAGATTTCACCAGAAATATATGTTTTGAGACCCCCTGAATCCAAAAAAAGCATTTTTAGAAATGTCTGTCTCTCTGTCTCTGTGTCTCTGTGTCTCTGTGTCTCTGTGTCTGTGTGTCTCTGTCTCTGTCTCTGTGTCTCTGTGTCTCTGTGTCTCTGTGTCTCTGTGTCTCTGTCTCTCTCTGTCTCTGTGTGCGTGCGTGCGTGCGTGTGTGTGTGTGTGTGTGTGGGTCTGTGGACAGCATAATTCAAAAAACGAAAAGTGGGTTAAAAAACAAAGTTGGTACTTAAGTTTAATTTCTTTCAAATATGCGACACGAAGATTTTGAAGAAAATAGCCCTACCCTAAACTACCCCTTACATGGAAAATTTTGATTTTCTTGAAAATGACTAACAGTTTTGATTAAAATGCCACATGTTTAAGATTTTTGTATGACAAATGAAATGTATATTGTTAATTTTCATGCTATAGCCTATGTAGTCCTGTTTACTCTGGATGACTTTTGAATAACACTTAAACCGTAAGAGATAGACAAAATCTTACTATACAAAAAATGATGATGTTAGCTAATGCTGGATTTCTGACAATGAAGTCATTAATCCTCTTGCTCTCCAATATTTTTCACTGATGGATGGGGTGCTAGAAGTGGCCAGGCATATTTGAAGCTGGTCTCGGTCCATTTCCTCTTGCAGATCACATAGAGGGCAGAGTGGTGAAGAATATATACCAAATAAGGAAAAATTGAAGCTATTAACAGTGAAGCAACAAGATTCTAAAGTAAGAACAAATTAGAAACTAAAAACTTCACTTATCTTAGTATTATTTGCTGACCCTGGGTTTCAAGAAGCTGTGTCCAGCCCATTCTCAAAGCCATATAAGCAAATTCGTTACCAAGCTACAATCTTTCATTTTTTCCTGAAAAAGAAATACTCTTATTCAATTTTTATTAACCAATCTCTGAAAACAAAAATTTATAAATACAATCTATAGATGGTAATTCGAAGTTCATGACACGGTTCTTGTTTTTTAAAATAAAATTTTTTTCCCAAACCATTAAATCTATAGGATTACATAATTGCTTTAATAATTTAACTTCTGGATTAATTTCATGATTAAATGACCAAAAATGATCTGCCACAGCTGATTTATCAGTTTGTTTATATTTAATATTTCTAGAATGTTCTTTTATTCTGGTTTCTAGATGACGTTTAGTTTTACCAATATAAACTTTATCACAATCTAAACAGCTAAATTGATAAATGCCAGATTTTTTATAATTTGGTATTTTATCTTTTTTTGAAAAATTAAGTAAATTTTGTATATTAAATTTATTTTGAGGGACCAAATTTATTCCATATTCTTTAAAAATCCTTGTAAATTTTTTATTAGCCCATGGATGGTAAGTAAACTTTTTAAAAATACAATTATCTTTTATTTTTTTAAGGGTTGAAACTTCTTTGACAGCTTTTTGATACTTAAATTCCTCTATCCTTTTATGTATAAAATCTGTATTAAAACCATTAATTACTGCAGTGTTAATAATGTGTTTATATTCTATGTCAAATTCATCTTTATTAAGGGGTATATTTATTAACCTATAAATTAAACTATTAAAAACAGCAAAGTTATGTGCAAAAGGATTAAAACTTTTATATTTTATGTAATTATCAGTAATAATTATCACTTTTATATTTTATGTAATTATCAGTAATAATTATCACTGATAACACTGGTCGACAAGATTTTTTTCACAAGAAATCTGAATAGTGAATCTAGTGCATTTTTTCATCCTGAATTCAGATATGTAGTCAGAATTTTCCCATCAGGCATAGTTTTTCTGTGAAAGCTACTTTTCAAAATATGATTTTAGCGTTTTCTTTGACCTGTCATAGGAACCTTTACCTCATATGTAGCTATTTTACTCAAGCCGTATTTATTGAAATTATTTGTAATATCACGCTGAAGCACCACAAAACAAGACTGTGCAGGTTCATTCATGTTTAGACATGCTCAGACCTGTCTGGTATTGTGATGTGTCAGTATTGAGCTGACTGTGACATTGTTCACTAGTGAAATATTTCCTTCCTTTCTGTTTAGAAGTGTATTGTGTATGTTGTGCATGTTGTATTTCAGTGCTTAATGTTTTCATCATGCCAAGAAAGTGTGTAAATCATGCAGATAATTTCTGCTATATTTGTGGTGAGCTGACCTTCAAGTCTCAGAGGCGAAATATGACCCCACTTGTAAAGAAGTGTTATCATCTTTACTTTGGCTGTCAAGTTGGTGATTTTGATAAGAGCTGGGCCCCAAATACATGCTGTGTTTCGTGTGTTAGACTGCTGACTGGGTGGAAAAATGGTACACATCATATGCCATTTGCAATTCCCATGATTTGGAGGGAACCGAAGGATCATTCAACTGACTGTTATTTTTGTTTGACAAATATTAAAGGAATCACATCTAAAACAAAATATACAGTTAAGTATCCGAATTTGCAATCTGCATTGAGACCTGTCTTACACAGTGAAGAGTTCCCCGTACCAGTATATGCAGATACAACCTTAAGTGATAACTCTGATTCTGACCTAACTGAAACTCAAAATGATTCAGATGAAAATAAAAATGATCTTACATATGAAGCCAGTAGCTGACAACTTTCTGATGGATTCTTGTACTTGAAATCGAAATTCCCCAAAGTCAGTGATGCTAAATTGAAAGAAGGAGTTTTTATAGGACCACAAATCCGATCATTAATGGCTGATGAACATTTCGAGGGACTGTTAAATCCACTGGAGAGAGCAGCCTGGCAGTCTTTCAAAAGTTTATGTTGCAAATTTCTTGGAAACCATAAAGCAGAAAACTATCGTGACATAGTGGCTGATCTTCTGCATTCTTATAAAGCTATGGGATGCAACATGTCTTTAAAAATTCACTTCTTGGACTCTCACTTGGACTTCTTCCCCGAAAACCTTGGAGCTGTCAGCGATGAACACGGTGAGCGTTTTCATCAGCAAATTTCTACGATAGAGAAAGGTACCAAGGCAAGTGGAGTTCCAATATGCTGGCTGACTACTGTTGGACTAAAATGAGAGACGTTCCAGATGCAAAATATACCCGAAAATCACTATCTACCACTTTCTAGGTAAGTCAGAATCAGTAGTTATAATTTTGAGTTAGATAGCTAGTTACGGATTTTTTAGAATATTATAAAAATTCAAATGAATATCACACAAAACTCCTGCCCGATGCGGACAAACTGTAATTATATTTGAATTCAGCACGAAAAATACTTTTAGAATCTGTTATTTTAATTCTTGTGAAAGAGAAAAAGTTAATTTTTGTAGACCAGTGTAATTACATAAAATATAAAAGTTTTAATCCTTTTGCACATAAATTTGCTGTTTTTAATAGTTTAATTTATAGGTTAATAAACATACCCCTTAATAAAGATGAATTTGACATAGAATATAAACACATTATTAACACTGCAGTAATTAATGGTTTTAATACAGATTTTATACATAAAACTATTAAACTCGTCAACAATGGAATTAATATTTAATCCAAATGATCCACCCACTTACCTTCATTATAATGGTTCGGGTACAAATCCTGACCTTCTGATGGTGTCATCTGACATAATTGACAATACAAAAAGAGAAATAATAGAAGACCCAGGTTCAGGCCACAGAATCACCATAAACTCCATAAGAGGTCTAATAAATAAAAGTAACAAACCAAAAGTTAAAACTTCTTGGAATTTTAAAAAAGCAGATTGGTCCAGTTTCCAAAATGAGATAGAAGGGAAGTGTAATATACTGTTAGAATCAGAGTTCAAGTCAACAGATGAAATGAATAAAAAAATTTGTGAAATATTATTGACAGCAGCCAAAACACATATCCCCAAAGGAAAGTTAAAGAAATATAGCTACTTTTGGTCTCCATCTTTATCTAAGTTAAAACACGAAAGAAATATAGCAAGAGTCAAAGCCGAAAGAACCAAGTGTCCAGAAGATGTACAAAACTGGAGAAGAAAAGCAGCCATTTTTAAGAAAGAATTAATTACAGCAAAAAGGGCCAGTTTCACAAATTTTGTAGAACATATGGACTATAGGAAAGATGGAAATAAAATATACAAATTCCTTAATAAAACAAAATTATCAAAAAATACAACTGAACCATTAAAATATAATAACAAAAGCTTAACTACAGATAGGGAAATAGCAGAATCCCTTAACAAGTTTTATGCTCAGTCACAAAGAGTACCCCAAGCGTATAAAAAACAAGATAAGGCTATCCAAAAAACTATCAGAGAAACTAATAAGCCAAAAGGTATACGAAATGATATTTTTATTCAGGATTTTAATGAAACAGAACTGGATTTAGCAATAGAACAATTACAGAACAAAAAATCTCCTGGACCTGACAAGATCCATCCAGAGTTTATTAAACACCTTGGCAGGAAAGGAAAAGAAATCCTACTTAAACTGTATAACACGTGTTGGAGAATGACTGTACCTTCCGACTGGAAAAAAGCCATTATCATCCCGATTTTAAAGAAAAACAAACCCTCAAACAATATTAATAGTTTCAGACCAATATCTTTGACCAGTGTTATTGCAAAAGTGATGGAAAGAATGGTGGCATCTAGACTTAACTGGTTCCTAGAATATTACAACTTAATTAATAGTTCACAGACCGGCTTCAGACAGAATCATAGTACAAGTGAAAATGTACTCCTACTAAGCCAAGACATCAAGGAAGCTTTCAATAGAAAGGAGGATACCTTGGCAGTATTCATTGATTTTAAATCAGCATCTGACTCAGTCTGGAGAAATAAATTAGTTGAGAAGTTGCAATCAATAGGTGTGAAAAGTAACATGCTTAAGTGGATAACTCAGTTTATTTCACAAAGATTTTGTGCCACAAAATATAATACATACATTTCCAAATATAAACAAACACACCGAGGACTTCCACAAGGTGCTGTTCTGAGCACAACACTCTTTAACATATATATAAATGACCTTCCATCAATAATAAAAACTTTAGAAACCAAAATTGCTTTATTTGCTGACGATGTAGTCATTTGGACTTCAGGCTCTTCAAAAAAACCTGAATTAATTAAAGACAGAATAGAAACAGCCCTAAACAAAGTACATGAATGGAGCTCCAAAAACCTCATGACTATCAATGTGGAAAAAACAAATTATGAATTATTTACACTAAAATACAAACCAGTTAATATTAGCATAAATTATAATGGTAAACCACTCAAAGCAGTTGATGATGCCAAATACTTAGGCATCACTTTCGACAGAAAGCTAAGTTGGAAAAAACATCTCAGAAAAGGTTGAAAAGAAATTGCAAATCCTGAAAAGGTTAGCTGGTGCTAAATGGGGCTGCTCAAGGAGAGTCCTTAACACAACATACAAAATGTATATTAAACCAAACCTCTTGTACTGTTCTGAAGCTTTAATAACAGCAGCAAATGCTAACATCAATAAACTTGAACAAATACAAAATCAGGCTCTTCGCCTAATCACTGGAGCAGTTAAATCCACACCTATTGATGCCATGCTTGCCTTAACACGGACCCCATCAATAACAACAAAAATAGAAGAACAAGCATTGCTCCAACACGAGAAAATGTTACGACTGCCAAACTCTAAATGGACAGAAGAGAACCTCCCCCCTTCAATCCTTAAAACTCATAGTACTTTCCTAGAAAAGGTAACACAGATTAAATCCAAATTGAACATTCCTAACACCAGAGAAAATCTACTTATTAGAGAAAATCCATTGGAATTATTGCAACCTACCTTCAATTTGGAATTAATAGAGGAAATAAGTAAATCAGACACACCAAAAGAAATACAAAAACTTCTAGCTCTGGAAACAATCAATACTAGGTATCCCACAGAAGAATGGCTGCACATATATACTGATGGATCCTCCACGGAAAACCTTACTGGAGCTGGAGTTACATGTTCACATTTTTCCTTTTATCATTCTGTTGGCAGAGACACAACAAATTATGATGGAGAAATAGAGGCTATATACATTGCTCTCCGACAATTATTAAATCTTCCCTTAAATAAATTTAACAAGGCAGTAATTCTTTCGGATTCTAAAGCTGCAATTCAGGGAATATGTTCAAATACTACAAAGAAGTCAACAAAAATTAGAGAATGCTACAAAATGTTAACACAACTCCAAAAAGTTAATAAGACTGTTCATCTCCAATGGGTTCCAGCACACTGTGGAGTCATGGGGAACGAAGCTGCAGACTCACTTGCAAAGAAAGCCACAACAATAACACAAAAGTCTAAATTCAATTTCTCATATTCCTCAATAAAACGCTTGATCATTAAAAATTTTTGTCATTCATACCTACAAGAAATAGAAACAAATGCCAAAGATAAAAAATGGATTACACTACTTTCCAATCCAGATATAATCCCCCAGAGACCAAGGAAAACAGCTGTTGCAGCCTTCCGACTATTGACAAATCATGACTGCTTGGCAAGTCATCTCTACAGAATAGGTATCTCAGCCTCACCGATATGTGTCCTGTGTAACGATCCAGCAGAAATGAATGAAGAACACTTGAAGACCTGTGAAGCATTAAGATCAGAAGAAACTACAGTTCAAAAGTATTGGAAAGCACGAATGCTAATGGCTTCATTGCCAGATGCAAGGCACTAGAAAACAACAACAACTTATACATAAAAGGATAGAGGAATTTAAGTATCAAAAAGCTGTCAAAGAAGTTTCAACCCTTAAAAAAATAAAAGATAATTATATTTTTAAAAAGTTTACTTACCATCCATGGGCTAATAAAAAATTTACAAGGAGTTTTAAAGAATATGGAATAAATTTGGTCCCTCAAAATAAATTTAATATACAAAATTTACTTAATTTTTCAAAAAAAGATAAAATACCAAATTATAAAAAATCTGGCATTTATCAATTTAGCTGTTTAGATTGTGATAAAGTTTATATTGGTAAAACTAAACGTCATCTAGAAACCAGAATAAAAGAACATTCTAGAAATATTAAATATAAACAAACTGATAAATCAGCTGTGGCAGATCATTTTTGGCCATTTAATCATGAAATTAATCCAGAAGTTAAATTATTAAAGCAATTATGTAATCCTATAGATTTAATGGTTTGGGAAAAAAATTTTATTTTAAAAAACAGGAACCGTGTCATGAACTTCGAATTACCATCTATAGATTGTATTTATAAATTTTTGTTTTCAGAGATTGGTAAATAAAAATTGAATAAGAGTATTTGTTTTTCAGGAAAAAATAAAAGATTGTAGCTTGGTAACGAATTTGTTTATATGGCTTTGAGAATGAGCTGGACACAGCTTGAAACCCAGGGTCAGCAAATAATACTAAGATAAGTGAAGCTTTTAGTTTCTAATTTGTTCTTACTTTAGAATATATCCCAATTCTGTTTAAATGTTTTGCCAGACAATCATGTCCTGTAATCAACCTGAAGGTTGCAACTGCCGTTTTTCGAGGATACTCAGGAATTAATGTTTGAATGTTAGGTAGTTCCCATCTTTTATTTTTTAATTTTCCTAGTAATATTTTGCAATAACTTTTTTGAATTCAGAGTTGACTAATCTTTTAGCTGCATAAAATGGTAGATTAACTATAGATTTCTGCACATTGCCAGTACCCTTTTTAGCAAGAAAATCAGCTTTCTCATTTCCACTCAGTCCACAGTGAGCTAGTATCCAATGGAAAACTAGGTGTTTTTGAAGTGCGGTTAGATGGGTAAGGATTTTCCAACATTCTATAATTGTTTGGTTTTTTGGTGACAACTTGGGAGTAATTGCTATAATTGCCGCCCTGGAATCTGAGAGAATAACTGCTTGATGAAAATGTGAATTCTATACAAAAGATTTTGTAGGGCCATTCGAATTGCTTCAATTTCTCCATCAAAGTTTGTAGTTCCATAACTTAAAGATTTGTAATAGGAAAAGAGGTGACACGTGACTCCAGCCCCTGCTCCATCTTGGTTTGATATCAATGATCCATCGGTATAAATATGGAGCCATTCGTGTTCTGGAAATCTAGTATGGATTGCCTCTAATGCCAATAATTTTAGAACACTAGTTGGAGTATCACTTTTCTTAACTTTTGTCAGCTGTAAGTAATATGTGACATCTAATGTTTGTGTCGGATTGACTTTAGATATGAAGTTTTCCTTTGAATTAGGAAGATATACATTATTCTTGATGTCTTGAATTTTGGAAAGAAAGCTCTCTTGAGTCTTTAGTGTAAGTGTAAAATTTCTCTTTGCCATGTATTGAACAGGAGTCTGATCAACTTTTCGTGTTGAATAAGAGCTGCTTTTTCTATTTCATATTCAATGGGGTATTGGTTGGTTAGTATTTCCATAGCTGCCATTGCTGTGGTTTTGATAGCACCTGTAATTAGTCTCAGACTTTGGTTTTGAAAGATTTAAATTTTTTTTTGTGTTTGCTGTTACAAGAACTTCGCTGCAGTAAGTAAATAATGGCTTTATATATACATTGTATGTTGTGTTAAGAGTTGCTCTGGAACATCTCCACTTCATTCCTGTTAGACGTTTTAACAGTGAAAGGTGCCTCTCTGCTCTTTGTATTACATTTTCTATTTGTTTAGTCCATGTAAGTTTGGTATCAAATGTAACTTCTAAGTGCTTTGCTTCCTTTGTTTCTGGTAATTGCTGACCCTCAAAATTTAGTTTTATTTTTAGTGGTTTTTTTCTTAGTGAAAAGATTTGGTAGTTTGATTTTGTTGTATTAACAGTCATTAAATTTTCTTTGGTCCACTTTTGTAGGTTGGTTAAGGATTGTTGCATGGCTTTTTCTAGTTCTGTACTTCTGTTTTTTGGTTTTGAAGTCCACATTACTAAGTCATCAGCAAATAGTGCACACTTCACACTTGATTCTTCTATTTGTTGTGGCAGATCATTAATAAATATATTAAAAAGTGTAGTGCTGAGCACTGCGCCTTGTGGTAAGCCGCAGTGTACTTGTTTGTATTTAGATATATTTCTTCCATATCTGGTAGCAATAAAGCATTGTGTTAGGAAATGACATAGCCATCAAAACACTGGACCTTGTATCCCTATTTGTTTTACTTTCTTTAGTAGTTTTGTTCTGCATATAGAATCATATGCACTTTGGAAATCGATAAAAACTGATAAATTATCTTCTTTTCTATTGAAGGAGTCTTTGATTTCTTGACTGAGAAGTATGACTTGTTCATTTGTAGAGTGGAACTCTCTTTATTCAGCTTGACATGGGGAAATTAAATTTTGGGATTCTAGAAACCAATTTAACCTATTTGACATCATTCTTTCGATCACTTTAGCTATTATGCTTGTAAGAGCTATTGCCTATAATTTTTTATTTCTGATGCTGTTTTATCTTTCTTCAAGAGTGGGACAATTATTGCTTTTCACCATTCGGCAGGTACAGTGGTTTTCCAGGATAGATTGTAGAGTTCCAGTAGTTGTTGTTTTGCTGTTTTCCCAAGGTTTTTTATGAACTCTGGATGTATGTGATCTGGTCCAAGAGACATTTTGTTTTTTAGATTATTTATTGCAATGTTCAGTTCTTGTATATTAAAATTTTGATAAAAGATATTGTATTGAGTGTTAGGATCACATTCTCTTTCTTGTTTCAAATCTTTCTTAAATTCTTTACGTTCCTTTTTATTATTTCTTGTTACTTTATATGAATTAGCATAATATTTATTGAATGTTTTGGCTATGGCTGCATCATTTGTTAATATTTTATTGTTGTGTATGATAGGTGTGCTGTTGCTTTCTCTCCTGTCCTTGACATTTTTTATGTACTTAGGGGCGTTATTGCCATCAGTCCTATAATCCATTTTTTCTAAGAAATTATCAAAGTGATTCTTTTTAGCTGTATTAATTTCTTTTTTTAGTGAGGCACATTTCTTTCGCCATATTTGTGTATCTGATATGTTTTTTGTTTGTTCAGCTGTATTTCTAGCTATATCCCTTTGCTTTTTCAGTTCTTCTAACTGGGGGTTCCAAAAGGGTTTGAAATTGTTTATTCTTCCACGAGGAATATGTTTTTTTGCAGTTTTTAGGATGACTTTAAAGAAATTTTTGTTCATATATCTGGGTGGTCATGCAGCTGTGAGTTTGTTTGTTCTTTAAATTTATGTTCCAGTTCAGTTTTATATTTGTTCCAATCTGCTTTTTTGAAGTTCCAATACAGATTTCTGTGATTTTGACTGTTATTTGTATTATATAGTTTTATATCAGCAATTACTGCTCTGTGACCTAACTTGGGTCTTCTATAACTTGTTTTTTAATTTTTGAAACATCTGTTGTAGCTAACAAGAGGTCTGGGTTACTGTCTGCTCCAGAGTAATGTATGAAGGTTTTGGGATCTTCTTTATCATAAATCAGTTCAAAGGTTGTGGTATTCAAAAATTCTTCCACTATCTGCCCTGTAGAATCCACTTTTTCATAACCCCATCTTTTGGAATGGGCATTGAAGGGAGCATTGAAGAGGGCATTGAAGAGTACAAAAAATGTAGGTCTCACTAAAACAAACAATTTATGTCTGAATAATTTTTTTTTGTAGAGTGAACCATTTCAGAGATATTCTTTGTTATTTGTGTCAGTTTCGGAAAACTTAAAACTTTTGTGAAATGGAACATCGCTGTTCATTTTTTATTTATTAAGCATGCAAAGAGAACGGGATCTCAAAACTTTAAAATATTTTCATATCGCTCAAAGCCTACTGTATTCTAATATGCCCCTTGCACCTACAAGGAAATAACCAATTAGATAATTTGTACATATGTTTATCTCAACTAACACAAAGAACATATAGTAATAAGAGTTTGTAAGAATGGTTAGTACAAGAGTAGAGAAAGTCATGTGAGTGCAACACATCAGATTTTTGTATATATGAATGAAATGAAGAAATCAACAAAACACAGCAAACAGTATAAAAATAGGTGTATTTACAAGAATTTGTTTTCCAGTGGTGACAGCACAGGAAACCAGGTAGAGTAGCAGTGTAGTAAGACGGAATCACAGTTAATTAGCTAGTTAGAAGACAAATTCATAGTGTTATTCAGGTTGAAAAGATTCAAATTCTTATTGCTATACACCAAAGTCGGTCAATTAAAAGGATCAAGTGAATTTGGTGTTACAAATTATTTGGTAAGAAAGGTAAAGGCTCAGGTTATACAGAAAGACATTTTACCCTCTTCAAGTCCAAAGCTAGGTAAGAGCCTTTCAAAACACAAACTTAATATTATCACAGAGTTTTATTTCAGTGATGAGGTCAGCAGGCAAATGCCAGGAAGAAAGGCTGTGTGTGAGTCAAAAGAAGAAATGGAACTAAAGCACTGGAGCAAGAACAATTGAATGACAGATCAATAGTGGGCCCTCTCCATGTGAAGTCGAAATTGAGGTGTTGCCATTTCTTGGTATGATTTATGGTTATACATCATATATTGCAGCATCTGTCCAGCATTTCCCATTCATAAACTGTACAGCATCAACATATTATCTAACTGAAACTACAAATTCTGTTAGAGTGGCCCATATTCATACAGCAAATCATGCTACTGCATTCTTTCTTGTGACTATAAGAAAACATGGCTGACGATGTATTAAGTAATAATGAAGCCTAAAAGACAATGAGAAATGTTCATATGTCACAAGATTTATCACCAAGTAAAATGTACAAACTCTATTGTGTACTTTGCTTTGAGAGCAATTGTCTCCCAGTGAAAGAAAGGTACTACAGAAATACTTTTAATACTTGGTTCAGATTGTCCTTTCAGAAACCAAAATCTGATACGTGCTCCTAATGTGATAAAATAAAAGTAAGTGCAAATAATAAATCTATTGATGAATCCAAAATATATTTCAAAAAGGAACTTAATGTTTAGTGGGGATCAGTGTTACCAACCCGTATGATTACTCATGGTTATCAATCCATACGATAATTATGGGGGTGTACCATAATTTCGATACCGGCGAAATATCATTTTCACTGGTTTGTCACACTAGCAAAATGAAGTTAATTACAAATAGCAATACCACTTGTGCCCTCATGGCCTGTCTCCACCCCTTTAAGCCAACCATTTCATATCCTACTAGTCCTTCTACCCTTTATCCTCTTGTTGCCAGTGTTTCCAGTGAAGAAGGCACTCTTCAGAAAATTTATGATCAGTGGAGAAAACTCAGAATATGTGATATTCTGTGTGAAATAAAGAACATGCCTGAACCTAGCAGTTTCTGGAGTGCTGTTAAACACATATGTCACCTTGGTGGAAATACTGATTTCAAAGAACTGGCAGAGGTTGCATTATCAGTGATTCCATTTCGCCGCAGAAACACTTCTTGTGAAAGCGTTTTTTCCAAACTAGGTTTAATAAAAACCAAAATTAAAAACAGATTGGCACTAAATACGGTAAATGGACTTACTCGGTCGTCTCAGCTTATGAAAGAATGTGGTGGGTCCGAAAATCTGCAATTATCGTACGGATTGACAAACATAAGTACAAACATTCAAATTATCATATGCCCCCATAATTATCGTACGGGTTGGCAACCCTGCACCGAGATGTGAAAGTTTATCACAATAAATTTGTATAATGCTGCAAGAGTTGAGGAAGATGATGAACTTTCAGATGAATAGTGCAAGAAATAAGTACTAAAGTTACTGATTGAGGTTATCAATCTTATAAGTGGATACCATAAAAATCAATACTATTACATTTTCATAAGTGTTATGCTGATTCATTTATTGTTGTAGTATTTGGTTTATGACGTATGATAATTTTGAATCCAAATAATTTTGAGTGGCCACTAGGATAATTTTACTTTTAAACATTGGCAACCCTGGTGGGAATTCTATAAGTGAAGGGCCAATAAGACACAAACAGAGCTGAAACATGATGCAAAAATGTCAAAACATTAGAAAGTGCATACTATTACTTTTGATATGCAACAAACTCTCCTACTTCCTTTATGTGTGTATTTTTACAAGCAGAAGTTTTGGGTTTAAAATTTGAGGGCACACAACTGTGAATAAGATCAAGGTTATATGCATATTTTGGGAGACAGCATAGCCCAAAGGGGTCCAAATGAAGTTGGATAACGCATCTTACACTATTTAAAGAAGATAAACATTGATGCAAAATATGATCACCTTGTTGCTTATTCAGACACTTGTGAAGGCCAAAATTGCAACCAATACTTGCAACTTTCTGGGCGTCCTTATTTCATTATAAACAGTTCAAAACAAACTATAAAAGTTCAGTCATTCATGCTTATCAAATGACAGAGACTTTAGTACTACAGAACTAGCAAAACAGAAACCCAAATCACTGTTCCTAATAAATGGCTATTATGATTTAATACAACAGTGCCGAAAAAACAAACATCTCATAGTTATTAAAATGGAACAATCTTAAGTTTGTCGATATAAAGTAACTTGCAAATCACTTTTTCATGTGTAAAGAAATAATTGATTGAATGAATATTTACTGAGCACCAAATCTTACACACCTTGGGCTACCCCTCAGCTGGACCCTGGTCCCTTTGCTGTTAAGGTAGCCCTTCAATAAAACTGCCTTTTACATACACCTTACACGTGTTTACCTTTTCACTAATCTTATCCTGCTCCCACCCTTAAATTTTTATTTCTGTTGTTCTGTCATCTCCCACCACTGTTCCTTTCCCTCTTTCTCAACTTTTCTTAACAGCTTCTTTTCATCAGTTTACATTGTACACTTCACTAGTTTTCATGAAAAAACTCTGAAAAACAATTATCTCACTAGAAATAGGCATAAACTGAGCACGGTTACACATAATACTTCACTATTCAGCAAAAGTGTAAGACACTCTGGAATTACCTTATATAACAAGTTACCCGATAATATTAAACTTACCACCTCAGAAACTGCATTTAAGCGCAAGGTGAAACATCTGCTATTGCAACATTGTTTTTACTCAGTTGAAGAGTTTGTAAATACTTTTCCGTGAACCCCTTCTGGGTGAGTAATTTATTATACTTGTTAAAATGCTTAAGAAATGATGCTAATATTTTGTATATTTTGATATATCCAATATCATGTATTTGATCTAATAATCTAATGATCTAATAAATGACATTCATTTCAGTACTTCACTACACAGAACACCTATAACCTCACTTTCACCATGCATAAAAACCCTCTACTTCCTCATTTATGGATTACCCAACCATGTTTTAAACCTTGTTGCTCTCTGCGAAATACCCCTATTTTTCTTTTTCTCCTGCCTAGTTCTCCCTTTCCCCCCTCGCCCTCACTGGTACAGCTTCCTCGCTGTGCTCTCTAATGCCCAATGCTGTCATCCCCCACCTTGGCTCTTTCCCCAGTTTCTTTCGCGTGCCACATCCTACCATTTCGTCACCTTGCATTTTGCTCACCCCTGACCTTGACTTTGAAGCACTTATCACTGAAACCACACGTGTTGCAATTTGCTGAGTAGTCGTCTGTTCTATGATATTTCTTGCTGATGTTTGGTCGTTTCCTTGTTTTTCTTGGTGCAATGCCTGCTGGTCCTGCCTCTGCCCGTCACTTGGTCCGTTCTTCCTCTCTGCTACCTGGTTAACTGCGTACAGCTCAAAGTTTTTAATGTATGCCCTCTTGCCTTCATCTCTTGCTTGTCTTCTCTGATTAATTAGCTCCTTTATTTGCACCCTTTGTGCATACGTTAAGCCCTTGTTCATGTATATAGTTGATCCTCTCAATTCTCTTGCCTGTTTTAGTACTTCTTTAGCCATTTGTGTGTTTGTAAACTTCACAAGAATATTTCTTTTCCCTGGTATTTTGCTGATTCTAAATGTGTCACAAATCTTGTAGCCTCTCAGATGTATTTCCAATTTGTTCACTAGTAGATCTTCTAAATCCTGATATACTCCCACTCCATGTTTTTCTTCTACTCCTGAAATCACTACATTGTATTTTCTGCTTTTATCTTCCATTCTTTCAAGTGTTCTTTTTAAGTTTGGAATTTCCCGTTTTAATGTATCCATTTCTTTGTTTCCTCTATCGTATTTCATCCACTCTTGTCTAAATCTCTCTGCCAGTCCTTTATGTCTTACTACAACTGCTTTGTTTATCTGCCCTTTAGCTACCATGTCGCTTAACTCCTTTTTTACCGCGGCCACAGGAGCTTCCTTCACTATACGTCCACTCAGTTCCACTGCTAGACCCGTACCAGAAACAACTGAGGGAATGAAAGTACAATGGATAAAATGTGAATGGTTTCCATTTGAATGCAATAATCAAATGTAATTCAAATTCTGTTACATGTAGAATGTGATGAAATCATGGAATACTGTTGACATTTCCCCAACACACAGAGGTAGATGGCCAGCTAAAGGTTTGTTTTCAATACCATCACTGTAGGATCCATCAGCTTCATTTACTGCTCCCATCCCACTAAAAAAAAGCCAAACATGATGAACTCATGTGAATGCTACCATTTATTCCTCCAGTGAATCATTATTTTCACAAGTAAAAGTTAATAATGGTGATCAGCAGGACTCTGGTTAGATGTAGGAAAATGGCCCAGTTAGATTCCTTTTGAGGCAATTAGGGACAGAATGGGACAAATGTCAACAAAGGAAAACAGCTCCAAATAAGTAACTGAAAAACCTAAATTTGCATTAGATGAGATTAATGCTGTGATAATATAAGTTAGCCAATATGTTCTAAATTACTCCAGTGATTATTTACAATGTGGAAAGTGGTTCAATAAATTATGACACTGACAAAACTTTGACATTCAGATTTTCTAGTTTTAAAAAATGGTGTTTGGCCTACTATGGTTCTTAATCCTTCTGGATGGATGAGAACCACAGTGGTCCATCTTCATCCACAATGTAAAATGAGCTGGTGTCCTCTATCATTACAGTTTGTAGTCGTGCATCATATAGTAAAGCAGTCCATGTCCACATTTCTCATTCATGAGTTTACAAGTATTTAAAATATTCATCACATTGAATTTCACTTCTGTTCTGAGTCATAGAGGGCCACATCCAAACAGCAAAAGCATGCTGTGGTCTCACAATCACAGGACTAGTTGGAAAATGTGGCTGACGTTTAGCAGGAGTTTGGTGGAAATACTACTGTAAATTTGAGAAAAAGAAGTAGAAATAGTGAAAAGTGGGTAAAGAATGTGAGAAAGCAGATGAGAAATAGTGGTAAAATATACAGGAATGTTAGTGGTAAATTTGTAGTTGTAAAACTTTTTGCAGACAAGGATTGTAAATGTGCTCTCCATTATTTTGAGCACCTAGATGTGTGTGCCGATAGGAAGGATATTCATGATATATTTTGGAAGATTGGTACTTCTGATGAACAGAACACACACACTGCTGCTTTGGTTCACATTATGCATATGAAGGAGGGGTCAAATTTTGATACACTTTGAATGAAATGAATGGCTGAAAAACTCTAGACATTTCACCAACTTTAAGAGGTAGATGTCCTGTAAAAGTGAAAATAATAACTAATTTACCTTCAACATGGGATCTAACACCAGCATACACAGTTCTTATTACACTAACAAAGGCTAAACATGATCTAATTCCATTGTTTCCATTTATTCTACCAGTAAATAATGAATTTTACAGAGGTTTAATACCAGTGATAGAATACAATAACGCTAATCAACCACATTTTGTACTGAAAAATGGAGATGGCCAGTAAATTATTTTCTACTTGTACAACTACTATGGAACCAAAATGGCCATATCCAAATAATAAAAAGTTGTTGTTGTTGTTGTTGTTTTCTAGTGCCTTGCATCTGGCAATGAAGCCATTAGCATTCGTGCCTTCCAATACTTTTGAACTGTAGTTCCTTCTGATCTTAATGCTTCACAGGTCTTCAAGTGGTCTTCGTTCATTTCTGCTGGATCATTACACAGGACACATATTGGTGAGGCTGAGATACCTATTCTGTAGAGATGACTTGCTAAGCAGTCGTGATTTGTCAATAGTCGGAAGCCTGCAACCACTGTTTTCCTTGGTCTCTGGGGGATTATATCTGGGTTGGAAAGTAGTTTAATCCATTTTTTATCTTTGGCATTTGTTTCTATTTCTTGTAGGTATGAATGAGAAAATTTTTTAATGTTCAAGCGTTTTATTGAGGAATATGAGAAATTGAATTTAGACTTTTGTTTTATTGTTGTGCCTTTCTTTGCAAGTGAGTCTGCAGCTTCGTTCCCCATGACTCCACAGTGTGCTGGAATCCATTGGAGATGAACAGTCTTATTAACTTTTTGGAGTTGATAATCAAAAGCTGTTGATATTAAACTATATATGAGGCCCCTAGTATCAAAGACGGACATATTCACAGTGACTTCAAGTCCCCATTTTAACCGGATGGCGTTATGTCGCAGTTTAAGAGTAACCACATATTTTAAATGTCACAGTATATTAATTTTGTCCATTTCTGAATGGAACTACATACGCCATTAAATTTAATGTAAGAAGATTGACAGGAACACTTGAAGTTGCCATGTTGACTGGCTGGGATTATGTCCGTCTTTGATACTAGACGCCTCATATACAACAGACCAAAATGTCAAATAATCATCAATTTATGTTTTATAAGGATAGATTACTATGTTGTTAATCCTACATTATGCTGCAAATTATTCAATACATTGTGAAATGAACTAAACTTTAGTGTTATTTTCCTCCATTTTTACTTTCTCTACTGGTAAGTAGGGGAAGTATTGTATTCCACCCAAAAACTTGATGTCGAGATTTCACCAGAACTATTTGTTTTGAAGCCCCCTGAATCCAAAAAAAAAAAGCATTTTTAGAAAAAGGCCCCTGTGTGTGTCTGTGTGTCAGTCTGTGTACAACATAACTCAAAAACGAAAAGTTAGTTAAAAACCAAAGTTGGTATTTAAGTTTATTGTCATTCAAGGATGCGACACAAAGATTTTGAAGAAAACAGCCCCACCCTAAACTACCCTTTACATGGAAAATTTTTCGAAAATTTTGATTTTCTTGAAAATGGATCTAACGATTTTGATTAAAATGTCATGTATGAGATATTTTTATGACAAATGAAATGTATATCTTGAATTTTCTGGCTATAGCCCATGTAGTTGTATTTACTCTAGACGAATTGTACGTAACTGGTAAACCGTTAGAGATAGACAAAATCTTGCTATACAAAAAATGTAGATCTTGCTAAAATACACGATTTATGTCTCAATAAATTTTCTTGTAGGGTGAACCATTTCGGAGATATTCCTTGTTATGTGTGTGAGTTTCGGAAAACTTAGAACTTTAGCAAAATGCAACAACGTTGTTCATTTTTTTATATGTTAATCGTGCAAAGAGAACGGAATCTCAAAGGTCAAAAAGATTTGTCTGTCGCACAAAGCCTGCCATATTCTAATATCTCCTTTGCACCTACAAGGAAATAAGCAATAAGATAATTTGTACGAATGTTTAGTACAAGAGTAGAGAAAGTCATGTGAGTGCAACACATCAGATTTTTAAAAATGGGACATGGCCCACTATGGATCTCATCCCTACAATTCCTTCTTGGGAATCTGAAAGAAATTTCTTAACTCTTCAAGACAAAATTCCCAACCAAAGCAAAGTTTCTCAAAATGTCCTCAGTTGCATACAAACAATTGCATAACTGCAGGGGTAAGTGAACACACAGTGTTTGTGTGTGCGCTATACACCAAAATGTGACACTTATCACATCGGTTACAAATCTACAGAAAATTTATTTTGTGCCACTAAAAAATTATCAACATTGTCTTTATTATTTGCAATTTTCCTGAAGTAAAATCTTGACTAGAGGAATGTGAGTGATGACACACAGTGACTTTATAGCTCTTACTCAAGCGTCTGGAAGAGGAAGTGAACTAAGATATCACTTAGCAGTGCCCATCTGTAGATCTAGGGGCTTCTCCAAGGATTTTCCAAACAAGTTTAAAGCTCTAAGCAACATTACTGTATTGCAAAACAGAAATTAACATCTTTTTCCAAGAAAAAAAAATGGTTGCAAAGCAGCTGTAATAGTATTCAAAAATTATTCTTCTGCTGTTCTGGCTGAAGCCCAATCTTTTCAGTGGAACAAATCAATGGAAACAGTACATATATTTGTTGTTTATTATAAGCAAATTGATGTACTCAAACACAAGCATTTTGTTTTCCTTTGGTGCACTTTAAACATGATACTGTATTGGTGAGGGTTTGTTTCCATAAGGAAGAGATGGTCGTCACTAAAAGTATGTACTTCTCGATCTGAAGTGCATCTCAATATGTAAATAGCAAGAACATAACAAACCTATCTAAACATGCTGATGATTTCTACAGAGAAGCTGAGTGGCAGTTTTATGCCCCTGACCACTGCAAAGGGGCTGGTGATTGAGTTGTTGTATAGTGAAAAGGCTGGCTACCAAAGCTAGCTCCCAGAACCCAGTCAAAGATCACAAGACACCAACACAACTCTTTCAAGGATGCAGAGATTATACCAGCAATCAACATCTTTTATGTGAAGAATGAAGAATACCACAAAGAAAGCCTATTAGACGAAAGATTCAATGAGACTGTTACTATATTGAAGAGCGAGAAGTAATGCCATCATGGGGTGAAGCTACCTACGGATCGCAGGGGATTGGCACACACCACCCAGCTACCTGGTATAAGGTGTGGCTAATGGCCAGTCTCCGGCAGAACAAATAGCCTGTGCAGAATAGTCATCATGTTCCACTTCCCCACTCCAGAAGATTTGTTTTGCCCATTTTGAGTAGGTTTCTTTTCTGCTTTGTATTCCAGTCCTACATATGGACCCAGCAGATATTTTTCCAATAGCCAATAATTGACAGTGACAGTTGAATTGAGTAGAATTCAGTGGACAGTGCCAAGTGCAGTTCAATTGTGAGTTATGACTCAGCAGTTCAGTTGTGATTCGATGGATCAATTGTGTTTTGTTCTGAGTGCATGCAATAGTGTCTCAAGCATAACTTTTGCACTATGCAAAGTGCCTAAGTGATAAATAGTGCGTATTTTAGCAGAAACTGGACTGTTTCATTTGTTACATGGGTATCAGGAGTGGGATATAAAAGGCGAGATGGAAGAAATGCCTCACAAATTATTGGCCAAGATGGAAATGAAAATCAAATCTGGGATGGAGAAGATGTAGCCAGAAATGGAATCCGGGATGGAAAAGATGGGGAGTGAAATGAGTAATGTAAACTCCAGAATGGACAAGATGGGAAGTGAAATAATGACAGTTGATTCTACGATGGAGAAGATGAAGGAAGAAATGTCCAAGATGAAGGTGAAGATGACAACCAAAATTGATGAACTAGCCGGGGTGAAGAGATATGGAAGAGCTCAGTAGAAAGGTAAGATCTTGGCCAATTTGTTAACACCTTGGAGAACTTCAGGAAATCGTTTAGTGCCCTATAGGACATCCAGAAGCAGCTTATAGTTCTCCAAGGGTTGTTGTTAGCACCAAGGAATAGAATGCCATGGTGTGGAAGAAATATTTAGCAGAAGCCTTAAGGACTGCAAGGTCAAAACATAAGACAACACAACTGTGCACGTCAAGGCACCAAAATAGAATGAAATGTTGACTTTTGAAATCTTCAGACAATTTGCTGCTCACAGCCAATGGTCAGCAGAGCAAGAAGCTGCACAACTGATAGCCAACCTGGAGGAACAAGCCCCAGAAGTTCTGAATGTGATTCTGTCTGCTTTGCCCAGAGATATTTGGGGGGCCCACGAGAACTGTTCTGCAAACTATTGCTTGAATGCAGCTTATCATAGCCAGCTTAAGTCAAGTCTGCACAGCCAGGAAAGATGCTGCAAAAGTTCTATCTGCAATTCAACAGTTGGTGAACATAGCTCTGGTGAAGCTCCTGCTTAGTTACATGTCCCAGGAAGTGGCTTATTCCTCTGTATATGTGGTGTGTGATGCCGAGATAGAACAGCATCTGATGCTCAGCACTTACAAGACCATCCACGAGGCACCAACGATGGCATTGGGGATGGAGGTGGCCAAGATAACAACTGCCCCATCCTCAAAAACCAGATGTATCGCATATGATGGGGACTGGGGATCAACTCAAGGTCGTTGACAAAGATCTATGAGTGATGTGTTTGGGGGTGTGGCTAGCCAGAACATCTAGTGAAAGACTGATACACCAGGTCAAAGAACAGGTGGGAAAAGAGTATCAACATGAGTAGGGGCATGTCAGGGCTGTCATTACCACCTGCTCAAGACACTGTACACCTTGGGCAGAAGGATGGATGACCTCGATGCAGACTATTAAATATGACGGAAGCTTTGCCAGGTGGTGTAGGCGGCGGCAGCTTAGTGTGTACGATTAGTTAGGTCATTAGTAAGCTTAGTAGCCCAGCTACATTAAAGAGGAATCAGGTTATGCGCGTTTGTAGTGCATGTGACAGCACAGTGTGGGGAACCGGTTCAGCCCGTCTCCTCTATAGACAAAATGTGCACAACTTCATTCTTTTGGTAGCTAACCTATAAGCTTAGTCATTAGTGTCCAAAAAAAAAAAAAACTATAAAGTGAAAGTGCAGGTACTGACCCTGTGGTCTAAAACCTAACACTTAAAACTTCACAAAAACAACACCAGCAACTACAGAACATACAGCTAAAACAGAGGCAAAGACTCAAAAAAGACACAAGGGAAACTCACGAACGGCCATGCAACCTGGTACAAACAAAAAGATAAAATTAGCTTATCAAACATGGCCACTTTTACCACTGCAACAAATAAAATGTAACACACGATCTGTACCATATAAAGTGTCTGCCAGCACTGAGGCAGGATTGCTAGGAAACCCAAGGACACGTGTAACAGGTAAAAACTAGCAGTAGATTAAGACATGTCATACCGTCAACGTCGTGACAAAAACCACAAAATGAGACAGGTCCGAAAGATAACAAGTGACTGTGAGTAACAATAAGATGGCAGTGCCTGATATACAATCTGACTGAGGTGACTTCCTTGCAAAGACTGGCACACGAGGAGGTACTCTAGGTGACAGGGTACAAACCAATGGAAACAGTACATACATTCGTCATTTATTATGAGCAAAATTATGCACTCACACAAAAGCACTTTGTTTCCATTTGTGTGCGCTTTAAGCATGATACTGTATTGGTGAGAGTTTGTTTCCTAAAGGAAGAAATGTGCCTAAGTAAAAGTATATATTTCTCGATCAGAAGTGCATCTCAAATATGTGAATAGCAAGAAATTTGCAAAGCTGTATAAACATGCTGGTGATTTCTATGGAGAAGCTGAATGACATTTTTATGCACTGACCACTGCAAGGGTAATTCATAATATTTAGGCATATTTTTTCATAATAGCTTCCACACAAATGGAAATGAGTTTAACCAATATAAACTGGTTTTCAGCTGTTCACCAAAATTTTGGTTTTTGGATCTTGTGAGTTATGATTTTAACCTACTCATACAGAGAGATCCAAAAACATAAGAACCGCTGTGCAGTGTTTTTCCACTGTGCAGACAGAAACATGATAACAGCAGCTGATGTACACAAGGTCACACGGATGACTCAAAATCAAAATTTAAAAGCAATTTAAAAGAATACTTATTGAGTAAATGTATATACAGCTTAGAAGAGTTGTAAATTATATGTAAAATGTACTACTTCTATACTCACTATAAAATTGTACTATTTTGTATCTCTTAAGAAATGATGTTAATATTTTGTTTTACACACCCGATATATCCAATATCATGTACTTGATCTAAGGATGAATAAATTGAATTGAATTGACTTGTTTTTCTCTGCTCTGAAAGTGCAGTATAGAGCTGCCGCTGATACCGTGTGGATGAGTTATTACCAACGTGCTTTATTATTTTGTTCTGTATCTAGTCACAAAGTGTATTATGGCTCAGCATTTGTTTTCTACTGCACAGCATGTATTTATGATCTGTATGTGTTAACTCAGTCAGCTCATCAAGTGAAAGTGTGATTTGCAGAAAGATTTCCAGGTGTAAAAGTTCCAGGCTGTACAACAATCCATAAACTTCACAACAAATTTCAGGCCACAGGAAGTGCTCAGGCTAAAAAATCTAAAAGATGGCGTACAGTTCTTACCAGAGAAACTTTAGACATCGGTCATCGTTTGGAGAATTCCCCCAAAAATCACTTAGGCGTCTTTTACAACAGGCAAGCATTTCTTATGGCTCTTTGCCAAGAGCTACTAAATTGAAGTTAAAATCATATAAAATAACTGTGGCACATGCTCTTCAACCAGGTGATCCTGTAATTAGGCGCACATTTTGTGAATGGACTGAATAGCGTACACAATCACAAAATTCACCCACATTTAATATTTTTATGGACAAGGCTTGGTTCCACCTACATGAATATGTAATAAGTAGCCTATAAATGCTGTTGCTATAACTAGAAATAAGATTACTACTCCTACTATTCATGTATAATAAAATTTGTATGACCCACTTTTTTATTAATTTATTACATAAACATTAATCACTCAAGCAATTTATATGAAAATATAGAAAATAGATTAACGTGTACACAAAATAATCATTATTGGAGCTCTGAGAAACCTAATATTGTTCATGAAATACCCCTTCATGCCCAAAAAATTGGTGCATGGTGTGCCATTAACAGAGAAAGAGCTATAGGCCCAATTTTTTTCGAGTAACAGTTGATGCTCGTGCATATGTGAATACAATTTTGCCCCCTTTGTTTAGAGAATTAACCAACAGGGAGCATGATTTTGCTTTTTTTAACAAGACTCTCTGCAACAGCTCATACAATCAATCTTTTGATGAGAACAATTGAAAGTGTTTCCAGACAGAATTATTAGTAGAGATTTGTTGCCCCCCTCAGTCTCCCGACCAAACCCCCAGCAATTTCTATCTCTGGAGTAACTTAAAACATAAAGTGTACAACACAAACCCCCACACCCTGGAAGAATTAAAACAAAATATCCACCAGGTAATTGCCAGCATTTCTCAATGTGAGCTATGGCGAGTGATGGATAATTTCCTAAAGAGGTGCCAAAAATGTGTGGACGATGGTGGCCAGCTTCACCATCTCCTTTAATAACACAGGTAAGTAAAGAGTTTTGAAAATGTTGTATGGTTTCATCCGCATTGTTCTATGACAGCGGCAATGGGCGACAAGCACCGAGGACCCATAGACAAAACACAGCCCAGATGGTTCGGAGTCATATGGTTCACCCATTATATAGACTATGTGTTGAAGAGCAAGTAGAGCAGGACATGTGAATGTGTTACGTAAAAGAAAAGCAAGTAGAGAAAACCGTGTGAATGTAATATGTTGCATTTGTATTTCAATCATAGAAAATTGTATGAACTGTATGTTGAAGGGTGAGTAGAGAAGTACATACATATATTACATAAAAGAAAAGCAAGTAGAGAAAACTGTGTGAATGTGATATGTTGCATAGTAAAATGAATAGCATAGAAACCTTCTCCATGAAAAAATATGTATACATGCCAAATTTCACGGTGATCGGTCAAGCAGTTTAGGAATGCATTGAGGACAAACATACAAACCTTCATCTTTACATACACAGATTATAATGATGGGTAATTCCCCTTGTCATTCTGTGGTAGAAAACAAGGCATCATCCATGCAAGGGTTGAAGAAGTGTATGCTTAAGTGGTTGGAGAGGTGCATGCTATGCAAAAACAAGGATACTTTTATTAACAAGGATGCAACTGTTTGGTGGTATAATGGAAAAAAGGTCCCTGGTAGATTACAAATTAGTAATGTAAAATGTTATTTGGCATGTATTTAAGATTTCAGAAGGTTAATTTCATCAAGAATATAATTTAGATAACATATGCTTTCATGCGCGTTATAACCACAATGCTTACTTGTAAAGTCAGCATTTTGCAAGCAATACTTTAACTAATATTGGTAAATATTTGTTATAATACTAATAAATAATACTTCTAAAGTGAATATAAAGAAGTTAAGAAAAAGTATAGCTAGATCACCGAAGATGTTTAACCGCTGTGCTGTGCCGTGAGGAACCAGAGTATGATAGTAATGTGAAGTACTGTCATCCGCTGCTGCCTCTTCTTCTACCTCTGGTGTGTGCTATTACTACATGTTTGGTTTTTTAACTTACGTGTTCTTCACCTGCATATCTCTTCTTCTTGGCTATATGCATTTTCCATTGGTTTTTCTGCATGCGGCATTTTCTGGGATGACTTAAGTGGTGAGAAATAAAATCACTGTCTGTGTCACTCATAATGCTTAATAAAAGTATATCACTACCCTAAATGCACTAAAGGTTTGTTCAATGGTATTGTTAGTAAACAACACAACTCTAGAAACATAATGCTAAACAGAAGCTAAACCGAGAGCTGCAGGCTACTAAAACATGTTACAGCTTTCTTTAAAAGCAATAGACTGAACTAAAGAAATACCCCATATAGACAGGAGTACATCTAGGCAAAAACTATTTACAAAAATGTTTGAAAGGTTAAGGAATAACTAGTTATGAGGGGTAAAGGCCTGGAAATAAACAGTACCCTCTCTGAAGTGATTTATAGGAACATTCTGTTAAAGGGCGACTGTCACAGCATAGCGGCTGACTCCGGCCGGCAGGTTGGCTCATATGCCTTTGCTATTCTCAAGATTTGGCTGAAGCACGTTAAGGTCTAACACTGTGCTGCATTCAAATGGAGAATTCATTCATATCCAGGGCGTATTAACTATTCACACTTAACAGGCATTAAGGAGTAGGCTTCACACTATAAGTTGCAAGAAAAACAAAACATTTGTACTTTGGTACTTACGCCCTTGCTATTCTAAGTACCTCAAATGGGAGAAGGGAGATAGGAAAACAGCATTTAAGAGAATTTTTAGAAAGGAGGTCAGGAACTTAGGTCAGTTTTTAAGTAGAGTTAAGAGAAAATGGCATTGGTGTGTACAAAGAGAACAGAATTAAAAATGTTGTGTTAGTTATAATGACTTAAATAGGAGCAAAATGTATGTATAAGAAATTATGTTGGGTGGATATGACAGGCTAAGAGCTTGGGCTGAATGTCTGTCATATTCAGCATGTATTAATTTAAAGTAAATATCATCACTATGACAGTTTTACCAAGAAATTCTGAAATAACTTCACAAAAAGATATCCATGCTGCTTTTTCCTTTTCATCCATTCTGTTTTTAAATACATCAAACATCAATTTTCTTATTAGGGCCATTAAGTATACCTTCCTTTGATTTTGCTTCAGATAGCAGTGGAAATTTCTCATATATGTACTTATACCAGTCTCCTTCCTTATTTAAAGCCTTTACAAACTGTTTCATAAGCCAAGCTTAATGTGGAGAGGTGGTAGCAAAAACTTAGAGTTATTCACACCAATTTTCAAATCACAGTCCAGTGATCAACTCATGCCCTGCTATTCCACAAACAGAGAAAGCATGGAAATTTGGTAAAACCAGGTTGTTGACCCAGCAGCAGCATCATAATAACTTTGAAGTCACCACAAACTTACCAGTTACGTTCACTGTAGTGCAGTCCCAATAAGGGCAGTTACAAATTTTCATATGATTCTTTGTGGATCGCTAAATAGGCAACTGGCACTGCACCAAATGTGTTTGTTATGAAAGAGAACACCCTTTAAACTTCTCTTGGAAACAACAACGAACAGTCTCCATTTACAGGGGTCATAGTTTGGAAGTCCAAGCTGTAGGAGAAGTTCTTTCACATTACTGCAATTAGCAAGATGATCATTGGAGAAAAAGGATTGAAAGCTTATTTTGCGCTGTTGGTACTAATACAATGATGTTCCTGGACACAACAGATTTCTTGCATGAAGTCTGAACTTAACACTCAGCTAACTCTTTAGGCAGGGCAAGATACCTAACTAGGTAAGTCATTTAGTTCACTCTGGTTAAAACACCCACACTACAACACCTGATTCTGGTAGATAGTCACTGTCATTCGTGTCAATTTCTCTCATTTCTGCAACAGATTTAGATGAAAACTGCTCAAGAGTTTCTGGTCGCATAGGAATTAATTCGTTAGGCCCATGTCGCACAGAGGGCAAACTTCCGCAGACCAACCCCACCAGAAAAAAGAAATGTTTATCCCAAAATATTCATTAGGCACATATGAACACGTACCCAAAATCTAGCTTCCAAAAATGCCTCAAACTGCCAAAACAAATTCCCAAAATTCCACAAAAAACCAACAATTTTAGAGAGAATGCTCACGAAAAAAAGACATTGGTATGTAGTTTCTGTACACTTCGCCTCTTCTCTCCTCCTCTACACTCTCTTTGCCCCTCACCTTTCAAAATTTGATCACCAAACCCAAGGTAACTAGAGAAAGGCCACTTCCGGTTCTGTATCGAGCTTCCAAAACATTCCGAGGAGAACCAAACATTACGAGCGCTGCATGTCTCTTTTTACCGGATGTCAATGGAGGTAGAGCGAGTATCAGTGATGCCAATATTCGTTATTATGGGAGTATCGCACTATGAAACAATTTAATAGAAAATTCTGAATAAAACAATAAAACGAAGGAATAAATCATACAATAAAATATGGTTAACGTTTTGTGATATTATTAACGGCAGCGAAACGAAAATAAATCTGGAAGAATATTCTTGTATTTTCAAAACTCGCAAGATTTTAAAAATGTGCTAGAGCGTATGGGCAGCAAGAGGAAATGAATCTACTGTCAAAAGGTCGTTGGTAAGTATGATGCATGTATTAAATACGTAAATGTTAAATACCCTGACATAACCTGAATTGTAATGTATCTGCATTACTTATTTTCAATATAGAACTGTGTTGGTATGGAATTGACTAATATTGCTTTTTGCAAATCAGCTGTAGTTCGAATCTACTCTGCTTAGAACGATAACATTAATAATAAGTAACATAGTAACTTGATAGTTCATGAACTATGAGTCAGCAAGAAAAGGCCATTCGAAAACCTGTTTAGGCATGTAGTTGTTAGAAGACTGGAATTGAAAGTCTTTGCTTTCCCATTTTAATATTAAATTCACTTTTGCATTCTTTGAATTTCAGAACTGTGCATATTACAAAATGAACTACTGCAGTGCTCCACATCTCCAGAAGTGCATCTTCAGGACTATGGCACAGATTTCCTTCATTTATCATTTGAAGTAAGTTATATTTAATACATTTTCCACTTTGCTGCAATAACTCAATGGCAGACTCATTGCTACATCTTTAGTAAATTATCTTTTCTCTAATTTTGTCACTGTGAGAGATTAGTGCATACAATCTGAATATTGTGGGTACAGCATTATGACATGGCCTAGGATCACATGCTAAGATAGATAGATAGATACTTTATTTCACTGCTTAGAGCATGGCCCGGTGGCAGCGCTGTCAATATAATATACAATTCTTTACAATATGATATACAATTCTTTACAATGTGATATACAATTCTTTACAATATAATATACAACTCCTTACAATATAATATACAATTCCTTACAACATATATACAATCCTTTCATGCACTATGGTAACTATACAGGATTTCTTTTTAACCTCTCTTTGAAATTATTTACATTTGGAGGCAAAGTCTCCAGTAACTCTGCAGTCAAATTGTTCCAGTCATTAATTGTTCTATTGGTAAAGGAAAATTTACCTATATCAGTTTTCTGTTCCCTGTTTCTTATTTTTTTAGAGTGATCATTCCTTCCCCTATATGATGGTGTCAACAACCGCTTTGTTATATCTTCCCATGCAGGTTCCCCCTTATATGCTCTAAAGATTGCACATAGCCTTGCCCGTTTTCTACGTTTCTCCAATGATTCCCAGGAGGTAGCAGTGCCTGTAGGGTTTTCAAATCGCTTTCCTCTATCAACAAATTTAGCTGCTCGTTTTTGAACTCTCTCGAGTGCTTGTTTTTGACCAACCCGATATGGATCCCAGCATGCCGCGCTATATTCTAATATTGGTCGGACTAAGGATGTGTAAGCTAAATTTCACGATTTCCCATTGCTGCGTTTTAATATTCTCATTACAAAGTGTAATGCTTTGCAGGCTTTTCCAGTGACCGAGTTTACATGTTCCCCCCATTCCAATCTTTCATTTATTATTACACCTAGATATCTAGTGCTACTTACCCTGGGTATTCTCTTGTTATCTAATTTATACATCACATTTTCTTCTGTTCTTGTCCTTGAAAATATAATTGTTTTACATTTACTTGGATTTATCTCCATTTGATTGGATTGCGCCCAGAGTTGAATTTTGTTTAAATCTTCTTGTAAGTTATTAACGTCACCTTCGGTCTTGATATTTCTATAGATTATACAATCATCCGCAAATAGCCGAATTTGTGATGTTATCCCTTTCCATAAATCATTTACATATGCTAAGAAAAGCAACGGCCCGATCACGCTACCCTGGGGGACACCTGAGGTTACTTCGGTAGGGGACGATAGTCTATTTCTCACCCGCACTCTTTGGGTTCGTCCGCTCAAGAATTCCCGAATCCAAATAATCACTCTGTTGTCTATTTGCATATTGCAAAGTTTTTCTATAAGTGGCCCATGAGGTACAAGGTCAAACGCTTTAGTAAAGTCAATAACTATTGCATGCACTTTACCGCCTGCATCGAGTGCATCAGCTACATCCTGACAAATAGCTACTAGTTGGCTCTCACAAGAGTGTCCATTCCGAAACCCATGTTGTCCTTCAAAGAGCCAGTGTGAATTATCCCATTCTTGTCTTAAGTATTGCCCTATAAGATGCTCGACTTGTTTACTTACTACTGATGTCAAGCTAACTGGCCTATAATTTGTCGCTTTGGTTCGATCCCCTGTTTTATAAATAGGAACGACTATAGCCTGCTTCCAATCCTGCGGTATACTTCCGTTATTTACCGTTATTTCGAATAGCCTCAGCATATATGGCACGATTGCCTCTCCTCCAATTTTAAGAAAGTCACCCGAAATGCCGTCCGGACCGACTGATTTATATTTCCCTAATTTAAATAATCTTTTTCGAATGTCGCTTGGTTTCACGATCATAGGGGGCCCCTCCGTTCCTTTAATACTGGCATTGCTCTTTACTTGGAACACTGAAGCGAATTGCCGATTAAATACTTCCGCTTTTAACAAAGAGTCGCTAACTTGTACATTTCCATTTTTTATTCCCGGAATCTCCTCCTTGTTACCCCTGCGCCTTCTCACGAATTTAAAAAACTGCTGCCAGTTATTTCTGTTAGACGAGAGAATATTTTTTAAAAAATTTTCTTCAGCGGTAATCTTCTCTAATAAAAGTTTATTTGACAAGACATGGAATTTATTTGCGTGATTAGTACTAATTTTACGTGACCCATATGCTCTCCTAACTTGTTTCTTTAGTCGTTTTACTGTTTTGTTGTAATATTCTGGGTCAGGGTTTTTTGTGAGTGTTTTACGGGGTATAAATTTATCTGTCGCTTCCACAACGATTTTTTTAAAATTTTGCCATATTTTTTCAACCGAACTTCCAGTTTGGGACCACAAGGAATATCTATCTTTTAGGAATTGTTGCAGCCTTGGAATGTCTCCTTTATAATATTGGTAAATGTGTTTCTTTTCCCCTGTATGGCATTGGGCTCGAATTCCTTCTACTTTAACCACTGCGCAGTTATGGTCACTTATACCAGGAGAAACTTCACATTCTAGCACTGCTTCCTCCGGCTTCACCAGGAAAACGTCTAGAACCACCCCCTCCCTAGTTGCGGTTTTTACAGTTTGAACAAAGCCACCTTCCCAAATTAGGTCATTTACAATAGCCTGCGATTCCCCTCCCCTCACTTCACCCTCCCAGTTAACTTTTGGAAGATTTAGGTCACCCCCTATGATTACCTGCTCGCTGGCCTCACTTTCAAGAACCCGTTTTGCAAGTGATTTTAATGAGCCCAAGTCGTCACTTGGTGGCCTATATATACCAACTATCCGCCATTTATTTTTCATATAATTTCCTGAAATTTCTACTTCTAAGATTTCGTATACCTCATCCCGCCACACTTCTGCCGCATTGTGTATGTTTTTGACACAAATAAATATCCCACCCCCTCTACCGTTTCTATCTCTTCTTATTACCGTGAGGTTGTTTCTAAATATTTCTGCGTTTGTGATATCCGGCTGTAGCCAAGATTCGGTACCTATTACTACGTCTGGATCATATATGTCTATTAAGTTTGAGAATTCTAATTTTTTGTTTAAGATGCTTCGGCAATTTACCTGCAAAATCACTAGAGACTTACCTTTGCTATTTGATGTTTTGCCCATACTCTCGCCGTCCCATAGTCAGTTTCCTTCGTCCTCGCTACATCCGCCATCTCGTCCGTCGCTGACCTCGCTCCTTCTGCCACCGTTCTCGTCCCGTTCTCCGCCATTCTCGACCCGGTCACCGATATTCTCGTCACGTCCGTCGCCGAAAGATGCAGCCACTCTAGTAAAGAGTGACGCCAATGTCGCCGCTCCTCTCCTATTTAGATGCACTCCGTCACGTCCTAAATCATTTTCTCCTATCCATGAGTTTGGGTCAACAAACAGAAGTCCCAGTCGTTCTGCCACCCATTGGAAAGAGTCATTTAATCGGCCCACCTTGCGCCAATTTACGTCTCTGCGTCGTATCACACCACTTAAAATTATTTTAGCTGCGGGAAATTTACTTTTCACTGTTGTAGCCAAATCGTACATGTCTCCCATTATGTGGTCTATGTTTCGTCTTAGGTCATTTGATCCCACATGCACAATTACTGTTTCCGGATTTGTTTGTTCCTGCTGCTCCACAACCTTCTTCATCTGCTCCGTTCGTATTCCAGGGAAGCATTCCACATTAAATTCTGCACTGTGTTTCCCGACATGCTTTATTATTGAGTCTCCTAAGACTAAACAAGGTTTCCCTTGTGTATGCTCGTCTTGGGTTTTTAACCTTTTAATTTCTTCTTCCAAGCGCTGTATCGTATCTTCAGCTCGTTTCAGCTTTGCGCGCAAATGTTGTACCTCATCCAGCATCTGTTTAGTTCCTTCCCTCTCTTTTACCTCCGTCGTGTGGTTTTTTTCGCACTGAATGCACCTCCAACTGTCTTCAATTTGCTGCGTTTTCTTTATTTTCTGGCAGCTAAAGTGATACCAGTTCAAACAGATACTGCAGAGAAGCCCTGTCCGTAAGTTCTTTTTGCATGTCTGGCATTTCACCGCCTCTTGCACTGGTCCCGGGTTTAGTTCTATGCCACCTATCACTAGTAACACAGATAACACTAACACATAGAACTGAATAAGCCTTGGTGATTCTCCGTAGCTCTCCTGATGTAGCGTTCGCCCAGTTCTACCTGTCCACGTACCGATCCTCGCCCGGTATGTCTGAAGGTCACACCCCATCACTAGCAGGTAGAAAACACGTCCGATCCTGACGACTTCCCAACTCAGAAAGATAAAGTTCTTTGTAAAATAATATTGCCATTTTATCAAGGAAATCATTTAAATTTCAAACTTCAGTAAAGAAAGATGTGGTAAAATGTGTGGTATTCATACTTCATAAGTTGTAGCAATGTTTCAGTCTGCACTATCTTGATATTGTTGTGATGTTACTGGTACATAGCTCATGGTATCATTTCTTTGAAGAACCAGTGATATGAGATTAAAGTGGGGGTCTCACGGTCCAAACGTTTTGTATCCAATGGAATTGTACACAAAAGAAACAGTGTCTGTCACACTGATGAATTTTGGTCCAACACAAATGACAGTTCACGTAGCAAGTGTGAAAAATAAACATGGCAGAAGCAAATATTAATTTAGCGATTACTATATTAAGTATAGGTTTGGGATATATTTCCACAAGTCTATGTAGGAAGAAAGTATGTATTACAACTAAAAGATGGTGGGCACAGTCATGAGAACAGGACATGGGCCAGGGTATATTGGGTCTGCTCACAGAACGAGTTAAGGTTAGAGGAACTGGAAAATTATGGCAGTTTTCTACAAATTGGCAAAGCTTTATTTCTCAACCTTTTACATTCTGTAGAAGGCAATATTACACACCAGGACACAAATATGAGACAAACTATTACTGTGCGAAAGAGATAAGGTACAATTGTAATGGTTTTAATCTTAGTATACATGGACAGGAGATTTGAACTCATTTCATAACGTAAAATTTGAACATTGTTAACACTTGTTAACTGGGTTTCTTATTATTTATGAAATTTAGCTATGTAATGGCCACCTTAGTAATATATGTTAATCGTCATGAAAAATTGTTATTGAATCTTGCAGAAAAAAAAAGTTTAAAACGTTTTATTAAAACACCCATCAAATTAAAAGAACCATGAGCCATACGTATAAAACAGCTGACTACATGTTGCTTGTGCAGTCTGCCATATTGCTTTGTTACTGACTCTGATTTGAGTATTTTCAAGTTGTTTGATGAAAAAATTAGATGCAACTATATCACATTGTATACAAACAGATTGGATACAAAAAATAGGATAGAAATTGTATGCAACAAAATTGTATCCAGCTCTCGATGTCCTACAATGCTCTGTAGTTGTATACAATGCTTTGGACCAAAATGTTAGAACGTGGACATCCGCATAAGTAAAAATATTGAAATAAGGAAACAAGTTTATGGTAAATAAGTGATACTGCAATGTTGCATTTACAAAATTAGAGAAGTTTTGATCTGTGTTGTTGCTGAGAATGAAGAGAGAATGTGTTAAAAGTGTCAGGATATTTTATAGTTAGTGATGGACCAGCTAAATTATAGTATCCTGTAAAAATCAAATGTCATTCGGTTTAGCCATTCATATAAACATGTTAAAATATAATTGGACCAATGAAAGCAGTTTTCTTTTCAATATTCATGGAGCTGTTGTTACAATTGTATTTGGTTCTGTGTTGCATTAAAATTATATTTGCAGCACAGGTGTAAACAGAGTTTTCACGTGGCCCAGAAACAGAATTTTAGCCACAAAAGTGTAATTAATGATCTTAGATATACTCTTACTCAGTCATTAATTGCTCAATTTATTCAGAATGCTTGTCATTGTGTTAGGTTATGTAAATATACTTTTTGACATTGCACTAGGTGAAGTATAATAGCTGTTTGACAGTTTGTTGTTGGTCGAGATCATTTAATAGTTTCTTGTGTTAGAGATATATGCAAGAAAAAATTAGTTTTTTATGGATGCATTTTACCTAATATAGTTCTCGGCGTCCCATACTATGTTGAGAATGACAGATTGCTTAATTTTGCTCAGAGGTCTCCTTAATTAGGCTTGAGCTCTTTTTTGTGCTGCATATCTACAACACAGGATACTTCCCTTCTGAAGGAAGTTGTGCTAGAAAATTTTTATGCCTGAAAATCCTTGCCCTCAGCCACATTCAAACACCCAGGGCACATACACAAAATAAACAGTGTGCAGCCAAGTCACACCAACAATATAGAAACAAATCTGTGTTGTATCAAGCAGGCTTAGAAGCTAGAATTTATTGTTTTGAACTGATCAGGTTTGTGAAAAGAATAAGATTTACTCCGACATTCCAACTCCCACAAGGAAAAAGGATAGCAAAGGATATAAAATGTGTCAGTAGTGCTATAGAATGCACACTAAGAGTAGGAAATTGTACCAAACTAAATTTTGATTAAGATGGGACTTGATATCGTTATGAAATACTGATGAATTATTTGCACTGTTTCCTGTTGTTTGTTTCAGGAGAGCATAATTGGATTTGGCAGCACCTACCTTGGATAGTGTTATATGTATTGTATATATTTTGCATACTGCTTGGTTGCTGACATTGTCTCATGTACTAATTTTAAACATTTAAATAAGCTATGAATGCCATATGAGACAATCTCAAATTTCAGGTCTTTCTCTTAATACATTCTTTTGTAAACTTTGCTGAAAATAATGTATATATTAAAGTGTAATTGCTTTTCAAAATCTCATTAAACATAGGCATTAACATGACTTCTTTGTTTTCTTTTTGAAATAGTGCTGGTTTTTTTGTACATAGTTGTTGGTGTATTTTCATTTAGAATCTATTTAGTTGTTTATTTCTTGGTCACTAAGGTTATCTTTCAGAAGTTTGTTTTAACATTATTACTAATTTACTGTGTACAAAAAAAATTGCATTACACATAACTTTGTGCTATCCTTTCCTGTTTTCCTCCGCCATTAACTCAATGTCTAGTTATAATTGCTGTAAGCTTTGAAATTCTTGACAGAAAGAAAATAAAAATATATTGCATAAACTCAACAATTTGTGTGCTCTAACACACTCCATCGGGTTACTAAAGTTATGATTAATTGAAGACATAGAAAATACATAGAAAAAAAATGTCAAGTTTAGAAGTGGCTTCTTCTTGCCAATCTTGTATTCAGGAATTAATTGAATTTCTTTCCAAGTCACATCTCGCGCACTCATGAATTGTTTACAGCACACTTCACATATTAGCGTAATATGCGTTACATCAGCTACGTGGATAAGAATCGTTTACCGCATATGGCTTCCACGTAGCTCACGTAACGCCTATTACGCTAAGATGTTAATATTCGAAAAGTGCCGTAAACTATTCACGAGTGCGGGAATTGTGACTACGAAAGAAAATCGACAAGCGATGCTGGCAAAGAGGAGGAGGTGACGTGGCGCAGCTCAGTCGATATAAAGGCTTACGGCATTACCGACGGAATCGTTCGCAAAAGAACCGGTCGAAACATCTGACATCAGCGCCATTTGTGACCTCAGCCCACAAAGCAGAGTTGATCATCTGGTATAATCTGTGGCTACACCTAACCAAAGCTAAGCTGGCATGGCGCTCCCAAACATTACCAACCATTACATAAACAATCTTTTACTACAGGTGACCAAAGTTGACAATAAATATCTTTCTCTGATGCAATATTGGACCGAGCTTTTCAACTATGGATAACACTCTAGAGTAACTTTTATACCATTTCAATGAAATTTTATTAATTTTTGACGGGGTTGGTCTGTGGAAGTTTGGCCCTCAGGTAATATGGCCGACTGAACAACTGGACACACAATTAGCTTTTTAGTTTTAGAATTGCACCCTTTCACATCACACAAACAAAAGCAGTTGTTACTATGGTTTGACTGCTCTTTCTGAACCAGGGGCATAGCATTAATTAATGAGGGTGACAACTAAAGTAAGAACAAATTAGAAACTAACATGTTGCATACCCTGCCAATTTTCCTTAGTTAACTTTTTCTTTTATCTATATACCAATCCAGTTGGCTAATGCTTACTGAGGAGTATGTTTCAAATAACAATCTGGTATGAATTGGTATTGTTAGCGATTCGCACCAAGGATTGAAACAGAGTGGCTGGTAGGCGTACCTGCCTCACGCCATCACTTCAAATGATGTGTGCGTGCAGTGGATGTGACGCAGAAAAGTGCATCTCACTTGTTAATGTTAACGAGGTTTAAAGCTTAGTTTTTCAGTATTTTGTTCATGGCAGTGAAGGTTAATTTCCTATTTTCAACTTCCTCTGTACATATCATAGTACAACCAGCAACATTTTGAACAGTGATGCATGCGAATGTCTAAGAGAAAAGTAGGTCAGGAAACCGAAGGCGGAGTATGCATACTGTTCATATGCTTCCATGTGGTTCAACATGAGGTAAACACATGCTATAGAGAGAACGCTGCATTTCCTGGAAACCTACTGCTCGGAATATGGAATCCAAGTGCTTGTGATCAACAAATTGAGAATTCAGAAATAAAAAGTGGGACTGATTTTTCTGTAATTTTAATATTTACCAGTTGGTGAATTATTAAGTTCTATGAAAACTAAATATTGTGAAAAAATTATTTTTTCAATTTCGCGTACACGGCCAGGTACAAACGACCTACACTTACCAATAATTTTTATTTAATAAGACATTTTCTGATCTGAACATTCTTTTGAGTACTTATCTATAATAGAATAATATTTAAAATTATTACAATTTTGAAATCTTCATCAATTGGAGCATTTCGGGTGCGCTGCCAGAAAAATAGCTAGAAAAGCTAATAAATATGAAGGTGTTAAAGATATTACAATGAAAGTTTGAATATATCTGCCAATAACTGTTGAATTTAGAAATTTCACCTATGCGTACCCTTAACACGAGTCCAAAGTGCACACCCAAGTCCACACACCATGCTACGCAGCAGCTCTGCACCACAGGTATCCCAAAAAATAGTAATGGCAGAGCGTATAGAAGGAGAAGTGTGATCACTCCACTTGCCACTGCTCTTCCATATGATTATACAAGAGCTACCTGGCGCCTCCGTCAGGTGGCAGCAAAGTCGTTAGTGCGGCTATTTACAGCACGTTTCGCTGGCCATTGCATTGGAGTATTGTTGTGTATGGTTGCTGTGTTTGTTACACTGCGATGAATTGTTAATTTTTATGAAACTGTGAATTTATAGAAATAATCGATATGCCTATGTGTTTCGTGCCTGGTTGTAGATCTGGATATGACAAATCTAAAGGTAAACATTTCTTTACACCTCCAAAACATAAACTACTGTTTTCTAAATGGGAGAGGGCCATACCAAGAGAGGACAAGTGCCTTTCATCTAATAGTTGCGTGTGTGATTTACATTTTTCAGAAGAGCTTTTGATAAAGTTAGACAAGTTTGTAGTTAATGGAGAAAATGTAGAGATTGCAAGGCAAAGATGGAAGTTAATGCCTCATGCAGTTCCACATCTTTTTCCTAATCTTCCTAAATACTTATCACGGTCAATACACTCCCGTAAACCTCCTTCACAGCGACCATCAAAAAGGGTTGAAAGAGATACCAATTTAGAAGACAGTGGGAATCATGCAGAAGGCTTTCAAAATACGACTATTAATCTTCCCCTCACAGGGGATACCAGTAGACATTTTAATAATAAAGTAGACCTATTAAAGCAAAAGCTAAAGCAACAACAGCGTAATATAATTAGACTAAAAAGCCAATTTAAAGTAGCCAGTGCCAAGATTCAAGTACTTGAAAGGAAAGTAAATGGAAGTAGTGGCAATATCGATGAATCTGATGGAACAAAATGCCAAAGTAAAAAACAAAAAATTGTTGTTGATACAATTTTGATAAGATCAAAGGCAACTAAAAAGAAAGGCATGAGATATAATGAAGAATTTCTTTTAGATAGCCTGCTTTTAAAAATCAAGTCACCCAAAGGATACAGACATTGTTTAAATCACAATCTACTTCCCCTTCCATCAGAATCACATTTAAGAAAGTTAATCAAAGGTCTTAAATGTCCTTATGGCATTAATATCCACGCTGTAAATGCAATATCTGAATTTTTAAAGCATAAGAATGAAAACGAACGATGTGGAATTTTAATTTTTGACGAAGTTAAGTTAAGAGAAGAAGTTCGATTTGATTCTAATTCTTTGAAAGTGGATGGGTTTGTGGATTTGGGGGATTTAACCCCCGATAAAAGTAAAAATGAATTGGCCAATCACGTCCTGGTATTTATGTATGTCCCTTTATTGTATAATTGGGTGCAACCTGTAGCTATCTACGCAAGTAGAAACGCAACTCCAGGGGACATTTTGGCACAAATTTTAATGCAGGTTATCATTCAACTGGAAGGTTCAGGAGCTAGAATACTTGGTTTTACATCAGATGGGAGCCAGTCCAACAAGAAACTGTGGAACTGTTTGGGAGTATGTGGCAAACGTAATAATGTTAAATGTTCAGTACCCCATCCTATCGATACAAGCAGGCGACTTTGGGCATTTTCAGACTTTGTGCGCATAATTAAATGCATAAGAAATAATATGCACAAAATGTACGAAGTTTCTTAAAGCAATGAAAACGTTAATTTTCTGTACTATCGACGGCTTTATGAAGCTGATACTTGTTCTCAGTTTTCGGGAATGAGAGTCTGCCCCAAGCTTACGAAAGCTCATATCAACCCAAATACATTTCAGAAAATGAATGTGAGGCTTGCTTTCCAGCTGTTTAGCCGATCTGTGGCTGATGGTATTAAATTCTTCCGGGCGGGAGACACATTTTGCTAGATTCGAAGGAAGTGGAAAAACGGAACAGTTCACCAGAGAGCTAACTTGCCTCATAGATATATTAAATGCCTCACTGCCTATAAATGGGCTGTACAAAGGTTCAAACAAAGTCGATATACTTACGAGATGTAGATCACTTCTTAAAGAAGAACAGAATACTTTCGCTTCTGAAAGGACATTACAGTCTTTAAGAGTAACCATACAGAGCACACTGGAAGTAGCAGAATATTTGTGGAGAAGTGGACTGAAATACCTACTGACAGCCAAGTTAAATCAAGACCCAATAGAAAGACACTTTGGAATTTTACGGTCTTTAAGTTGCGACGATCATCCATCTACAGTCGATTTTCTCCAGTTACATATGTTACAGTCAATTTACGTTCCAACCAAATTAGCAATATCATCTGGAGGCAATTGTGAGTATAGGCAAGAGCTGCCTTTAACATCATTCGTTAACCAAATGAGGTTATTCGCAAAGGAAACAGTGAGCCACAATAGGGAAATTACAAAAAATATAGAAAGAAAAATTAAGGACAAAATTGTGATTGAGGAACCTGATATACCAGAATGGGAAAACAATGTACCTGAAATTACTCAGAAAGATATGGCTAAAGAATGTCTGATATATCACTTGAGTGGATATATAGTACACAACTATTCAAAGCTAACAGATTGTAAAGCATGTGTTAATTTACTCCATGGCAAGTGTGCAGATTTCCCCTCCGTATCACTTTTAACTGCAATTAAAGACCACAAAACTGGTACAGACAATTTATGCCTTACTTACCCCTCTAAATCTGTATAAAGCGTTCTTTCGCAAGTAGAGAGGGTTTTAGCAGATAGACTTTCAAATGAAAGTAACTTGTGGGGCGATATATTTTTCGATTGTTGTGACAGTGTTCACCAAATTAGTGTTGCTTCTGGAATTGGGTGTTGTGATGAACATTTACTGGATCTTGTCCCCAAACTAATTCTGCATTACATGAAGTGTCGCTTCTTTTTCCGCACCAAGGAAATAAGAAAGGTATTACAATCATCAAAGGCTGCCAAATCATCTCGGAAATTGTCAAAACTTACTAACAGCTGATTTCAACATTGGCGAGTACATTTTTATCTGTAGAACAAAATACAAGTAGCTTGTACTATTCTTGCAGCAAAGTTAACTTTTTATTCACAGGAAATTATATTTTACTTCATTCCTTTAATGCCATTTAGCATTCTAGAGGTAACATTATTCACTTGCATTTCTGTGAATGGCTGCCAGAATGTGCATGTGTGAGTTTGTCATTGTTGAACGACAATATTCTTCTCCATTGCTACTTTTCCAGCGAATCTCCTGCGAAACGCTAGTATTTGTATTAGCATTGTACTGCACTAGCAGTTGCGCTGCCATCTATGCGGCGGAACACATGAACTACAGCAGTGATCACACTTCTACTTCTATACGCTCTGGTAATGGTTTTCTGCCATTGATCCAATGATAAAGTTTTTCAACACATACTCTACATACTTTGTGTGGTGTCCATGGTTTACTTTGGTCTCCAAGTTTGATTCCAAAATAAGCATAATATCACTTTTTCACAAAATGTGAGATACTGTTATGCTTCTGCTTAAGCAATATGTATTTCACACATATATACCAAAAGTGGTCTGGATTGTTTATACATCCCCGATTCAACATGGTTAACACTTTCTTACTCAACTAATAACTCGCAACTCCACAATAAAGCTTCAAACTGATTGTTTTGTTTTGAGATGCAACACACACTGTGGTCTTTGAGAAAGAAGCTACTTTTGATGACTGTAATGAAATGACGGGTTAAGTAAATGCTGTCGAAGATAAGATGACACAAGGAGACCTGACATTCCCATCTCCCATAAATATAGCGGCAGAACCACGAGAACCACTTTATTTACTCTAACTTCTTCTTCTTCCTGCTGTTTTGTTGTTGTTGTTGTTGTTGTTTGGGGGTTTTTGGACGCACTATCACACTCCTGGCAGGAGTAATCGATGTCTGCGTCGAATCGAAATAAGTAGGAGAACTGAGATAAACGTTACATCACTAAAGGAGGATCGGAGTACAGATCATAGTTTCATTTTGCAGTTAACGAGATGGCGAAGTAGTAGCCGTGGCAAATGGGTATCCGCACTATATACCAGGGAGGAAATATTCCATGGGCCATTTCCATAACGTTTGGCTAGTCTGCTGATAAATTGCGTAACAGGGAGTGCGTGTAAGGGGCAATTAAAAAGGATGTGGTTGATATCACCGAAGGTACCACAATCACAATTTGGGGAGGTTCTTTGGCGGATTTTAAATAGGTAGGCCGTTGTAACGGCGATTCCTAATCGGAGTTTTGAGATCAAAGGGATTACAGCTCTACTGAGAGTGGATTTCTTAAACCATGGGTAGCGCTTCGTTAGGGGAGGTACGTCGGAATAGTTAGAAAGGTGTGAAACCACGTGGTTATATCTAAGCCGTGCAGTATCTCTCCAAGGGAGGGTTATCGGTTCCATCGGTGCGGGGAGATGAGCCGCCCCCCTAGCCAGGCGGTCTGCGGTTTCGTTGCCCGAAATATTTGCATGTCCCGGGACCCACAAGAATTGAATTGTATTGCTTCGGTTAAAGTGTTTTGAGATTTCTAAACGACACATCACCTCCCACCAATCCATCCCCGGATGCATACTGGGTGACCTGATGCTTCGGAGGGCACTCAAAGAGTCTGAACAAAACAGGATCGTGGAATTGGAAATACAAAGAGATCGCAGAGCTTGATAGAGGGGATAAATCTCAGCAAAATAATTGCAAAACCCATGCAGACGTTAGTGTTGTCCAATTTATGAATGCCGCTCCCGCACCTGTTGGGGTAACGGAACCGTCGGTAAATAGGTGGAAAAAAGGTTGAGTCATGGATGCCTTGTGTTGGGACATGAAGTGGTAGAACCGTTGTGGTGTAGACGGGTCCCCGCGATGCAGATCGGCAGTCAGAAGAGTCGCCTGCGGTTGGTGGACTAAGTAGTCCACTAAGTATATCGGTAGCCTGGGGAAACTGGGCATGCCCTCTAATTCTTGACATTTCCGAAAAACTAATAGGTAAACCAACGGATAGCGTGTAGAAGCAACTACTTGGTAAAGTGGTAAGCGTGTACTTAACAAGAGTTTCGCGTACAATGGCGTTTCTCGATATTGAAATAGTTTGGCTATAAATCGGACTGTAAGGTCCACCTGCCGTTGCAGAAGAGGCTGCATTCCCAGCTCCGTGAAAACCTTATTCATAGAAGGTTTGCCCCCTACCCCAAGTATGGCTTATACAATGCGGTAAAGGACCGAGTCTATTTTCCTCTGCCACACCTTAGGAAGATGAGTAATGACTATCAAGCCGTAGTCTAATTTTGCCTGACATAAAGATAAGAAAATGTGGTATAGACTCTGGGGGTGTGCTCCCCAGCTACGCCCTTGCAAGTAGCGGAACAGGGTACTAGAAGCCAAAAGGGATGCGTGCAGGTGTATCGCCTGCGATTTCCAACTCAGGTTATGGTCCAGGTGTAACCCAAGAAATTTGACGGATCGAGCTAAAGGCAGCGGATTTTCCCCAATGGCCATATTGGCATGTAGCAGAGGTGGACCGCGTTTAAAGAAAATCGATATGCACTTGTCAGGGTGAACCGTCAGGCCAAGGTCTTTGAGCTTGCCAAGTAGGAGGTCTAAATCGGCATGAAGGGTGGTCGGAGACTGACGTACAGTATGTAAAGAGGTTTGGGAGTATAAGACTAAGTCGTCGGCATATAAAAGGAGTTGGCTATGCTTAAATGGTAATGTACTTAATGTGTGAATGTATATGATAAAAAGAAGAGGACTGAGGGACGTGCCCTGGGGGAGACCTTGGGAACAAAAACGTGGGGATTGTAACATATAGGGAGGATGAAGGTAAATGCGGCGATTTGACCAGAGATTGATAAAAAGTGTAAGTAGGGAAGTTGGGAAGGTAAAGTGGCGTAATCCTTGGATTAATGGGCCAACAGACACAGAATCATAGGCATGAAATATGTCTAAAAAGTGGGCTAAAACCCCGTGGTTCTGATGCCACGAGACTCGTACGTCGTGTGTAAGTTGTACCAGATTATGCGTAGTAGAGAATCACTTACGAAAGCCTGTCCCTTCGGCCAGAGACCAACGCGTTCAAGGTAGAAGGATAGCCGCGAGACCAATATTTGCTCTAACAGCTTCCGCAGTACGGAGGCGAGCACTATCGGTCTATAGTGTGCTGCCTCTTCGCCCGACTTGCCCAGTTTCAGGATAGGGAGCACATAAAAAGTGTTCCAACCTCCGGGAATCGTTCCTGTGGTAAGGATGTGCGAATAGCACTCTGTAAGTAGGTGGAGAAGATTGGTCGGAAAATGACGAATCATGTCATAGGAAATACCATCTGGACCCGGCGTGGAAGAGTGGTTGTGTCGTTGGAGAGCCATTTGTAGTTCTTCGATCGTCACTGCGGAAATCAACTCCCGTCTCCCAGGAATACACTCCACACAACTGTCAGTTGTGTCCTCCACCTCCGGTTTCTCGGCTGCGTAATCTGGGGTTACCGAACATAAAAATTCCTGTTGTAGCTCAGGGTTATATTCTATGGGAGACATTGGTCCCCGAACACGCAACGTGAACCATCGAAGTTTACGCCATATCTCACAGGACGAGACGTGGGGTGCGAGGTTAGAACAGTAATTCCTCCATCCGAGGCGCTTCGCCTGTTGTAGAATCCGTCGAGTTTGGGCATATTGTCGTTGTGTGGCCAAGTAGAGGGGTCTGGTAGGGGATTCTTTGTACTGTCGCAGGGCCTGCCGACGTTTAGCTACTGCCGCAGAGCACTCCGGTGTCCACCACGGTGGCTTCGCAGTTCGTATCAAGGCATACTGACGAGATTTGGGGTAGTACTTAAGGAGGGTAGTGTTTAGCGTGGCATCCAATAGGGCGAGGGGATTAGAGGCTAGTTGTGTGGAAGTGATTTGAAGAAAGGCACTATCCAGGTCCTGCCTGAATTGGGTCCAGTCTTGTATTTGCGGGCGTATCGGGATATGGCGAAGGCGTTGTGCCGGAACAAGTGGAGAAATTTGCAGTAGTATGGGCCTGTGGTCACTGCCGAGGCTGTCAAGATCCACCCTCCAGGTAGATTGTGGCCAGAGTGAGTCAGAGATAAACGTAGTTTATCGGGAGAAGTCGGACGTTGGGGAGGTGGCCCATAGCGCGTAGGGTCATCGGTATTCAAAAGCAGGAGACGGGAAGAAGCCAAAGAGTGTAGCATCCGGTGCGTGTGTGCATCTGCTGTGGTGTGAGTCCGAGGTTAGAGTCGCCACATATGATGGCTGGTAGATGGGGTTTAAGCAAAACGTGGGAGTTCCAAAAGGTTTGCGATATATGGTGTGCCGGAGCATTGTCAACCGTGAGGATCTGCAGTTGAGGAAGTTGTAACAGCACTGCTTGAAACTGTTCAACAAAGCTAGATATTTTCTGGACGGAGAGAATAGTAAGGGAGGGATAAAATAGGAGGAGTAGACCTCCCCCCTCCCGGTTACGATCGTGCCTAATAATCCGGTGAGAAGTCCAGCGAAATGTGTGGTGTGGCACTAGCCAGGGTTCTGAAATAAGCACCATATCAACATATTTATTAGCCAGGTACTGTTGGAGTTCCGCCCGTTTAGAGCGGATGCTACGCGCGTTCCACTGGAGTATGGATAGTGGCTTGTCCATGGGGCAATTAGGAGGCATACTAAAGCGTCTGTGCCTGGATCAGGCCTCGCGAGAATACGTCCTGCCTGTTCGACCCAGTTCGACGCTTCAGTTTCCACTAAGAGACGTAGATCTTCGAGTTGTCGGCGAAATGCGAAACTGTCTACCAGTTGTGTTACAACGTGAGGTTTGTTGGCGGGAGCCTCCGCTTGGGATGTGAATGAGCTCAAAGGAGCAACCGGAGTTCGAGAAGCATATACAGGCTGAGAGGGGCCTGCCTGAAGTAGGCGACCAGAAGATATTTCTGAGGAGTGGGGGATGCGCGCTTCGGAGGCGGCCCTTGAGCCAGGCGAACACGTTTGGTAGTGCTAAAATATGGCGAGGTTTTTTCAGTGACAGGGGGCGGGGGGGGGCACCGGGCCCTCCTCCAGCCAGACGTTTCTGTTTAGTCAAAGTTAGAGTCTGGGGTGTCGGCGATGTCTCCCCGGGTCGTTCTGTATGTGGAGCATTTTCTCGCACTTTATCGGCAAACGATGAAGACCCCCTAAGCATCGCCAGAGCTTCGTAGCGCGTGACCCAGAGCTCGGCGACACGTTTCAGGGCTGCTTCCTCCCTAAGGCGGACAAGGCAAGTTTTTGCATTTGCCGAATGTGTAAGCTTGCAGTGTACACAACGTAGGTTGTTTGATGTGTAAGATGAAGTGGTATGTGATTCGGCACACTTAAAGCATACTGTATTGCTGCGACAAGCTTTAGCCGAATGTCCATATTTGGCCCAGTTGTAACACTGCATCACTCGGCTGATATAAGGGGTAATTTTAAAAGAGCTGTAGTATAGTCGGAAAGAACGTGGAAGGATTTGACTGCGGAAAGTAATGACACAAGTCTGTGTAGGGTGGTATACAGTTTCACCCTGCGGGGTTACTTCTTTACGCTTGAATCGCTAAACATGTTGTATGGGGGTATTAGATTCGGTATTTCCAAAGTCCATAATCTCCTGTTCAGTAATGTCAGTGTCCACATTTCTTATAATGCCCTTCGTCTCAATGTAATGTTGAGGAATGAAGGAACGCATATTATTCTGAGTCGAAACCGGATAGCAAAAATGCATTCGCCTCGGAATACTTTTCAAAATAAATTTCAAAACGATTTGTTCCAGCTTTTTGTAATTTGGAGATATGATATTTCGCATATTTTTCAAAGAGAAGTTTACCGAGTTTCAATGGGTGTAGAGAAGCTACGTCACCCTTACTACTCGTAAGGACTACTAAAAATGGAGCCAAATCATTAAATGAGTATAACAGTTTTTCCTTAACGGGAGTCGGGAGGCTAGCAGTAGTTTCCAAAACCGGCAAAACTGGAGCTTCGGCTTCAGCCATTTCTTTGTCCGAGTCCGGGAACGATGGCTCGGCTATCGGCCGGCGAGTGGTACGGGATCCCTCCCGTCACCGAGGAATGTCAGCACCTGACCGTATCAATATATTTAAATTATTAAAGAAGACAAGATGAAACGACAAGATCAAAAGTACGTGCACTGTAAATAAAATGCACTTTGTATGGCACCACAATCCTGTGACTTGAAACACAAGCACACTAGTTAGTCACGAGCACTGCACTACGATCATGTGCACCAGAGAGAGCCTTCACACGTGACAACTTCTGTTGGTCGCAGCAAGCACTTGACTATGTACTCTAACTTCCTTATGAGCTTGCACCCATCTACTAAGAAATCGTCTGCTAGCAGTGTTGCCAACCCATACTCAAGGAGATAAGCTAGATCGTCGTTCAAAATAAGCCAAAAAGCCTAAATATGAACTGAGAAAAAAGCTAGAAAAAAGCTAACCATTTATTTAGCTGTAATTATTAGTGATCAACATTCTATAACGAATTATAAAGTAGTGTTACGTACGTTATTGACATGTTCAATGTTCACCGGCCTCCATGGCTACTTGTGAACTCGCTGAACGCAATTTAATCTAATCTACGTAATAAATACTACTACTTCATTTAGCTTTATGTTAATAACGAATGGCATTACTACATTACCTAATTTAGAAGCGGAGCTGCACTTCCTCTGCATCATCGGAGTCGATTTCGTGAATTTCAGGGAAGACAATTGAAGTAGTATGTTCCTCTGGTGTTTGTGAAGTACTTGGTGTGTCATCACTCGAACCACTACTATACGAAGCCAATGTCCCTATCTTATTTAATGCTTCGGGGGGAAACTGATAATTTTTACAACACTTGCCCATCCGACGAAGTCCTGACCTGATTGCTGTAATTGAATTTAACATTTGTGTTCCCATTCTATTATGGAGTTTGGTTTTTATTATGTTCATCATGCTAAAAAGACTCTCTATCTCGGCATTGGACCAAGGTAGTACCAGCAAAGATACTGCAACGTCAGCTAGCTCTTGAATGGGATTAACACCCGATGCATCTTTGTAACTTGCCACCTCATGCCAGAAACGCAATGTCTGTGAAGTTTCCTTCCAGGTTACAGTAATTAAAATATCTTGGCTATCCGGTTGTTGCCGCGTCAAATTATAAAATGCCGACGTTTCGACCATCTTGTCGTGGTCGTTATCACAGGCAAACTGCGCCGCTATGTAGCAGCTAGTCAACTTATATACTGGCAAACAGGTGAAAGGTGGGTAAATGGTGAGCCCTGATAGGCTGGGCAGTCTCTGCATTGCGGCAGTCCTTCTGCATTGCTACGTCACTGCCATAGAATCATTACACTGCGGCACTGCCATAGAATCATTACACTGCGGCACAAATGACGTGGTGTTCTTGTGTTTTGTTCTACCCATGGCCGTAAACCAAAGTTTGTTAATGGTCGAAACGTCGGCATTTTATAATTTGACGCGGCAACAACCGGATAGCCAAGATATTTTAAACGATGGCCGTGGAAGCTTGAGAGAATACATTACAGTAATTAAGTTCTGCCACTGAAATTCTACTTTTGTGATTTTTTCAGGAGGAATATTTAAATGTTACATTACTGGAATAAAGGACTCTTTCACTACTCGCAAAGAATTTTCAACCGACAAGATGGATACTTTTCTTAAAATCTTTACATTATCGGGAAGTCTTGCCTGTAATTTACAATGTAGCTTCAACAAAAAAGTGATACACCGCTTCCTAAAATCCTTTTCCTCGTCAGGAGGTAATTTTAAACCCCGAAGTTCCTCCTCCCCTTCATAGCCTAAAGACGCATGCCAGTCCACATAATTCTCAAGGTTATCAATAAGGAAATCTTCGCTGCAAGTTGGAGGTACAAATTTTCTTGCTATACTCTCTACCAAAAGTACTAAATCCTCCAATAATTTACACGGATCTGCCACTTGCGATTCAAATGATTTATTAACCCTTTGAACGTCGCTTAGCATTGGTCGAATGAATAGGAGAAATGCATGATTTTTTTCATCAACATACATAGCATGCAAGAGTGAGGCAGAATAGTCTCTCTCTTGATTTGGCTATGCTAAGCATAGTCTTAAGTTCAAGCCATTGGTCAAGTAATCTGACAACAGCACTTTCTATTGAAATCCACCGGCTCTGACACACTTGTACAATTCTTTGAGGTTGATGACCATCGTTAATAGCAGCATACAAGGTCTTATATTGACTCTGACGTAAAGCCGAGTGGGTAAATCAATTATACGTTTCGCGTATGAGAAAATCCAGGTTTATTGGAAGACACTGAGCAGCAGAAGAGATTGCCAGCTGCAAAGTATGGCACACGCAGCGTATCATTACGAGCCCTGGACATTCTTGGCGCAATCTAGTGCAAACTCCATTGTTGATGCCTGTGATAACAGCAGCATTATCAACGCCGATACCCTTTAAATGCTTTATGTTTAACCCTTTCTCACGCAATGTTTTCAAAACACAGGCAGCGATTGACGCAGAGTCGCAAGACTGTAGCTCAAAAAAAAAAAAAAAAAAAGCTAGAAATGTAGAAATTAACCCACCGTTCCTAAGACTAAAATACACTATTGCAATCCCCAAAATTTTGATAACACTGATATCGTTTGACTCGTCAATAAGTATGCTATACACTCCAGTCCCTATATCTTCTAGCAATATTTTCTCAAAATGGGGACATGAAACAAAGTTCACCAACGCACTACATTTTGTACTGTGCAACTGATGATTTGCCGCAGTTGGACTGTCACTAAACATAGATTTGCAAAGTTCATCAAGGTCGTCAATAATTAATAGTGATGAATGACACGCAACAAAAAGTGTGAGAGAAGCTTCGGCATTTCGTAACTTCTCTGAATCTCTACTTAAGCTAACAAATTGGTTCAACCTTCTTGAAGAGCTAAATGCACTAGATGATGCTAAATGCTTTTTAGTTTTAGCATGCTGCAAAAGATCACTGCGTTTTGCGCTAAAGATGGCTTTACAAAATTTGCATTTAACTTTATCTTTATCACTCGGCACTTCTAAAAGCCAGTCCTTAAAAGAGAGGTCACTAAGCCACTCCTTTCAAAATTGCTGTTGATATTTTGGAAGCATTTTACACGAATACGATGTAGTTTGTAACAATAAAAGTGTAGAATAACAGTTAAACCAATGGCTGAATATTATCAATTACAGAATCACTATATATGAACCGACTACACCCGTTTTCAATGCGCTACTTGCACTTGTAGCCCACCGAGATGAGCGTGCGTAAGGAAGTGAACGGGAACAACGCAATTGAAATGTTACTTTAGGTTTTAAGTTACTGTAAATAATTATATAATTTCTTGAACCAAACACAGGCCACCTGCATCTGTTATGCTAGGAGGAGGAAACAGGAACAAACAAAAACCATCAGCAATAAGCCTCCATGGGATAAACAGATAGATACGTATTTTAAATAACACACACATACACTCAAAGTTTACTGCCAGTATAAGCAGAAGTGAGAAGCATAAACGCAGTTAATAAATAGCGAGTATGCTAACTAAAGTCCCGGAAACACCAATATCTGTACCACAGGCAATTACTGTGAGGGAAGTAGGCTAGAGAAATCTCTCCGGTGCATGCTGAATAAGACATTGTTTATTCGTTATCTCAAGTCTCCGGTTTGAAGAGTATTTATTTTCCGTCCTCTTTATTATCCACCATAGTTTACGTTTTAATAGCGAGTTGTGTTACGATAACGGAACCCAGCTCCCTCATCGCTCTTATCTCGTGTTTTTAACAAACCAGTCATATACTTCCATGGATTCATTTTCTTCAGGGGTGTCCTAATACTGCCTAACTGTATTTTTTATAAATGCCCTATTAATGCAAAAAAAAAAAAAAAAAAAAAAAAAAAAAAAAAAGCAAAAATTCCCGCTAAGCGGGAATAATAGTTTTTTGCCGCTAACACGAAATTTCAAAAAGCTAGATTTAGCGGGAAAAAAGCTAAATTGGCAACACTGTCTGCTAGTGACAGCTAGCGCATGCAGCGCAACCTAGTGGCGATTCTGCTAACGACTGTCGGCGCATGCGCAGTAAGTAGTTTCGGACTTAGAATTTGGCCGGCAAATGCTACGGGACTCTTTCTAAAGAAGAGCCCATGCAATGTCCGAAGTTTTTACTATTAACCTTCAAAAATGTTGAATACGACTGCTTTTTATATCCTAACACACTAAAACTATGGATGTTAAATAATTGCAATTTAAATAAACTCCTAATCCAGTATAAGAGAATTAAAAGAAAAAGTTTTGCATATGATGGGAACTTTCTGTCATTGAATTATTTTTTAACATGCTACAAATATTCTGAAAACAATCAAACATCTGATGCAAGTATTTCATCGCAGACTAGTGCAATTTATGTGGGGGTCCTCACAACTATATTATTTAATTCAGAACAAAAAGCAACACTTTTAGTACCATGGCTCAATTCCTCAGTCTTGTCTTGTCTGTCGCTTGCAAGGCACAGAACACAAAGACCCAGTAAGTAGCAGTAAGTAGAGAAAGACTACTACCAGCCTCGTGTGCCAGCCTTAATAAAGGTAGCGACTGCGTTAACCATGACAGTCTCGTGTGGGGAAAGGGTGGGGTCTAAGGAGAAGTGGCATCGTGTGAACTAGCGCGAGGTTAAAGTTTCATGCGCGTGCGTGTGACAAAACGAAACAAAGCTTTACATATTCCGGCAGAAAACGGTAGGAATAACGATGGTAGTTGAAAGGGTCCAATATGATATACCCGATACAATACCCTAAGAAAGTCTAAGGTAGCCTCCTGGGACATGCAAAAAAAGATGGTTAATATCCCCTATTTTGCCACATTCACAAGCATTTGAGTCACCTTGATTCGGCATAAATAGGTTGGTGTCAATGCCACATTGGGTAGCACCCTAAAACAGTGGTGTCAAGGTCACTGGCACATCGGGGCTCAACTGTGCAACAGCTACATGCAACGGGCCAAATATGACGTAATAAATATTCCGCCACTCTGCTATAAGCTATTAAATTACCCTTCTAAATATCACTCTCCTTTGATTAATTCCTATCCGCCGAATCTTCAGGATAGCGCAAGTTCACATCAAACAACACGTGCATAGCTAACAATTTATTGAAATAACTTAAAAGTTTTAAACAATATCTATATTCTAAGTAAAACCTTTCTGACATTACATCGTATCTCGTGAAATTAAGAATACGAGAAAACAACAAATCAAATTCACAATTCAAACATTTTAAAATCCTTTTTAAACTTATCCTAACTACACCAAACTTCAAAAACCCAAGAAGTCTTCTTCTTCTTTTTTTTACAATAAACTTGACCTAGAGTATATAACACAAAACCGTGAATGCTCCTATGTCATGACGGAAAATGGAATTACATTCTCTTTGATTCCTTATCTTGGTAGAATTCCATCAGGAGTAGGTCCCTGGTTCCTTTCAGCTTGCTGTTCTTAATTTCTTCTCCTTTACTTTCATTAGATTTTCCTTTTTGTCTGTTTAGCTCCTAGTTTGTTACTGTCTTTTGCTGTTTACCAATAATTACTTTGGTAACATCTTTGTTTGTATTTTTATGTTCCTTTACAGGTTAAGCTTCTTGCCTTTTTTGTTTAGAAACAGCTTTTATGGATTGCTCTTTTTCAGCATCTTCCCTTTTATATCTGCTTCTTCATCACTTGATGTATTTCCTTGCCCAACATGTGACTTTTGCTTATCTTTAATTTTTCTTTTCTTGTCAGTTGGTTTCCGGTCATCGCCTGTATACGTGAGCTGGGCAAATGATGTCTGTTCCGCAGATTTGAATCCAAACGCAAATACAAGAATGGCACATATTATACAAATCCTACTGGAAATGCATAATGGGGATTGACAACTCCAGACAGTTCCATTTTCCACGTCCTCTTCTGTTCAACTCCACTGTTTACGTGAACACTAACCGTTCCACTTTCAGGACGCATCCTTTCTGGCTGTTCCCAAGTCTATAATAATTTCTTATATCCAACGGTATTACTCTTAATACCGTTACAATATCAACACTAGAAACTTTATCAATTGACACCTGTTTACTTGCAAGTTGGCCGTGTCCACGAATAAAACCTTTCTTGGAGTGCGTACACCTTATGAATTTTTTCCCTTCAGAATTGCCTTCAAGGATACATAGCACAGATACAAGTTGGATCTGCGAAGGGGGACAGTACATCTCACGCGTAAATAGAAAACTACTTAACGTAATTATTAAAGTTGATTAAAATAGTTGCTACCTTCTGATGATTAGGCTGAATTATAGTTACTATTAAACCTACCCTAGCCTTTGGGTTAGCATTCTCCAACTGGAAAGTACACCACTTACGCACTTATATGCCTCTTAAAGATAGATGTTTTTATTACTTTTCAATCCCAGATGTAAAAATGTCAATCTCTTTTGAATGAATGAATTAATAAATGAATAACAATAATTACACGGTATGAATATTAGTGCTTTTAATACGAACTTGTATTAGATATAATCTATATTTATATAAAAAGTAAACAGCAGTTTTCAAATCCTGTTATATCTTAAATGAATATCCTTAGCTATTTTGATGAAACATGAATATTTACCTGTATTATCTTCAAATAAGTGAAATAACACGAAACATTATTAGTAACAGGGGTTGACGATTTCCTCCAAAATTAAAGGAAAGGACTACATGCAATTCGTTTGAAAACTACTGTCCTTAAAGATACGTAGTTTAGTGTTGAGCGTTTGCATAATGAATTTAAGACAATCTTACAGAAAACTGAAGTAAAATACCACATGTTACACATTTGTAGGATCAATCACTTGGCATATCTTTCAATTCACACACTTTTCAAAATTTGGCTTACAAAGACAGATTCTGAGACTGGATGCCAAATTGCTATCCGAGAGTCTGTTTCTATGGCGAGTTTTCAGGAGCTGCATTATAGAGAAACCCTGTTCACAAAGGTAGGTACTGCCACACATTGCCATACTTTTTGCTGCTTGGGAATCAAATTTGGGAAACGCCTATTGTTAATTTTCCGGTAGAATACGATCGGTGCGTCTGAGCATGAATTGTAAAATTTGTCATGAAGGCGACTCACACTGTACGTCCAGCAGTTCCAGCTGAACTGCTGTATTATTTACTTCATCTATGTTCATAATGATTTTATACGTTGTATTTTTTAATGCAAGATACAGGTTGCATATTAGGTACTGAATACTACTACCACAACTTTGCAGAGGAATTGTTTTCCCATTCGAAACATGCGAATCCAAATGACTCATGTCTGTGCTCTCGGACGCAGCCATTGCTCTGCCTGGATCACACGCAAAATTGCACTGAACTGGTTTCTAACGGACTGGCTCGCTATGCCCAGGGCACAGTGACTGGCTCTCTCTCTGTGGCATTGCCACTCGAGGCCACGATTGACACCACTGCCCTAAAATAACTAGAATATGCTATTTTGGGTGTACGCGGCTTATGCTCGAGGAATAGTGTCAATTGGGTACGTATATCCTCCAGCGGAGTATGCCGCGAATCGTCGCGGTGTAAGATATCCGTCAATATGTCTCCTGGAGGTGCTAAAAATTCCGGTGTGGCCGTGGGAAATCTGGTCGCAGCTTTGGCGGTGGCATCGACTGTATGTCGTTGCCAGATTTTCCTACATGACTTGGTATCCACATGAGCGTAAGAGAAACATGACTTGGCATTTAGTGTAGTAGATTAATTATCAAAATCTCATAGATTTTGCACGCGTGAGCGCCTGCAGGAGGCTGAGACAATCTGAAAAGATAAATACGCGGGAGGGCGCATGTCGTTGCACTGGCTTTATCGCCTTGTAAAGGCAATAGCTTCGGCGGTGTAAATTGATGTCTCGTCAAATAAGCGCCACGAGTGTATGGCCTTCGTGTTCCGCATATACGTGTGGGAACTGGCTCCATCGGGAGTTTTCAAGCCGTCCGTAAAAATAATTTGTCGTAAATGTTTAGATGAGGAAAGGAACGGGGAGATATATTCTCTCCAGGCGAGGGAATAATCTATCTTAGGTGCGCGAAAATGATAACAGTCAATCGCGATATGTGGCGGAAGCGTATAAAAACTCACATCTATGCCAAACATCGTGCCAATGGTAATGGTAGCTGTTCCCCCTCCGGCAATTGGCGGGTGTACAGCTCGTAAAGGCGTGTCAATTTCGGTAACAGGATATTGTACGAAGGTGAAATTGAACTGTGAAATTTGACGTCAGCCAGTATGAGCATGCGGCCCTCTACGTCATAAGACGGAAAATATAATTTGTGTTGGCTCTTAGCAAGTCGTCCGGGTATATGGAATATAATGTTGTAGAGTTGGTAAAATAACGATTCCAGTTTATTCCGCACACCTTGCGTATGGGTAGGGGCTAGTAATAAGTCATATTCCAGGCGTGAGAATATTAAAGGCGGAAAAAGGCTTAGTGAGACTCGAGGGTCTGTGCCGCAGCGTCGCGCGGTCATAGTCTTGAACAGTGATTTTAATGTGTTAAGCGTAGCTAATGCACGTTAAAAATGTAACGTGAAGCTTAGGGATTGGTGTAAATGTACCCCTAGAAATTTGACTGTTAGAGCCGGCTGAAGGACATAATTTCGAATGGGCAGGGAAAGGCGTGATAGACGGGTAGATTCATTGAAATGTACAAACCGGGTCTTACTTAGGTTAACTGGTAGACCGAGTCCTTCGAGGTACGCGATTATCCTCTGACAGTCTGCTGAAAAATTATCCAAGCTCACACGGGAACGGGGGGTGATAGTTTTATAAAGAATAATATCGTCAGCGTATTGTAGGATCCTGACGGCTACTGTTACTGCTGAGATGATGTCACCGACATATATGGCATATAACAATGGACTAAGTGCCGATCCCTGAACTAGACCTTGCGATGTCTGTCTTAAGTGGGCGTTTTGTCGGAACGGTGCAAGTGTGCAATGTCTATCTACATGAAGCGCCGATGTGAGTTGGCAAATAGGCGTCGGGACCCGAACCGCCTGTAGCCGTTTCAGTAAAACTGGGATCGAGACCTGATCGTATGCAGAAGTTATGTCTACAAAAAGTGTCAGGACTTGAGTATTTGTGCGGAAGGCGATGTTAACATCGGTTAAGATGGTATACAGTGGGAAGGTAGTACCATAACATCTCCGGAATCCCTGTTGCGTACTAGGATACCTACTGTTTCGTTCTAAATAAAAACTGAGGCGGTCCTGGAGGATCTTCTTAAATACTTTTCTTAATGTGGTTAAGGGGACCAGGTAGTGATTCGCACACGATTTCAGTATTTCAAAACATAACTTTAGTTGAGGATATCTAAACTTCTACTGCTCAGATCAAAATTGAATTTGGGATGAATAGTTGGTAATTCATTCTGATTACACTGATATAGAGAACATCAAAACAATTATTTAAAATGGACATGCAATAAGGCAAAAACTGAGAACATGTTTTTGAAAAAATATATATGGTACTCACGGTACAAATTCCTTCTACAACATTCAAGTATATGTGTTGAAACTTTTGTAGTGCACTAGGCAATGTGTATTCATAATTGGTAACCTAAATTTACTTAAATATTTCTGGCTATATTCAAAAGAAAAAACTATTTAACTTTGTAAAAAAAAAAGTAAATTTTTTTTGCACAATTTTTTATTTAATTCTTTGTTTTTGATTTTTCCAATAACAATGGATTACTATTGTAGAGTACATGCTTCTGGAACTACTGTAAAAGTTTCATTCAAATAGGTTCAGTGGTTTTGAAAAAAATTTAGCTGAGTTTGAAAAATGTCAAGTTACAGAAAACTACATTTAAATAAAAGTATACTTAGAACAAACAAAAAGAAAAGCTGCATATCATAATTTGCTATTAGTAACAATTAAAAGCTAGTTAAATTAATTATAAACAATGATATGCCTTTCAACTGTAATTCACATACCAGACAGAGTAAGCCCTACATAATTAATATTGATCTGTTTCAAGAGCTTAACTTGCTCCCATCATTAGAATTGCCAGACTGGTTCTTATAGATGTTTTCTGATGTGTGGTTTGTTAGCCTGACATTCTAGCGGGGGGCTGATGAACTTCCATAAAGTGTTTGATGGCGGCAAATCAAAGTTTGTTACGCGGATATGAATTTTCTCTTAGGTATAACTCTGCAGCATGTTTTGTAGCTTTGAAAATAATTACTCAGGGGTCTCCGTCTAGGGGATATGTGAATGGCGACCACAAGGTACCCAAGCTGAGCAGAACATTACTTCCACTTACTGGTGTTTTGCTCCTCACTGTAGCTTTTCTATCTGACCTTACCTGGGTCATCTCTTGTTCTCTTCTGACCCCGATGCTTTTAGGGTTCCTGAGGGCTAGGGAGTCTTTAATTTTCCAACCTCTCCATTTCTCTAATTTCTCTATAAACTCTTAACCCCTAACATGCTGACCTGTCATGGAATGTAATATGTCCTCTGATTGGTAATCAGAGGATATGGTCGGTGAATTTATTTTGATAATTCTCCCGGTCAGGTCAGTGAGACCCGTAAACCAACGACAGGTGTGGTCCTCCAGACATTCTGGGGGTTGTGAGAGAGCGATGTGACTGCCAAAACATAAACATATGGTGCTCTCTAAAAAGCGGTTACTATTACTGCTAAGTGTCTTCAATAAAAGATGGGTACTACCAAACCTTCTAGCTCAGTGAAAAATATTGCAGAGCCAGAGGATTAATGGTTTCATTGCCAGAAATCCAGCATCAGCTAACAACATTTAAAAGAAAGTGTGTCATCCCTGAAGCCCTCTTTACCCAACGTGGCCCAGCACACCGCCATATTTAAATGGGGTAACTTAAAGCCTTAAATGTGCCGGTACCCTTACAATATATATATATATATATATATATATATCATTTTGAAGAGGAAGGTTTCTACTTCTTTTAAAGATGAAAAACAAAAAATTGACTTTTTGAGCCCAACGCACTACCTGGTGTTCTCAAATACTTTTCATAATGTAGTTCATAAGCCTATCGGGCGATAATCCGAAGGGGCGTGTTTTAGGATGGGATGGATTATAATGGTTCGCCATGACGTTGGTATAGGTCCCCCACGAAGTAGTTTGGTATAAGCTGATGCTATTAAGAAGCACCATGACTCCGGAAGAGATCGAAAAAAGTGATATGTGATCCCGTCGGCTCCCGGGGCTGATCGCCCGGTTTTATTCATTATAGTTCTGCGTACCTCAGTTGCAGTAGAAGGTGTCAATAGTGGGTTCGACGTATCTATTGCCGTTGACGGAATCGTCATATTTTCGGTCACCGAAGTCGGAGCCACCCGACATAAAAATTGATCTGTAATTCAACATGCCTGTTCATCAGTGAGGGCGGTAAAGCTGGGCGGGGTTTCTTAAACCAGGCCAGCTGTTTCCATATTTGTGCGGTTGTGATATCCGACGTGATTGAGTTACAATACTGCCATTTGATGCGGCGAAGCCGACGTCTCACGCGGGCCTCCGTTCTTCTGGCTGCGAAGTAGGCCACCGCGGCTCTGAGCTAATTGTATCGAGAGTAAGCCAACCGTTTTGCTGCGACCAAATGGGCACTCTCGCTGTTCCACCATGGAGGTTTTCGGACCCTCGGCGACTTTATTTCCGTCCAGGGGTGATAATGGTCTTGGTATTGGTGTAGTATATTCTCGACCTGCTCATATGTCACGTCGGTTTCCGAGAACTGACTGGTCGCCTGGTTAAGGTACGAACGTAAATGTTCAGGGCGCAAATCTCCCTGTCTACGGCAATGATATAGCGTGCGTCCGCCCCTCTGTCGAGGCACGTATTGAATGAGAAAGGGAAAATGATCAATCCCCAGGGTCTGGGGGTGTTTCGATAAAGTCACATTAGGGATAATGTCCGCTGTCACAAAATCAGGCCTGGGGACGAGTCCTGTTGTCCCGGAGTACCCATTCTGGTGGTATGGGGTTCAGAGATTAAGGTCCACACATGTTGCGCCAGCTGGAAGAGGGGATGACATCGTTGTTGCAAAGAAAGAGCCCGAAAGTCTGTGATATTAAAATCACCGCAAGTCACTTGTTGCTGCCATTCAACCAAGGTGAAATGGCGGCCGGTCGCATTGACACCTACAATTGAGAGGTCCCCTCACGCGTACAGCTTCCAGGTGGCGTGGAAACGAACCTAATATCAGTATTCCAGTCCCGGACATACATATTACTGGCGACGCCGATGGCTACTCCTCCGCCTTGCGTCGCCCGTCCGTTACGGAATAGTTGATACCCCTGGAGGCGAAATGGCTGGTGTAAATGTAACCAGGTTTCCACCAGCATTATGACATGAGGGTTAAACCTAGCCAAATACCAATGCAAGACTGCTAATTAGTTATTAATGCTGCGCGCATTCCAATAAGCTACTCTTAATTCCGGCATAGTTAATATGAGAATATTACAGGTGTAGTTGTAGTATCAAGGATGTCAATGTGCGCAGGAGGAGCTTCGGCCATTAATGTATCAAATGGACGTTGAAGTTCTCGGAGGTCCCGTCCCCGAGACCCCGGAGGCCACTTTGGGGTAATCTCGTGACTGCATCCTCCCTCAGGACGTTTCTATCCAGTGACTTCTTGGCTTTGAACGATGCTCTTTGCTCGATTGAGCCAATGTGGGATCCCCGGGTAGGAAGCGGCTGTGGGACACCTAGGGGGCCATTCTCCGTTGGTGTAGATGAAAAAACGGAGGGAGTTCCCTCTAGCCAATGACCATGAGGTGCCCACCGTTCCCGTAACCATTCCTGAGCAGGAGGTGCCTGTGGTGATTGACATTTACGTTTAGCCGAATAGTTCGAGGTACCTCTCCCGGTCTAATATGAGTTAGGCTTCGATATCATGAATCGGCTTTGTTCCTCTGGTAGGTTAGGGAATTCTTCCCTTCCCTGGCGCGAAACGTCCTTAAGAATAGTTGTATTAGTGAGACCTGCGTATGCGTAAGCATCTGAGGAGCCTCGTGTCTGGAAATAGGTAATTTCCCTATCCGGGCCGCAATCTACGATTCGAGCTTATAAGCTGGACATTTATCTGTCTCCGTTGCCAAGTGCCCCTGCTTGCAATTAATACAACACACGCGATCAACTGGACAGTCGATCTGCCCCTCCAGGTGAACTTGTTCACACTTTAAACATCGCTTGGTGTTCCTACAGGACTTCGCTCTATGATGAAATTTACCACAGTTTGCACAAATTGGATCTCTTGTTGTATATGTCTCCACAGAAAAGCGTTGATAATAGACATACACGTACGCTGTCAGTCGTTGGGCTCTGAAGGTAAGCTTCACCGTACGTGTCGGCTGATAAGTCGTGTCCCCATTTGATGTAACTCTGCGGTTGAAGCAATGAAGATTATGTATAGGTAGCTGGCCTATTATTTGTAGATGGATATCCAGTTCTTCCATGCCAATATCTATATCTATACCCTTTACCACGCCCGTTACAAATACATTATAAAACGGGATATATGATCGTGCGTCATGGATCGCATCAAAATCAGAATCTATAAATCTGTTAGCTCCCATGTAGGTAGAAAAGTGTACTTATAATTGGTTAAAGCCACTTTTATGGCTTTGTGTCAACCCCTCTGCGTGTAAAAAAAGCCATTTTACAATTTTAAGAGGGTGGAAGTCCCGAATATTCCGAATGTTACATCGGACTATCACGTAAAATGGTCCTAAATCCGTGGCTTGATACCGTAAAGGAGGTTTTGTTGACTCGCTACTCACCGTTGTCTCCGGCGCCACATTTGCCCCTTTAGACTGCTCGGAAACCGGAACCTCTGGCGGATTCAAATGCGAATCGGCATTTTCTTGTGTTATTGCCTCCGTATGTACAGCCAGTGGTATGTCTGTTTCCATGACCACCGGGGCTAGTAGAGTTGTGTCATCCATAATTAGTGCCGGCAAAACGATTGCCGGAACCATCCGAAGGGGTGGAAAAGCCTCTAAGACCAACCGAAATTAAGTATGAAATGGTTATTCTTACCTCGTTACTCCTCCTAGATAGCCAGATACAAAATTAATCAAACAACAACAAAAAAGAAAAGAAAAAACTATGTCAAAAGCACAGAAACGTGTGCTCTGGAAACACAAAGACTGCTTCAGCTAAAAGCCCGATATACTCCGCCCCTACAAGTCTACTAAGCAACTGGCACTAAGTGTATGCGACACAGCGATGTGCCTGCCACCATTGATCACGGTGGAATGATTCCTCAGTCCCGTGTACAACACAGAACACCTAGATGTACTACCAGCTATAAACCGTATACTAGGACTAGGTCTTCCGTGCAATGTACTGTGCAGTATGCATACACTGATACCAACCTCCGAAGCTCCAGATTCCCATGCCAGTACTCAAAATGTCCCTTTTCTGTATAAAGTATCCCACGTTAAGAAAAACACATTTCCGTATCTTTAAACTAAAAAAAGGGTACATGCAGGGTGAAGGAATGCACATCTATCATATTTACTAGTATTCTTGCAATACTAGGTTAGATATGTACATATAATGTAAAATCAGGACTTACGTTATTGAAGTGTTCCTCCTATCAGTAGGCACACCTTCCCTTTTAGAAGTATTACTCCCCAAATACACAGTCCTCCCACTGCACACTTAAACTTTCACTTAATATAAGTTTTTCTTATTGTGAAGACTGGGATGCTTTTGTTCCACTTTAAAATTTGTGCAGTCTATGCCGTTTTCTTGAAATGAAGATCTCAGAACACACACGGAGTTTAAATTATTACCTCCAATTCTGTTCCGTTTTCTTTTTTTTACATCGCTAACAATAGAAAATATTATTTTGCCTTCTGCGTTAGAATGTGGAAGTGAAAGAACCAGCTTAGCAAGTTTACTAATGTTTTGAAAACACAGCTGATCTTGGAAATCTTTCAACTATGAGATTTCACTCCGCATACAGTCCAAGTCCATGTTTGAAAGTTCCTACTTTTTATCCTCAGGCACAAGTGGAAGACTTCTCTATTGAAATGCTAAATGATTAAGAGCAAATCATTCAAACTTTATTGCAACACACGATACGTCTTTTATCTGGGACCTTCCATCCACTGATAAAGTAATATTTGGCTCTATGAATTTTAAGCTTCCAAAAAATTCACCCGGCATAGGTAGGCGTTTCTTCACTTCTTTGGTTGCTGCGATATAGAAATCAAGGCATTTACGTTTCAGTTGATGAACTCCCTTTTCACATTCTCCAGAGGAAGAGTTTTCAATAGCTGTTTATATTCCATATCAAGGTACACTGATTCTAATGGGAGATAATGGCATGGTTGAAGTATATTAATCTTGTGCATTCCTGTGAGTACGCCTGGCTTTAGAAATTTCTGGCCAATGTTTTCAAACAGACGCAAAGAATCTTCTGAAATCTTTTTGATTAATATTTTCCTTTATTGGAAAAGGTCGTTAAAACTTTTGAAGTAAACCAAGACATACTTCAGGAAGAACACGTAAAACTTTAGTATATGAACTTTCTATTTCGCGAAGAATCACTTCTGCAGATTTTAATATATCTTCAACAGTTGCTAACTGGAATTAGTGTAAAAATACATCCCAGTTTTCCAGCAGACGAACAACATATGCATGTAAAGCAAGCCCTCGTGTACCCGATAAGTTAAGCACTTTTTTACATTCGACTCCAAAAAATTGTTGAAATTGTTGTAATAGCGCAGCGCTTTGCACTACCAGATATGTTCATAGCTTGCCACGGATCTTATTAAGTTTTCACAGGATCTAGGAAGTTTCTCACATGCCTTGCTTGCAACTAAAGCAGATGAAGTAGCTGGCCACGGACCTGATTAAGTCTTCATAGGATCTAGCAAGTTTCTATTCTCACATGCCTCTCTTGCAACTAAAGCAGATGAAGTAGCTTGCCACGGACCTGATTAAGTCTTCACAGGATCTAGGAAGTTTCTCACATGCCTTGCTTGCAACTAAAGCAGATGAAGTAGCTTGCCACGGACCTGATTAAGTCTTCACAGGATCTAGGAAGTTTCTCACATGCCTTTCTTGCAACTAAAGCAGATGAAGTAGCTGGCCACGGGCCTGATTAAGTCTTCATAGGATCTAGCAAGTTTCTATTCTTACATGCCTTGCTTGCAACTAAAGCAGATGAAGTAGCTTGCCACGGACCTGATTAAGTCTTCATAGGATCTAGCAAGTTTCTATTCTCACATGCCTTGCTTGCAACTAAAGCAGATGAAGTAGCTTGCCACGGACCTGATTAAGTCTTCATAGGATCTAGCAAGTTTCTATTCTCACATGCCTCTCTTGCAACTAAAGCAGATGAAGTAGCTTGCCACGGACCTGATTAAGTCTTCACAGGATCTAGGAAGTTTCTCACATGCCTTGCTTGCAACTAAAGCAGATGAAGTAGCTTGCCACGGACCTGATTAAGTCTTCACAGGATCTAGGAAGTTTCTCACATGCCTTTCTTGCAACTAAAGCAGATGAAGTAGCTGGCCACGGGCCTGATTAAGTCTTCATAGGATCTAGCAAGTTTCTATTCTTACATGCCTTGCTTGCAACTAAAGCAGATGAAGTAGCTTGCCACGGACCTGATTAAGTCTTCATAGGATCTAGCAAGTTTCTATTCTCACATGCCTTGCTTGCAACTAAAGCAGATGAAGTAGCTTGCCACGGACCTGATTAAGTCTTCACAGGATCTAGGAAGTTTCTCACATGCCTTGCTTGCAACTAAAGCAGATGAAGTAGCTGGCCACGGACCTGATTAAGTCTTCACAGGATCTAGCAAGTTTCTCACATGCCTTTCTTGCAACTAAAGCAGATGAAGTAGCTGGCCACGGGCCTGATTAAGTCTTCATAGGATCTAGCAAGTTTCTATTCTTACATGCCTTGCTTGCAACTAAAGCAGATGAAGTAGCTTGCCACGGACCTGATTAAGTCTTCATAGGATCTAGCAAGTTTCTATTCTCACATGCCTTGCTTGCAACTAAAGCAGATGAAGTAGCTTGCCACGGACCTGATTAAGTCTTCATAGGATCTAGCAAGTTTCTATTCTCACATGCCTCTCTTGCAACTAAAGCATGAAGTAGCTTGCCACGGACCTGATTAAGTCTTCACAGGATCTAGGAAGTTTCTCACATGCCTTGCTTGCAACTAAAGCAGATGAAGTAGCTTGCCACGGACCTGATTAAGTCTTCACAGGATCTAGGAAGTTTCTCACATGCCTTTCTTGCAACTAAAGCAGATGAAGTAGCTGGCCACGGGCCTGATTAAGTCTTCATAGGATCTAGCAAGTTTCTATTCTTACATGCCTTGCTTGCAACTAAAGCAGATGAAGTAGCTTGCCACGGACCTGATTAAGTCTTCATAGGATCTAGCAAGTTTCTATTCTCACATGCCTTGCTTGCAACTAAAGCAGATGAAGTAGCTTGCCACGGACCTGATTAAGTCTTCACAGGATCTAGGAAGTTTCTCACATGCCTTGCTTGCAACTAAAGCAGATGAAGTAGCTGGCCACGGACCTGATTAAGTCTTCACAGGATCTAGCAAGTTTCTATTCTCACATGCCTTGCTTGCAACTAAAGCAGATGAAGTAGCTTGCTACGGACCTGATTAGGTCTTCATAGGATCTAGGAAGTGTCTCACATGCCTTGCTTGCAACTAAAGCAGATGAAGTAGCTGGCCACGGACCTGATTAAGTCTTCACAGGATCTAGCAAGTTTCTATTCTCACATGCCTTGCTTGCAACTAAAGCAGATGAAGTAGCTTGCCACGGACCTGATTAAGTCTTCACAGGATCTAGAAGGTTTCTCACATGTCTTACTTGCAACTAAAGCAGATGAATGACATATACAATTGATAACAATTAATTGATAACAATCAGATTTGGTTCAACATTTCTAGGTCTTGTTATGACGGAATTGCTTCCTCCCACCATTACAGATGCATTATCACAAGCCATGCCGACGATGTCTGTAGTTCGAATGTCCTCTCTCAACATGCTCTGCAGAGCTGTGAATAGTTTTTCTGCTGAATAGTCCTTGGCATCCAAAGGGATCAATTCCAGAAGTTGTGTTTTCACAAGCCCGTCAATTGGTGATACATATTTCACTAAAACACATCTGGTATGTCCGTACTTTCGTCCACCAGGATAGAAAATTTAATGTACGAGTATTTTAGTAACTGAACCATTTTATCAGTTTCCACCTTTGCAACATTTTTCACTACATTGGTACACTTTGTACGACCTAAAGTCGCTTCTGAAGTAATTTTGGAGTCAGGGAAAACATCTTTTAACACCGGAACAAGATGGTCCACTATTGAAAACGCAACATTGTGCTCCGCAAAAAAATTGCTAACGTTATTTCAGCTGTCTTCACCTTTTCCGCGTGAATACTTTCATCACTCTTTTTCGAAAAACAATCAAGAACAGTCCTGTTACTTTGCACAGTTTTAACACTTTTATTGTGTTTAACCCGAGAAGCATGTTTTTCGAGTTCGCTTTTACCTCAATTAACAATCACGTTATACGCTTTACACCTCGCCTTTCTGTTGTCACCTTCAATGGGCTCTAACCATACTTTAAAACTGTCAATTTGGAGCCAAGAGTCTTGCAAAGTTTTAGTTTGCTTTTCCATATCTAATTCACTGAATTCGGGTTTCGACTTCTTTGCACTCGAAGGACCGCAATCTGACATTGTTGAATTGTACTAAACGAATCACTCAGAAGCAATTATTATTTAATAAAATCAAGATCCGTACACAGGAAGCGACAACCCATGGGAAAGAACTTTCGAGTGACACTGAACTGAGCAAATTTAATCACTTCAAGCAATAGCCTCCGTATCTAAATCTTGCGCAAAAGTTTTTAAACACTTCAATTGGATGCGGGTCACTTCCCTGGTTTCAGTAGCAGAGATACCTCTCGCATTGTGATGAAGACACCCGCTCAGGTAGCACTTTAATGTTTATTCCACATGTCTATACACTGAGTTCGTACAGTCACTAACAAATTAAATACCATAGTTTCAATAACGATTTCCGTTCGCAGATAATATGGTCCGCTTATTTAGCCTTAAATATCGATATTTTCGCATTGTATGTGCATATTAGTGTCTATTATTTACGATCTCAGTGATTATTGACAGTGGAAGTGAAAGGATCACGAATTTTCATCTGAATGTATTGTTTTTGAAGTACTGAATTGGGACTGTACCATTACTCAGTGCGTGCTTAAAATTGGTTATACACGACAAGATTGCATATTTTACAGACTTTAAATAGTTCCAACCGCACTTGTACTGTGTTATTTGCGTGTTCACAATAGTGTTTTTTTTTCGTTTTTCTTTTCCTCTCTTCTGTTTAACTAGTTAGGTTAAAGTGGGCTTTTAATGAAAGTTTATAACCTCCAAGTTTGCCGATAGGCAGCGAAGAGAATGAACTGCGTAGTGTTAAGACTTTCCTTAAACACCATGACTGTTCCCATTGATACGGGGCAGCTTATTTATTCTGTGATGCAGCCGTGTTACCAATCTGAGGATCAGTTATCTCCTCTACCGGGACCAACCCCAGCTCCATAAACCACATCCAGTAGCTCCCAGGGAGAAGCCTCCACTTCATCACACTGCCAGCAATCTCAGTCCGTACCCGTTTCTTCGCATCGCTCTGGTAAAGTGCAGCCTATGGACTGTAGCTTGTCCTCTGCCGGCTTTAAACCACGCAGCCACGTGACGCAGCCACGATTGTCCACGTGACACCAAGAGGAAGAACCTAGGTTCCGTCGCAACTGATTCTCCTTTCGCTACAACAACCGTTTTGCACCCTTGGTTAACATGGACTCTGAAGATGGAGATCATAGTGTACCTACGCCTACTGTTTCTGCTTCCTCATCCCAAAAGCCACCTCCCATTTATGTCTCTAATATACTCAATATGAACATTGTTCTCAAACACTTACAAACATCCCATGTAGGCGTTTACAAGCTTGTTACACTGGAAAGGCAGCAAGGTCAAATTCTCTTTCGAGATATAGACGGATATCGTGCAGCCATACATTATTTTGAGACACAGAAGGCAGAATTTCACACCTACCAAATGCGTCATGATCGTAATCTTCGGGTGGTTATTCGTGGGCTTCACCCCACTATTGACACTTCTATGGTGATACAAGAATTAAACTCTCTTGGGTATTTACCTGCCCAAATGACTCCTGTTTACCATCCCGTAACAAAAGTGCAACTGCCCCTCTTTTTTCTTGGATCTAAAGCCCAATCCTCTCAACGACGACATATATAAACTTGATCGTTTATATTACACAACGGTAAAAGTGGAGCCCCCGAAACCCAAACGGGGTGTTATTCAGTGCCTAAACGGTCAGGAATTTGGACACAGTCGTAATTATTGTCACAAACAACCACGTTGTGTCAAATGTGATGGCCACCATCCTACTGCGCAGTGCTCTAAGGCTCCTCACACGCCCCCTCTGTGTGTGAATTGTAAAGGTCCACATACAGCGAACTGTAAGGGCTGCCCTGTACATCGGCGGCTCCAAGCTACCCAGCGGCATCACTCTTATCCCCAACGTACCGTTTCTGGTGTACCTTCTACTACTGTTCCTCCGCTTCATACTTTCCCTCGCCTATAGTCTACCTTACCTACTTCTATTGGAGCTGCCTATCCTCGTCCTCCTGTATCTAATGTACAGCCTCTATCGTGGCATCCAGATTCTCGGGGCTCACCTACCGGTGCTTCGCAGTCCTATGCAGCCGCAACCCGTCAGTGTGAACCAAACCGTTCTCCATTGGACTGCTTGATGGCTCGACTAGATTTTGTCTTTGCTGTTCTACAGCCTCTTCTTACTACGCTACAACAATTGATTCCTGTTCTGCTTCGCATTCATGGCTAATTTTGTCCCCACTTGCATTCGAATCTGCACTTGGAATTGTCAGAGTATCACCAATAAATTTCACGAATTATTGCACTTCCTTACGGTTTATGAAGTAGATATCCTGCTCGCCACAGAAACCAAATTGGCTCCTCACATACATTTCTACATTCCTGGCTATGATATATATCGTGCAGATCACCCTAACTGGACTAGAACGGATGTTTCTGCCTTGTTTATTACAACCCGTTTGGCTCACCATGCCCTTCCGCCCATTTAGGAAGACTCCTTCCAGGTTGCTCGGATTCAACTGTGCACTACTTCCGTAAACATTCAAGTTGGATCTCTATTCTGCTCCTCAGAATCATGTTAGTCTCGCCGATTTCTGGGGTATTACTCATGCTTTCAAGGCCCCCTTTCTAATCGGAAGCGATTTTAATTCCAAACACCCTCTTTGGGGTTCGAACCTCTCAAATTCTAGAGGTAAACCTTTACACACTGCAACTCATCAGTTACACCTAGATGTAATCTGTCCTGCTGAACCCACGTTCTACCCGCACAATGGTGGGACTCCGGACGTGCTGGATTTCTTCATCGGACGTAATATTTCCCGTCACTGTTCCCGTCTTTCCGTTTTTCACGATCTGAGCTCCGATCATTTACCAGTTTGCTTACTCTCTCTCTCTCTCTGATGGCGTGAAGTACAAGGACTTCTTTCCGTCCCCGGTACGGTATCCTTTTGATTGTCCTTTGTACACCTCTTTGCTTGCTGACCTCACTGTTACGACTGTGCCGCTTAAGTCACCCCGTGATGTTGATGTGGCTGTTTCTACCCTGACTCGTAATATACAGTGTGCAGCCAACCTTGCCAGCAGCAACATCCACGATCTCCGTCCTCGGTCTGTGACTTTCTGCTCTCCTGAGATTCGTCTTCTGCATTCCATCAAGAAGGACTGTAGGAAACTCTGGGAACGTACGCATTGCCCACTTCATAAAACTAATTTTAACAGCGCTACTCGGGAGCTGAAGGCTGCCCTACGTGCTGTACGCAGTAATGCTGCTGAAAGCAAACTTTGAGCCTTAAATACCCGCGATGGATCCTTATGGCAAAAGACTAGAACTTTGACACGCCAGTCTGCTGCCATACCGCCTCTTAAGATTGGCAATACTTGGTTTTCTACGCCACTTGAGAAGGTCAACCTGTTTTCTGAACTCCTGGCACCACAGTTTTCACCCAATCCTGTGCTCGACGTGGAATTTAATCATCGAGTGGAGGAAGAACTCACGCAACCTTTATTACTCACTCCTTTTCGACACTACTTTACCCCTGCTGAAGTTAAAAATATCGTTCGCTCCTCAGCTCACAAATCTCCAGGACCTGATCTTATTATGCAACCCCTATTACTTCATTTTCCCCGGAATGCGCTAGTCCTACTAACACAGATCTATAACGCCATTCTCCGCTCTGCTCATATCCCTCACCAATGGAAGCATGCTACTGTTATCCTTCTTCCTAAACCTGACAAAGCTAAGAATGATCCCCATAATTATTGTCCTATTAGTTTACTCTCCCAACTCTCCAAAATCTTCGAACGTCTCCTTCTGCCTCGCCTCTTATCTCAGCTCGTACAAATTATCCTTGATACTCAGTTTGGATTTTGCCCTCTTCACTCCTGCTCCCAGCAGCTACATCGCGTAGTTGACACTATTCTTGATACATATGAACATCTATCTGTGTGCTTAGAATTGTTTTTGGATACCGAGAAAGCTTTTGATAAGGTTTGGCACAATGCTCTGTTACTCAAACTCAAACCGCACCTCTCGGACACCTATTTCCGCCTCCTACAGTCCTATTTGCATAATCGTACCTTTTCCGTTAAATATGAGAGCGCCTTCTCCTAGGCCTTTCGTATTTTCTCTGGTGTACCGCAAGGATGCGTATTAGGCCCCTTATTATATCTGGTATGTACCTCGGATTTTCCTAGTCATCCTTAACTCACCATCGCTCACTATGCCGATGACGTGGCGGCTCTGAGTGTGGGTACCTGTGCTGTGACTGCTAGCCACCTTCAGGACTTCTGCAATCAAATTCAGTCTTGGTGCCGACGTTGGAGAGTGACTATGAACCCTCATAAGTCCCGAGTTGTGAAGTTCACTTACAAAAAGAACGTGACACATCATCCCCTTTATCTCAATGGAACGGAGATACCCACAGCGACTTCTATAAGATACCTCGGCCTTATCTTGGCCAACCGGCTAACATGGGGTCCTCATCTCTGTAGTCCAGTGCAGAGGATTCGTCACCGTTTCCGCGAAGTCCATCATCTTGTGTCTGGTTCCTCGCCCTTACCTTTGCGGCACAAGCGCCTGGTTTATACTTCCTTGACTCTACCCATGTGGCAGTATAGCTGTGCCATTTGGGGTTCTGCAGCTCCATCGCAGATCCTGACGATCCAGCGTACACAGAATAGCTTTCTACGCCTCATGACCGGCGCTCCCTGGTACGTGCGCAACTCTATTCTGAATGCTGATATAGGTCTACCGGAGGTGATGTGTATCCTCCACATCTGCTACAGGAGACTGCATCAATCCTGTCTGCGCCATCGCAATCCGCTGCTGCGACATATTTATCTTCCTCCTGAACCTCTACTATGAAGACTGAAGCGCCGTTGGCATTCTGATTTGTGACTGGACATTTAACTCTATACAAATGCTTTTTCTGTAACTGTTTTCCCTATATCTGTGTAACATTATTGGGACTATCGCTGGATGGCACCCCAATGACAAGTATCATTGTTGTTCTGTGTCTAGCTTAGCTCAACTATATTGTACCTAATTGTACAGAAGAGTTTCCTTTAATAAAACAAAAAAGAAAAACCGTTCGCAATGAATAAAAGAGTTTTTATCACATTTTAATGTTTTTACGCCTGCATACTTTCTTCCACTGTGGAGTCACCATCATTGACAAGCCCCGAATTTTTATGTTCCTAAAAGTTAAACATAGATTCTATCAGTTTACTAGGATTTTATACGATCTTATATGTTACATTTGGGAATTTATAGGACTTTTGGAATATTGGATGTTTGTTCGTATAAATCACTGAGCATGCCATTATATTTATAACGCTAATTTCAAATTGGAAAAAGTTAAATCAACTCTAGCTTTAGTGTATTTGAAAGTACTAACTTCAATAGTATGATTATTATGACACTGAAAACAAAATAGCCTCAGCATAAACATTTGCAATAGTATGGCAGTGAAAAACACATAACACTACATGTACAAAAGTTTTCAGTATGTTTACTCATTTTGCTTCAGTATAACACGGAAAAACACACAATTAATTGTATACACTATTTGCCCGAGAACTTTCAATTCTCATTTTGCACTCCTAGTATGACACTGCACATACTTGTAAATATTCGTAGGTGTAAACCCCCTTTTGTCTTCCGTTAAAACGTCCTTCAAAGTGAAGAAACTGCGTTGCACTTCAAATGCGATAAGAGGAGCGAACTTCATTTCGGCTTCCAAATAATGATTCTTGCGTTTTTTCCTTCAAAGAGAACGCGACAGATTATTGATTTGACCTTGAAATCTAACTGAATTATTAGAAATTCCTAATATGAAAGATGCAATAATAGGTATATACTACCCAACAGCGCTATCAAATGCCTACCTCAAGTTTTAATCTTTGTTGCGGCATATACACGTCACACGTTTCAGAAGTTTCAGTTCCTCTGACAACTACATTCAACAATAGTGAAAGTTAGTAAAATGATGTAAATTTATGTGGACCTCTTATTCAGAATTTGTTATTGTACATATTATGTTTGAATATTACACAAGATTTCATAAGACCATAGTTATTTAATACTATCCTTATTCAAATAGTCTCCTTTGAAAATGTTTTATAAATATATGTACTTTATTTACTTAACCTAATTAGGCCTTAAGGCTCTATCGAAAAATTCGTCTTCTTAAGTCCTAACGTAAAATTAGGTCGATTTAAACTCAAGAAAATGTAGATATGTTATTCGTTGGTGAGTAGAACCTTTTTTTCTTTTTTTGTCTGGGGTAGTGATGCTCTTTTCTCATGTTTTCACCCATCTTGGAAAGTTATGCGAACAGACGCAATAGCGGCTGCAGCAGCTCTTTGTTGCAACTTTTTGTTTTTCTTTTATTTTTTTTTTATTTTTTATTTGAAAATCTTAATAGAGTACCGATCCTTATGCTTGGCCTCTTCCTTCGTGTATTCATAATCGTGAGTAACCATCTCACAGGTTTGGCTATGAATTGGCTTTTCTTTTATCTTTGAAATTATTTAAGCGATTATCACAATCTTAACTCATTAACATCCATACGACAATACAGTCAACCCTACTCAGGAGCAGACGATTCACCCAGTGTTGCCAGCACATGATTTATTTTGTCCATCGGATCAACTCTCTTTCTTTCACACATAAAACTTATATTAAACATGACACGCGTTACTCTGACTTTGTTTACGCATCGCACAAGCATTTCAAGATCAGCCAAACTCCTTTAAAATAGAATATTTATATTGGTTTTAAGTCTACTCGTCAGGGAGATTTTCACATTATTTAGCATACTACCGTGCTTTTCAAATGGGAAGGAGTTTATCTTGAGCACCTCCAGGCCGGTAGCCAATCGGAGTTCTGCAGTGTTGTCATTGATTTCCCCTTAAGGGGGGTTTAACGCGCGCCAAGAAATATGCAACGCTGTGCACGTAAACATGTCTCATTGGCTGCAGATCAGAACTCTTCCCATTTGAAAAGCACAGTAAATGCTCTTTCGACATCAGCATTTGACCAACGTAATGACTTCACCACGTTCGTTGCATGATATTATACGCAGTAAAATCTTTATATGCCAGAGCAATATAAGCAGTAATAATGTTATTTTAGTGTGCTAATAGACTAGAGGCACGTATCTTATCTTTGCTTACAGCAGAAATAACAACACAGCGTTAGCTGTCCAATGATTGTTATTCTTAGCTCTAAATAAACGATATCAGTGTACATTACTCAACAGGAAGGAAATCAAAGACGTTCTTTTCAATGCAGTTTTCTCTTACATCCTGTCTTGCAACAACATAAAGATTTACATCCGTTACAGTTTTTCTAAAATAAACCAATAACCAATAATCTATTAAATGTCCCATATTCATCTCAGTTTTTGCAAAAAAGTCCCTATGTCCCTTCCTGAAAAATATTTCTCAAGATGTCCCACAATATGGAACAAATACCACAGGTTGGCAACACTGAGACAATTGAATATTAGTCTTTGCCGACTTTAATAGCTATTTACAAGTTTAGGAGGCCTTTCCGCTGCCCCTATAATTTTGCATTCAATCACTTCAGGAGCTTATGCAAAAAATATCGCCTCAAATGCCTCTAATCGGAATGTAGGTAATTTTCACACAAACACTAAAATGCAATGAGTATAAAACAAAGCAATACATTACGTACTTTCCTATGAATGCCTCTCGACAACCAAATCATTAAAATATTAACAAATCTAACATTATTATATACAGGAAAAACATATATTTATATTATAAAAATATTCCCTACTCTGGTTATTCTCACCTCATTATTTTTTGTCTCATGTCTGTCCCTACGTTATTTCTTTTGTAGGGTTTCAATAATGTCTTGTGGTATTTTCCTATTACTTTGTTGTCATCCATAATTTCGTATGTATGATCGCCAAATTTTTTCGCTATTTTTAAGGGTCCCTTGTAAAGTAGATTCATTCGCCAATAGATTTTCTTTTGGGCACTGGATGGGTGAAATTGTCTTACTAGTACTTCATCCCCTATATCGGGATCCCATTTAGTTTTACTCCTCTTAATTTTGGCGATTCTCTTTTCGGCTTTTTCCCTCATTCTTCTGAAGGCTTCTGCACACTTCCGTTCTTCACTAAGCCTTTCTCCATTGAATTCGATGGTGGTGGAAACATTAAGCACCAGGGACTCTGGGGGTTGACCAGTCATTAACTCGTATGGTGAAAATCCGGTTGTTGGGTTTATAGAGTGGTTCAAAATCTTCTCGATGTTCTTGCAGTAGTGCTGCCATCCACGGTGGTTTGCGTGGCACAGAACCCTGAAATATATACCCAGGTCACGCACAACTCTCTCACATGGGTTGCCTTGTGCTTAATATACCGATGAATTATAAATGTTTTATATTATTGTGCTTTAAGGAGGAAATAAAAATCTTGCTTTTATGAACAGTGGCGTTGTCGGATAGTATAGCCTTGACTGGCCCATATGATGAGATCCAATCATTTAAAATCTTGTTTACGCAGGTTTTGCTTTTAATATTCCTCACAGGGTATATTCTCACAAATTTCGTGAAGATGTCAAACATCACGAAAACATACTTGCTTCCATACTGGCTTGCGGGCATTTCCCCATGCTCATCTATTGCGCCTAACGCATTCTTCTCATCCCTTATCACAGTCTGGGGTTCACAATCATATCTTACGTTGATGGGTTTCGCTTTTTGGCAAAGTCCGCTGGTGGCAACGGACTTTCTAACCTTTCGGTCAATCCGTTTAATATATAGTTGTTCTTGGAACGCCATTGCGGTCCTCCTGCTTCCAGGATATGCTAGGTTTTTGTGGAAGGTCTCAATTACCTCTCTTTCCAGTCCTTGTGGTACCACAATCCTCCATTTCTTTCTATGGTGTCCATGCAACTTGTATAAAATATTGTTGTGTTTGGAAATTGTACCACCGACGTTCTCTATTCCTGGGGCTGTCTCCTATAATTTTCTTAATGATTCATCTTCACTTTACAACACTGCTATGTTATCAAACTTGCTCGACAGGCTCCAACGGTTTTATAGACTAAGTTCCATTAGCCTCACTTCGTTCTGAGGGTGAGACAAAGTCTCAGGAATTTGCATATCGACTGACTGTTGGGATAGCAGGTAGCTGAAAATGTTGTTTGTCAGGAATATGCTTCACTTCAATATCGTACGAAATGATTTCATGAACATAACGTGAGATCTTGGAGCTTGTGAGTTTACATTTTTAATCAAGGACAAGCTGATATGGTCCGTATATACTATGATCTTGGTGTTGTAAACATACTGCCTGAATTTTTGCAGTGCGAAATATATAGCTCTAATTCCTTGCTCCGTTATGCAAGCATTCGCTTCCACGTTGCTCAGGGACCTGGATGCCATAGCGATCACGTGACTGTTCCCCTCTGTGTCTATTTGCGTAAGTACACACGCATAATCTTTGATACTAGCGTATGTGTACACGTGATAAGGTGTGTTAGGTTTTGGTCTTTCCAAAAGGATGGTGTTAATAAACAGGTTCTTTACTCTAAGAAATGTTTGCTGACGTTCTTCTGTCCATTTCCATCTTTCTTTAATAACTCCCTGAGTGGACTTAGTTCCTTGGCATAGTTAATAATGAATTTACTTTCGTATTGCAGTATGCCCAACAATCTCCTCAATTGTTTCACGTTTTTAGGTGGGGGGGATTGCTTGAATAGCTATAATCCGTTTCTCATTCGGAGTTATGTCTGCTTCGGTAATTATATACCCGAGGAATTCTATTTCTTTTGTCAAAAATTGTGATTTATTTAAGTTTATGGTCATGCCACTGTCATAGAATTTCGAAAAGATATATTCCAAATGTTTGAGTGAGTGAGTGAGTGAGTGAGCGAGTGAGTGAGTGAATTGTGGGGTTTACGGGCCCCTCGACAACTAGGTCATTAGGGCCCGTCCAAATGTTTGATGTGATCGTCGAAATCGCCATCATAAATCAGAAAATCATCAATGTATTGTAACCCCAAGTTTTCTATCGTGTCTCCAAAGATGTTATGGAATGCTCGGAGTAGTGCACTTCCGCTAGTTGAAAGACCAAATCCACAGGTTTTAAACTGATTTATCTTTCCATTGAAACTGAAACCTGTGTACTTTCTTACAGATTCATCTAGCGGGATTTGCCAATATGATGACACTAGATCTAATTTAGAAACATATATGCCATGTTTTAAATAAGCTAACACTTCATCTACTCCTTGGGGTCTAAAATTATCAGGTTGCGTTACAGAATTGAACTTTCGAGCATCAATCGTCATCCGTAAGGAACCGTCGGACTTATGGATCCAGCTAGTGGATGTAGGTAAGGTGTGTCCGCTATCTCTATTATGCCGTTCCTTAGCATTTCTTTTATTACCTCATTCGCCTTGTATTTAATGGCGTTTGGTATGGGACTGCTTTTATGGGAGTATGGGGTAGCATTTTCGACCTTAAACACGTGGGTATACTTTTTGCACATTCCAGGCCTGTCGCTGAAAGTGTTCTTGTTCTTTACCAAGCATGCTCTTAAATAATCTTCCTGCGTAGCGTTTAAGTGATATGTGTTGTTGATATTATCTTCTAACAACGTCTGGAAGTCCACTTCTCTTTTCGCCTCGATAACATCGCTAACGGTTTTCAATTCTCTCAACTGGCAGTTGTTTACGATGGGGTCTTCATTTTCTTTATTTTCGTATATTTTATCTTTTGTTTCTTCATTTTCACCGTAGTATTCCATATCCTCGCAGTTTTCTTCAATAATTTCATCTAAGCTACCATCTTGGTATAATACAACGTTTTCTACAAAAAGTCTTTATTTATTTCGTCGCAGCTTCTTCCTATTTCCGCAATATCATCTTCCAACAGCTTTATTTTTCGAGTATTTTCCCCCTCTCTGATTTCTAATTCGTGGGATTTAAAGTCTATCTTTGCCTGCCAGTTGTACGGTAAATCATTTCCAATAATTAGCTCTCTCGTCAGACGTTGTATTACGAGTGCTACGAAGTCGAACGTCCAGCCATCTACGCACGCTTTTATCAATGCTTGATATTTCACTCTATCTTTCTTTCTTCCTATCGCCGTGCTGCAATAGACATTACTCACGCTTAAATATTCGATACGATGTAAGGCCATAAGGTCCAAAAAAAATTCCTCCGATATTACTGATGTGCCAGCCCCCGTGTCCAGTAACACTGTATAGTTACGGTCCCATATTTTCACTATGACTTGCGGTGTGTAATTAGTTCCTTCTGTAGTTTTGACGGATGATTCGTATGCTCCACATTTGGTTTGAAGTCGTATTTGCTCTGTGCCCGCACCACCGAATCGTTTTCCAGAGCGCAAAATGACTTGGAAATTAGTTTTCCGGATTTTCGCTCCCTAAGTCGGTACACGTCTAATTAGTGGTGCTGGCATCGGCAGCTTGGCTTTCGGGCATTGGGAATTCGCTATTTTCACCGCCATTTCCTTCCGCGTGTGGTCTTAAATTTTGATTTGCTTGTGAAGGGAAATTATCATTACCGAAATTCCTCCTTGCATAACCTTGGTTTCCTCTCCGAGTGTAATCCCTGTAAAAATTAGGGTGGTTTAGTAAGCTGCTTCTTTCACGCCCTCTATTATCCTCAAAGCGATAACTGTTCCGATACCTATTATATTACATCTGGGGCTGTGTCGATGTTGAGATGTAGTGTTTCTATAATGCGATCTTGCATTGGAATTTCTATCCATTTCGTCATTCTCAACGTTGTCTCTGCTTGTCTCGCCTCTCGCACTATTCCTTTGTGGGTGTTGCACATTGCTAACATCCTGATTCCCTAACCTTGTCCCCCTGTATGGATGTTGCCTGTTTTCACCGTTTATACCTTTTTCCTGGCGTTGATTTATGTTAGTTCTTGGATAACTGGCGTGTGCTTCGAATTCCGCTAATTACTCGATCATGTCGGAAAAGTCTATCGGTTTTGCCACAGTCAAATTGTTCCTAATGTGCTGGGGATAATGACGCATTAAGGAGTTTATTACCTCTTGCTCGCTCATCTGAGGATCCAAAAGTTTAGTCTTATTAGCAAGCTTTAAGAAATATTCAGTCAAAGAAATTCCTTTTTGAGGTTCGTAGTGTCCAGGAGCTAACTCTATTTTAATTCGGTTCTGACGTCCGGGACTCCAAAATCTACTTAAAATAAATGTCTGAACATACCATATGTTTCGTGAGATGCCAGAGTTAACCTCAATCATTCCAAGGCATTCCTTTCCAAGCTACGTTTGACGATCGTCATAGGGAATTCGTTAGGCATTCTTTTTATCCTAAAATAAACTTCGAGTTCCCGTAAGAAAATTGTTGGGTTATCACCAGCTTCCTCGTAAAAAGATGGTGGGGTTAAGTCATGTAACAGGTGGTTCATATTATAAGGGTGACTAATTTTGTATATGACAGGGTTCAGCTAAATCATTTTCCTGAAAGCCAACAATGTTACTACCATTGTCAGGTGAGTCAATCTCTGTGACATTTCTAAGTCCATTTACATTCTGGTTTTCGTTAATATTATTAGCCTGCAATGCAATTACAACTTGGGTTAACTTCCCAGTATTTCCTTTTTCTTTTCTAAATTGTCTTGCAATTCTTGCATATTAATTTTTGCTTCCCCACTGAACTTACTGAACTCCTCACGTTGTAATTGCATTTCAGCACCCATAGTTTTCACAACACTGCTTAGATTACTAATTTTTACAGCAAGATTACCCTGGGCTAATTTAGTCTCATTATGAACTGTCTTAGAATTTTCTGCTACTGCAGCTATCTCTGCCCTGTTTGCTTCTATCTTATGCATCATTTTGTCCCCTAACTCTTCTAAATCTACTTTTTGTTTTTCCAACTTCTCATCTTGCTGTTTCTTAAACTCATCTAACACTTTAACCACTTCTGTGTGCATGCCCTTCACTACTCTTTCTTTCCCTAACTTGATTTCATTCACTAGTTCTACTAATTTAATTATATCCTTTATACTAGATCCAATTTCTGCCCTTAAGTCTAAAGATAACATTTTCAGTTCTTCTTTACACTCTTTTCTACTAAGTTCAATTCTTTCAGTTACTGTAACTAAGCTACCATCCATCTTCAGTGCTAAGTCTGACTTATTACTATCCATTTTATCATTCAGTGCTGCCATATTTTTTAAATTCAAATTATTACTATCCATTTTATTATTTAAGTCTGTCAAACTACTATTTATTTTTAGATTCGTCTCCAGCATCTGTTTAGAGAATTTCTGCAAGAGTTCTTTCAATCCTAACTCTGTCTCACAAACCTTTTTCACTGATTTTTCACTTTTTCTCTCCCTCTTTACTATCACCTAACTCTTTAACATTCTCCATCTTTCCTACTAATTTCCAATTCCTTAATATCATTCAATCTGTTATTCAAAATCAAGATTTTTTAAAATTCTTTCATATAATAAGAACAGTCTTACTTGTTAAACATTGACCTTCACTGATTTCTTCCCTCTTCTTACGATCTCCGCTGTCCTTGGATTCCCTCGTTCCTTCTTTCCTCACTCTTCTTATCACTTCTGTTATCCTTGGGTTTCCTCGTTTCTTCTTTCTTCCTTTCTCGGGTTGACCCAATTCGAAGCCTAGCGTTGTGCCGCCATTTGGAACGGGAATTTGGAATATTTATATGCGGGAGCAGGGGCTTGTGGGAGAGAGTTCCACTATGTCCTAACACGACGAGTCCTTAAATATCGTTTCATTCGCCCCACGTAAGCACCATTTTGTAGCTATGAGACTCAAAGTAATTTTTATCAACTTTCTCGGTGTACCTCAGGGGGCGGTACGGGTCAACACCTTGCAAGGATGATTAAATTCCGTTTCCTCTTTTTTTTTTAAAAAAAAACTTGTTTATTGTTCCTTTATATCACAAATAATAACACAAATATTCTGGATTGGCGTCTTTTATCTCATCCGCTGCGAGGTTCACACTACCCGAACACGGACTTCGCGATTTGCACGTGACGTCAATCCAAGCTGTTGAACAAGCAGACAATTGGGATATTGTTTAGAAAAGCTTACGCAAGCACGCTGTTCTAAACTTGAGCCAAAAGAATCACTATATGCAGAACTGAGCTGTACACTAATGTTTACTGCACCAAGAGTAGTGTCAGTCTGGGTGACTGGATCGGTTAGATGCTGGCCTATTGATCCCAAGGTCGCAGGTTCAAATCTCTACGCTTAAAAATGACAGCTCCATGTCAGTAGACTTACTGAGACGTAAAATAACTCCTGCGGGACAAAATTTCGGCACACTGGCGACGCTGATATAATCCTGGCAATTGACAGCGTCGTTAAGCAACAAAATAATTTAATTTAACCAATAGTAGTGAAATTCAGAACGTTACTCAAGTGTTTCCTACTCCACACATGCTTATTTGCATACTCATTTAAATGACCTAGGTCGTTTACGCCACTTTTTAACCAGGAATCATTACTTCCGAACAGACAGGCAAAGAGTGCAGAAAAGGGCATTTCAAATTTCACAATCGCACACCCATGAATGTCTCGCAAAAATGTTATTACGAAAACGTCTTGTGTAAGTATCAGCAGCTTTTCTTCCCTTGGCTATCCGAAGAGTGCTAATATCAGGAGTAGGTCTTGTGCTGATTGCACGTTCGTTTTTTTTTTTAGGGCGGCGCTGGCCCGATAGGTAGTGCTGTCGTCGTGCGCAGCCTACGTGAGGGAGCGAGAGAGAGGGCAGTCTGGGGTAGTCTGTGTCTAGTAGTCAGTCGTGATGGTAATCGCCAGAGGTATGTAGCTCTTCTCTCTCTCTCGCTCTCTACTACCGCCGTAACTATGCGGGATCGATCTGGTGATATAATTATTTCTATGGGGCAATGAGTTTATGGGGTTAAGTCGTCACTTATGCGGACAATAATTCAGATTTCAAATAGGTAAACTTGGTATATAGCTGGAAAATGTGTACAACTCACTTCATTCATATTTATTGTAATCGTCCACTGGTAATTCTTATCACCCGATAAAACATAGAGACGTATAATTGTAATCTCATCAAGCCTCAACATTTGTAATTATCATTTATTAAAATTGTGTTGATCCAAATCTTACATTTTATTTCTGTAATAAAGGGGGGGCACTCCTTTGACAGAAAAGGTCCTGCCGTTTCCCCGTTTCGTGATCCTACTCCCACGAAAAAGAAATTGACTACATCCCGTGAAGGGTAGTGCAATTCTCTGCAGAATCCCCAGCGCCGCTTCGTCCACCACGAATCCCACATGCGGTTGCCTGAGATCGAACCCGGACCGCTTTAGTGAGAAGCAAATGGGCTAACCACTCGGCTACGGCGCGGCCATACGAGATTTAACCGGAAATATGTTTTGAGGCCCCCTGAATCAAAAAATGCATTTTTAGAAAAAGGCCTGTGTGTGTGTGTGTGTGTGTGTGTGTGTGTGTGTGTGTGTGTGTGTTTGTGTGTGTGTGTGCCTGTGTGTCAGTCTGTGGACAGCACAACTGAAAAGTGAAAAGTCGGTTAAAAACAAAGTTGGCATTTAAGCTTTCGAGGATGCGACACGAAGATTCTAAAGAAAATTCCTCCACCCTTTACATGGAAAATTTTTATTTTCTTGAAAATGACTAACGATTTTTATTGAAGTGCCATATGTTTTAGATATTTTTATGACAAATGAAATGTATATCTTGAATTTTCTGGCCATAGCCCATGTAGTCCTATTTACTCTGGATTACTTTTGCATAACTGGTAAACCGTAAGTAATAGACCAAATCTTACTATACGAAAAATGTAGATCTTGCTAAAAACACATAATTAATGTTGAAATAAAATTATTTGTCACCATTTTGGAGAACTTATACCTCTGTCAAATTGAACATCGTGATTCTTTTTATATGTTAACCGTGTAAAGAGAGCGGGATTTTAAAGCTTTAGAAGATTTGACTATCGCTCAAAATCGACTGTATTTCATATACTCCTTATACCTACAAGAATATAAACAAAAATTTCTGCAAATGTTTATCTCAACTAACACGAAGAAGATCTAGGAATAAGAGTTTGTAAGAATGGTTAGTACAAGAGTAGAGAAAGTCATGTGAGTGTAACATCAGAAGTGGTAAGATGATTTTGTAAGATGAAGAACTTCCCACTTTGTACTGAATTACCCCAGAAAATAATAACGTAGCTCATGGGCCCTTATGACCTAGCTGTCGACGGGCCCTTAAACCCAACTCACTCACTCACCCGTAGCTCATGGCGGAATGGAATGAAATGGAAATCAGTATAATGTTCTCAGAGTATTTTGATATATTAAGTCCTGCGTGGATCTCAAGGTAAAAGAAGTTGAGCTGGGTTTAGGAAATGAGTTGAGTATATGCTTGTTCCACTTCATTTGTCCATCTATTTCTAACCCTAGAAACTTTGTACAACCTATTTTATTTATGGTTAAGTTGTGATAAGTAATATTCTTCGTTTCGTATGTTCCGAGTAGATATTAAGTGTTACAAAGAGGGGCTCGTTGGTTAGATGCTGGACTACTGATCCCAAGATTGCGGGTTCAAATCCGGCCCAGACCGATGGTTTTTAAGTGTACTTAAAAGCGACAGCTCCATATCAGTAGATTTACTGGCATGTAAAAGAACTTCTGCGGGACGAAATTCCAGCACACCGACGACACTGATGTTATCCTGGCAATTGACAGCGTCGTTAGACAACAAAACAGTATTTATTCGGGCTATGCGTAAGTTTCTATTTGCTTATTGACAACACAGCAGCTCTTCGTGGAGAAACTGACGGTTGTCATGTATCTTCTTTTAAAAATCAGACCGTAGCAGTGGCGGTTCCTGGTAGATCGCATGCTCGCAAGTTCACAACCAATAATTTTTCCTGTATGTGAAGGTGTATTCAGTTCTATAGGTATGTATACGAGAAGGTAAAATGTCCAGCTTTCTACTATATAACCTTGCTCGTTTAATCTTTCTGCGCCTTCTTTCGCAGGGTCAGTGCATTCGCTGGCGAAGGAAGCTTTTAGGTGAAAGTGCGCAGGAGAGGGGGAGGAGTAGCTTGAGTGTGTGAGTACGGTGAGTTAATGCGGCACAATCGACAAACCCGAGCGATGCGATTCTTACCGCGCATGCGCACTGCGTTCCCGTACAAGCCATATTCATTCCCATCCTAAGCGACCATTTTCCTCCCTCTCGTTTCCTAGACAGGTCTAGACAACTTCACGTTTCTAAATATAATGTAGCCATTTTCTGTATCAGCCTGAGAGTTGCAAACACGTTGTATGTCTAATTATTATTTATTTATGCCAACAAACTTACTGTTGGTGTTTTTAAACACACAAGCCGTGTGTGGGCAAAGTTTACCAGGAGAAATACGAACTGGTTTGAGAATTTAATGCCATTTTGGCAGTTTGTCACAATAGCTCAGTGGTTAGAGCGTCCGTCCGGTAAGCGGAAGGTCTGTGGTTCAAATCCCAGTTGTGGCATTGAATTTTTAAGTTCCAGTTCTACCTCTCAAACATTGTATGTCTTTTTATTAAACCATTATAAATGCATAAAATTGATCTTTATAATATACTAAGGCCAATGCTTCAGTTTGGGATAGTTGTTTGTTATTGTGTTTATATTTCCTATTTGTTAAGTTTGTGTTTCTGGTAGTGAACTGTATGCAATTGAGCCTGTCCTTGGCAGTAAATGTCAATTTGTGCAGTTGTGGAAATCTGTGCTTACACTTCTCATAAGGTGTTTTGCGTGTGCAACTGTGGAAATGAATAGCGTTGCGAAACTAAAGGAGATAAATCTCTACATTTTATCCTTGGAAAAGTAGCTGAACATTAAAAACGTAGGTAGACCGCTGCCACCAATCTGTTAAGTTCAGGTGACTAATTGTAAAGGGAAGACCCTTTCAAGAAAATTTAATGAAAGTGTGTATTGAACTTTTTCGTGGATATGTGCTTGTGAAGTAACCAATCGGCTCTTCTGTTTTCAGTGTTTATTACTTGCGAGCGACAGAAGCGGTACCTGGACAAATAATGGCTGTGGTGATATCTGTCACTTGGTGGACGTGCTGATGGCCAATATCGATCGGAATTAGAACTAAATGTACTAGAAAAATATATCTCAGCAGTTAGTGTTTTTAGGCGTAACGTGGAAAAACACAATGAGGAAATTACTAAGAACAGATGTGTCTTGTCGCAGATAATTAACTGCATCAAATTCTGCGGAGCATGCGAGTTGGTTCTCAGGGGACACGACGAAAGTCGAAATTCATTGAACCCCGGCGTGTTTCAAGGACTGATAAACTTCACAGCAGAATTACATTCCACGGTGAAAGAATATTGGGGAGCGTCGAAAGAAATGCAAAATGATTTATTGCAGTGTATGATTGACGTATACCAAGAAGAAAATAAGGGAGAAATTTATAAAACAGAGTACATTGCTGTAATGGCCGTTGAAACATCTCACTTTTCATCTCTTTTTCAAATGGTGATTGTGTTTCGTTACCTATTACCAAATGGTAAGCCAGTTAAAACATTCTGGGCATTTTGAAATCCAAATGGACAAGATGCGAGCGCTCTCTCCCTGTGTGTGAAGAATTCTCTGTTGTAGTATCTGAAAGTACAGAAACAAAGTCATGTCTCCCGCCAGGGAAGGGGTTCTTCTTTGACAAGCCAGGGAAATAATTTAATGGGAAGGGGATATCCCATCACCTGTTAATTCAAACCCTAATGCACACCCACTGCGAAAAGTCAGGAGGCGCCACTGGACTGTAGTAAAAGCGGGCGTCAAACGCTATCAGTAAATAATGAAAAAGGCCACTATCAAATTGCGCCACAATTGGGATGACATTGATATTTTTCATAAAACGTGTTTACTCAATACTATGTTACCATTATATTGTCTATTAATGGTATAGCTTTCTGGTCAAAATCTTAATTGCTTACAGTGTTCACTTAGCAACGTAGACAACGCTCAAACATACTTGGTTGCAGTGTTGCCAATTTAGTTGTTTTACAAATACGTCTGGTCTTTTTGATCGGCTGTCTAGTGGGAAAATTTATCCTTTAGTTGCTAGTGGGAAATCTGGTTCTTTTCAAAATGAATCTGGTTGCTATCTGGTTTTTTAGATCTATAGTTGCATGCAACATTATTCTTTTAGAAGCGATTTACACACCATTTTCCCGCTGCGAGGCTCGATACATTCGATGTATATATACATAAGAAAATATCTACTGTTTGAATTGTGTCATCGTAATATAAACTTGCTGTGATTATTAACAATCCTTTTCTACAATTCCTGGTGATTAGTCACCCTACGTGTTATGAGCTTTTGGGTGATGTAATGTTTACTGCTTATAAAGCGAACCCTGGAGTCAGCAAAATAATATATAAGAGATGTTGTAAAGCCTACTTGCTTAACAGTAGGTGCCTGTAATACTGCTATCGGTGTATACAAGTAGGCGGCGTGCTATTTGGTAAATGTTGTTTATTATACTAGTCCTCGGCTAATGTTTATATACCGACAATTAAAACAAGTTTGCTAACTTCACAGTACCATTCAAAATTGTCGTTTCTCTTCTCAGTTCACATTATGTTCATGGTAAGCTGCATGTGCTTCACCCATTGATATAGTGGTCTGTTGCCGAATAGTGACAAAATTATATGGTTAATTAACTAAACAATGGGCAATGTAAAACCGCCATATACTCAAAAGTTTAGAGAAGGGTGGTTGAAAAATGCAAAATTTGTAGAAAGGTTATCTCGACTGTAGGTGATAACACAAAGGCGTTCTGCAAAGTATGTTGTTGTGGCATAAGAGCTCGGCTAGCAGACTTGGAAAATCATGCAGGAAAAAAAAAAAAACACACACACACAAATCCGCAATTTCCACATTTTCCTCCTAAAGTTTAGAGAAGGGTGGTTGAAAAATGCAAAATTTGTAGAAAGGTTATCTCGACTGTAGGTGATAACACAAAGGCGTTCTGCAAAGTATGTTGTTGTGGCATAAGAGCTCGGCTAGCAGACTTGGAAAATCATGCAGGAAAAAAAAAAAAACACACACACACACAAATCCGCAATTTCCACATTTTCCTCCTAAAGACAGACACAAACCAGTGGTGGTTTCTTTAGAAAGGAACAGTGCCGAAGCATTTACTTGCACTGTTTGTGTCCGCACATTGTGCCATAGTTGTTGTTTGTATTCTTTCGGACTGGAAGCTTTAATATGTATAAAAGATACGACACAATTAAGATAACTGGATATTTAATTTAACACTTTCGCCGTTACATGGGCAAGCTATCAGAAGAACAAACAGAGTTGCTAAGCTACAAAAACAAAACACAAAAAGTTGTATAAACTATTACAGAATAACCAACACTCCTCCTCGTTTACACAACCTTACATTTTTCTTTTAATGCAATATGCCTGCTGGGTGACAAAGGTTTGGTTAACAAATCAGCTATCATTAGGTCAGAGGGACAATGATTGCATTCAATCAACTGCTTGTCTACACAATCCTTAACAAAATGATACTTTGTATCAATATGTTTTGTTCTATTAGAGAACTTTCCACTCTTAATCAAAGATAAACAACTCTGATTGTCCTCGTAAATTATTGTGGCACTGTTCACATCTTGGTGCATGTCTTTCAACAAATGCTGCAACCAAAGAGCTTCTTTGACACTTTCAATGGTCTGGTCATCTCAAGTGGCTGCAACTCAAGTCACACATAGGCATGAGTGAGTTCCTGTGATGCTGAAACGTATGCCTCCATCTGACCCTGCTCCTCTTCCAGGTACTCAATCTCGCCACTCACCTGCTCCATTTCTACCCTCTTATCCCCAGCTTGTGCTCGGAGGTTAGACACACAGTCCTCCAATATGGTTATTCTCTGACAGAGTTCTGTAATGATTTCCATGTGTTCTACTAGGATTTTCTTCACTGCTACCAACTCACGCATCACAACTGAGGACCCTCTAGCCAATAAACTGCTTATATGACTTCCTTTGTCACTCCCACTGCCAGTATGAGTTCTTCTACCACTGTCAATGGCACTGACACTGCCACCACCACTTCCACTGGCACCACCAGTACAACTTTCTTTGAATTTGCTGGAAATTGCTTCATTGTAGGATTTGGGTTCTTTAATAACTTCTCTTGTAGTATGACATTCTTCAATCAGTCTTTGCGGAGCAATTCCTTTTGTTGATCTCTGAGAAACTCGAGTCTGAGAGTCTTTAACTGATTCATTTTCTTTATCACTCTCCTCCTGAATTTCTACTTCTCGATGTGATATTTTAACTTTGGAATCAACATTTATGTCGATTTCAGATCTATTTAAATCATCACGTTTCCCTTGATATGCTTCCACACTGAACTTGACATCTCGACTGATTATCACCTTTTGTGAAGCTAAGTTGTAGCAACGATAAGCTTTTGATTCTTCATCATATCCAAGAAATATTGCTTCTGTTCCTGTATTATCCAATTTCTGGCGTTTCTGGGTTGGAACATGAACAAAACATTTGGAACCAAAAATCTGTAAATTCTTTACTTTAGGCTTTTCATTATTCCACAGTTCATATGGTGTTAATTTCTTTGCTCGAGTAAGGACTCTGTTTTGTATGAAATTAGCAGTCATCACAGCTTCACCCCAAAATTGATTTGGTAAGCCTGCATCAATCAGCATACAACGTGCCATTTCTACCAGAGTTCTATTCTTCCTCTCTGCTATGCCATTCTGCTGTGGGGAATAAGTTGCAGTTAACTGAGTCTGGATACCTTCATTGGCCAAATATGTTCTTAATTGTTTATTTAGATATTCACCTCCACGATCAGATCGAATAATCTTGACTTTTCTGTCAAACTTGTTTTTCACAAGTGCTACATAATGTTTCAAAGTATCAGGAACTTCAGATTTGTTTGCCAATAAATATACATGAGTATATCTTGAAAAATCATCTATAAATGTGACTATAAATCGCTTACCACTTGTCATGGTCTGCATTGGTACACAAACATCCGTATGGATCAAATCAAGTGATCTGGTAGACTCGCTTGAAGATTGTTTTGGGAATGGTAATCTGGTCAGCTTTCCTTTCATGCACGTATCACATGACATTTGGATACCGGAATCAACTATCTTCAAATCATCTAAGAGACCCTCAGCATACATTTTCCTTATGGCCTCTGGGTCACGATGTCCCATTTTCCGATGCCATGTATGAATACAATTGCTGTTGTGTTCCAACACTGCATGGATTTTGTATGGCTCACACAATTTGTACAAGTTTCCAGTGGACTTAGCAAATCCAGTCTGTTTTCCATCTTTGCATATTTCACAATAGTCTTTACTGAAGTTAACAGAAAAATTGCTTAAGTTTAGCTGTCGAACAGAAATTAAATTTCCAACAACTTTAGGAGCATAAAGCACATTGGTAACAATAACTGGTGTCACTTCTCCCTTTTTATTCTTAAACATCAATTTTCCTGTCCCTATGCCAATAACATCAACTAGTTCACCATTTGCAACTTCAATTTTATTAACATAGGATCTATCCAAGGATGTGAAAAACTCTCTGTCATTGGTTACATGCCAAGTGGCACCTGAATCTAAAATCCAACTATTTGACGGAATGTCAAATGTAAATATATGCTCTTTATGTTCAACTGCATTCACTTTATTTGGTTTTTCTTTCCAACTTGAGTATTTCTTGCAATCCTTTTTCATGTGTCCATACCTTTTGCAAAAATAACATTTCACGGAAGTGTTTTTAAAATCTTTTCTGGATACTGTCCTCATCATTTTATCTGAAGAATTACAGGAAGCCCCTTCTGCATTTTGTTTACGTTCATATTCAGCAATCACCTTTTGCTGTACTATGGCAAACGTTAGTTCATCCTCTGGACGTGTTTCCAGTGCTGTAATTAATGGATCATAATTTCTAGGCAAACTGCTCAACAACATTGCAACACTCCATTTATCCGATAAAGATTCTTCACCTATGTCTCGAAGCTTTAAAAACAATTCTTGCATGCGAGTAATATGTTGTGGAATATTACCGCCTTCTTCGAGTTTCAAAGAACAAACGGTTCTCATTAAATGAACTTTATTCGTTAACGTACTTTTCTCATGATATTCCTTAAGAGCATTCCACATTTTCTTTGCTGTGGACTTACCCCTGATGTGGATAAGTTGATCATCTTCCACCGTAAGTCCGATGTAGGCTTGTGCTTTGCTATCAGCTGTATCCCAATCGGCGATTAACCTTTCGTTTGAACCTGTATCTATCGGTCTTTCAGATTCAATTACCTTCTTAAACAAGTTGTCTTTCATTAAAAGCAGTTGTACTTTATATTTCCAGTTTGAATAATTATGATTATTCAACTTTACGATGTCACTTCGAAAGTCAGCCATTTTGTTATTTAAACCTTATGTAACGAAACTGAAAATAAACCGCTTCGCGTATCGCACTTTATACTTACATATATGCCTGGGCCCATAACCTGTTGTTTGTATTCTCTCGGACTGGAAGCTTTAATATGTATAAAGGATACGACACAATTAAGATAACTGGAAATTTAATTTAACACTTTCGCCGTTACATGGGCTAGCTATCAGAAGAACAAACAGAGTTGCTAAGCTACAAAAACAAAACACAAAAGTTGTATAAACGATTACAGAATAACCAACAATAGTGTCATGCGATCACCTAAGCGAAATGTGTAAAAACAGGTTCAGTGATAGCGTAGCTGCCTGCGAGCCAGATTAAGTTACATCGTACAAAGTGCAGTGCTGGACCCTACTCTGCAAATGACTTAAGAAGTGATATTGGTGATTCAGTGTACAGCATATTAGTGGACATTACCGTCACTATTATACGTCACAGCCAAACATCTGATAGGATTGTTTCAACTTATCTTGAACTTGAAAAGTGTGATGCAGTGTCTGTTGTGTGTGCAGTTAAAGAGTCATTGAAATCAATTTAGATTCGCACAAATTGCAAGGCATCGGAACAGACAATGTTAGTGTGATGTTGGGGATTAATAATGCTATATATGGAATTCTTAAACGGGAGGTTCCACACTTGAATCTTACAAGGTGAGTGTGCCATTCTATTCAATTGGCAACCTCTACAGCAACTGCACAATCTCTTCCAAGAAATTTGGATTTTCTTGTTAAAGAAACTTATAATTGCTTCTCTCGGTCTTCATCGCGGCAACTGTTTTACCGTCAAATTTTCTCCACTTTAAATGACGGTGATGAACCTCTGAAAATCCCCATAGCTTGTGACACGAGGTGGTTATCTATTCGGCCTGCAGTATGTAGAATAGTTGATCAATGGTTACAGTTAAAAACTCATTTTGAAATCGTTAGACTCAGTGAAAAATGTTACTCAGCTGAAATGCTGTACTCCATGTTCAGATGTTCAGTGATGAGCTCAATTTAGCATACTTGTTATTTTTTAAACCCATTTTGTCTGATCTTCAGAGAGTCAATAAAAGTTATAAGGCAAAGGATTCAGATCCATGCAAGTTATTAGAAGACCTGGTAGTTCTTTTTCAGTCTCTTCTTAAAATAATTGTCATTCCTACCTATCCAGTGCTGAGGAAAATTCTTCATGATGATTTCGAGAAACATCTCAACCCTAAACCGTATCTGGGTTATTTGTTTGAAAGTAAACGTTCAGAAATTAGAAATAAAATAACAGAACAAGAAGAGCAAATTTTTAGAAATAGGTGTGTAACACTTGTGTCTACACTATCAAACAGCTACAGCAGATATTGCCTATTAACATTGAAATATTGAGGAAACTGTCCCTTCTTGCTGTGTCAGAGGCGCTTGTTGTGTTAAAGGAACCCTTGATTCTCCTATTAGAAGCATCACATTTGGATAGCGAAACAATCGCGAAAGTAGAATTACAGTGGCAAAAGTTGACCATTGTACAATGGAAAAATGTCAACAATTCCGTCCATTTTTGGTGTGAGGTATTCGAATGCCGTGATGTCAGCGGCGAAAATCCTTTCAAAGAACTTGCAGACTTTGCGTTATCTAGGCTGGTTCTTCCTTGGTCAAACGCTGAGATTGAAAGGATATTCAGGTAACTAAATCTAGTGAAAACCAAAACTAGGAATCAAATGCATACAAAAGTGGTGTACGCTATATTGAAAATCCATGCAGGTCTTCGCAGAAAAGGTCGTTGTTGCCTCAATTATGAACTTCCTACAACAGTTCTAAAAACAATCGGCACGGTGGATGCATATAAATCTAAGCCATCAACATCTACTGCATTCTAAAATAAGAACAAATTAGAAACTAAAAACTTCACTTATCTTAGTATGTTGATATCCTTTTTCTATTTTACTGACCCAGGGGTTTCAAGCTATATCCAGCTCATTCTCAAAGTCATATGACTTTGAGAATGAGCTGGATATAGCTTGAAACCCCTGGGTCAGTAAAATAGAAAAAGGATATCAACATACTAAGATAAGTGAAGTTTTTAGTTTCTAATTTGTTCTTATTTTAGAATCTTGTTGCTTCACTGTTAATAGCTTCAATTTTTACTTAATTTAATCTACTGCATTACCCACATCTTCCCCTTATGAGGACGAGGACGTCATTTGTGATGACCTAGCTGCTCTCCTAAGTTTTTGAGTAATTTATTTTATATAATTTAATCCAATGCGCGTGACTTCGCTTTTTTATTTATTTTTTTTTATAAAAATACAGGATGTATTATAGAAATTGAGTTTTTTTAGGCCATTTTTGGTCTTTTTTTGGGACCAAATTTAGTTGGTAATCTTCTTTTTACTGTTGGCAACACTGCTTGGTTGTTGTGTTGGCATGACAGTACTGGACTGGAACAGAAAGTGGATCAGGTGACAGGTGTTGCGAATAGTAACCAGGCGTTGGTGCTGTCACGAACGACAATAACTGCTGGACGAACGATTCGATAGCGGAACGATTTCTCGTTGTCCTTATTAAATGGCAAATTTGAGACAAACACCACTGACATGCAGTGGCCATACACGACCAGTTGTGCACCTGGCGTTTAGTGATATAACTGAATCTGGATATTTTCTTATATCAGCCTGTAAAGGTATTGTCATGCTTACCTTGGCCTATTTACTGTCAGCCTTGTTTAATTAAGTTATGTATGAAACTTAGCAGTCCTGAGAGTTTAGCATGCTGGTTTTCTGATTTTCAAATGTGAGTTTAGAGCTTGTTATTTTTATTTAGATGGAAAGCCAATGCTTAGACAAGGAGACACAGGAGATTGGATTGGAACGTTTGAAGGACATAAAGGAGCAGTATGGGGAGTTGCCCTGAATCCGCAGGCTACAAGGGCTGCTACTGGAGCAGCGGACTTCAATGCCAAAGTAAGTAATTGAATAGAAAGTTCGGAGTAGAATTAAGATGAGTATCGGTAGCTATGGTAACTAATTTGTTTGTATGGCTTTGAGAATGAGTTGGAGTCAACTCGAAACTTGTCAGCACCAAAGAACTTAAAATATTACTAAGATAAGTGAAGCTTTTAGTTTCTAATTTGTTTTTACTTTGGGATCAATATACCAAATTTAACAGAAAACTTAAAATTCAAACCTAATCCTCTAACCTCAACAAGCATAGAGCCTAATTTAAATTTAACAGAAGAAATAGTGAAATCTCAAACAATGAAACTGTTGTCTTTAAAGACTACTAATACAAGATATCCCTTACAAGACTGACTTCCACATATACTTATACTGATGGATCCTTGATCTCTGGAGAACAAGGTGCTGGTGCAGATGTCTGTGCTGTCTCTTGGATATGGAACAAGTTTTGACAGGGAAATTATTGCAATAAGTGAAAGTCTGAGGAGTCTCTTATGTCACACCAATAAATTTAAAAATGCAGTCATATTGTCAGACTCTAAAGCAGCTGTTCTATCAATAGTCTCTCAATACACATCATTTCAAATAACTGAAATATCAAAATGCTCTTCCAACTTACAGCACTCAATAAAAGAATTGTATTCCAATGGATACCATCCCACTGTGGAATTCTGGGAAATGAAAATGCTGATGCTTTGGCAAAGAAGGGCAGCTCAGTTATTTATAGACATCATTAAAATGATGTATTACACTGTTAAAAGATTTATTAATTGACATATATAAACATCAACAGAAAAATTTGGTAACGCAATCCAAAGGGGGATAAATGGTATCTCCTGCTTCAAAATCCAGTTAATTCTACACCTTCCATACAAATCGCCTGTAGCTGCATTTTGATTAACAGGTCATGACTTAAGAGGTGGAATCAGCACTGAAAAATGCAATGCCATTGTTAGGATTTGAGCCATGGATCTTCCGCATCGAGCAGCTGCTAAGCTCAATGTGGAAGATCCGTGGTTCAAATCCTGGCTATGGCATTGAATTTTTCAGTCCTGATTCCACCTCTTAAACATGCCACACATGGCTTGTGTGTTTAAAAACACCAGCAGTAAGTCTGTTGGCATAAATAAATAATTAAGGTAATGACTGTTTGGACAAACATGTACACAGAATTGGAATATAACAGTCTCCAATCTGCCCACAATGCAAACTAAATCAAGAAATGGCTTTCGAACACCTCAAAATCTGTATTTCTTTGGCTGACCATGAAAATGTCTATTAAAAATATTGGAGTGCAAGAAAACTAATGGCTTTGTCAAATGTCTGGCATTAGAGAATAACTTTTAATATCTGAACTTAAATTTAAGCACATTCACAAACTTCTGGAAATGCTTCGGATTGAAGTTGATGCTTTGTAGGAGGATTTACAGATTCCTATGATGTTTTAAAAGCCATCTCCCAGGAAGGAAATGCTTGTAAAAAATGGGTTTATGTCTTCATTTCTTTAAAAAATGGAACTGTCAGTTTACCTAATCTTTTAAAGGTAGTTGGATTTGTTTTCAGTGTGCCTGGACCAAATTTAGGTACAGAAAGAATTTTTTCATTAATGAATAATAACTGGACAGACACACGAAACAATAGTGTAAATCTAATAAAAGCAGAACTTCATGTTAGTGTAAATTGCGAATATAGTTGTAAGGAATGTCTCGTGTAAAAAGTGACATGAATGAACCCTGCGGCGCAACAGCTCTTTCCAGGCCAAAGCCTACCATAGGTAGGTAGGCCTAAAAAGTGACACATATACAAAAAGGGGCTCAATCTGTTGCCAAATACCAGAAACCCATCAATAATGAAAAGGTTTTTATATCACTAACTGTAATCTGTCAAGTGTTGAGCCTCTGTTCTGGTTAATGTTTTTGTTTTTCATCTCTTTTTTTGTATTTGCAGTAATGTATTAATTTGTGCTGTTAATGTAGTGATATCATTTTTTATAGAAAATAATGTAATATAATACTATATAATTATTATATACAATATTATATAAGAATAGGTATCTCAGCCTCACCAATATGTGTCCTGTGTAACGATCCAGCAGAAATGAATGAAGAACACTTGAAGACCTGTGAAGCATTAAGATCAGAAGAAAGTACAGTTCAAAAGTATTGGAAAGCACGAATGCTAATGGCTTCATTGCCAGATGCAAGGCACTAGAAAACAACAACAACATATTATATATAATACTTCCCTGAGTTGCTGTATTTCCATGGACCGATAGCATCAACCACTGTGGTTACCAAGCTATTGGATCCTAATTGGTACTTTTCTTTCAAGTATCTAATTTTCTTCTTTCTCCTTATTTCTAATTTTCGTTAGCCATCTATTCCTAACTATATTTAGATTTAAGCTTTCCTTAGATTTAATACTCACCATCTTTTTGTCCACAATATCATTTGGTAAACTGAACCAACTCTTCTTTCGCAATTTTCCTCTCATACCTATTGTTTCTTCACACTAAGATTAAATACCAATAATTATTATAATTCATGTTACATAATGGACACTTCCCCTAAACCTTTCAGCATCACCACCCCTGGCCCGTACAAATCCCTCCCTTCTGTTCTGTTACAAATATCAACATACTTTTCTCTATCCTACGTCATTTTTAGCTCTGTATATCTACATAATGAAGTTCTGGAATTAAAACTACCAAATATTTCCTGTCTTTCTATATCCACAATTCTCAATTTAACTCTTCCAAAATCCTCTCTGCAGTACATGGCTATTCCTCCAAATATCCCCACACCCTATTTCATTTAGAGTTCCTTCTGTGCACTTATACCAAGTATCTTATTTAGCTTTTGCTGCACCTCCAGACATTGCTTTAAGATATTTTCCAATTCCTTAATTCTGAACTAACATTCTTACTATAATTTTAGCTTTACTACCAATTCTCCCTAGCTCCATTTGTGCGACACCATTGGGTGAAGCTCTAGGTAAACCCAAGATTGATTTATAGGTACTCCTGTGTACCTTATGTACATTTTCCCATCTTCACTCTAGACCCCAAATCTCTGTTCCATGTAACATTTTTGCCTCGACTACTGCTCTATATACTCTTTCCAGCCATTTTATCTGCATCCCTGGTATTTCATCTAGACATGTTCTAATAGATTTCATTGCTGGTTTTCCTTTGGCTAAGGTCATTTTCTTTTGCTCACTCAATCTACCATTACTGTTTAGTCTTACTCCTAGATAATCAAATTTCCTAACGACCTCAATTTCCTTTCCTTGCCAGCTCCATTTTTCATCCTTTCTTAGTTTGTTGCACTTTTTAAATACAATTATTTTTGTTTTACTTGTATTTATTGTAAGGCTCCACTTGTTTCAAAATTTCTCTATTGCCCCAATTACTTTTAGAACCAACATTGATTTTATGGAAAAAAATAATAGAATACAATTATTTAGAATTTATTCTGTACATCTGTAAGAGTAATCAACTTTAGGGCCCTTGTTTTTTGCATTTACCCCTTATTTTCACTTGTTGTACACCATTATCCCTATCTCCAATTTAAAGAGTTGTACTATTTTGTATTCTGAACTCCACTTGCAAATACAACAAAAGACTACACTTAAATTACTGTACAACAGTTACATAAATGTGATCAGACATGTTATAGTTTAATGTGTGCTCCTTGTTCAGCTTTCATTAAATGTAAAATATGTAATACTGTTTGCAACAATAGAATGATTCACTTCTTTCACAATGGTGTTTATAAAAGGTTTGATCTTTTGGCTCTGGTCATTTAAGTAAGACCTACCTCTAGTCATCACTGAAACTTCTACTTCTTTCCAAGATCAATTGTTAAGATTTCACCTGGGTAAATTGTTTTCATAGGACTGCACACTAGTCACACAGTTTTAAATGTCTGAAGAAAATTGGATGCAGCATAATTGTTCTTCACGAGAGCTTCTGCCATAAAGTTGCTTGAATTTGCTACTGTGTAATTCTTCTTTAGGGCCTGTATTACGATCTCCGGTTAAGGTTTCGGTTAACAGTTAACTTGAAGTTACACCCAGATGTCAGTATTACGACCTTTGGTTAAGGGCTAACTGAGAGTTATTTCTGGAGGTACACTAACTGCAACCTCAAGTAGGGGTTAGTGCGTTAACTTGGAGTTTACTCATGTTTCACACACAAAAATGGCGTACCTCCTATCACAATTGTATGTCCACAGCGACTCTGAAGATGAAATGCTGGCTCATTATTTAGTTAATACAAGAGCGAAGAGATTCAGAATGCGCAAAGATAATTTCGAGGAGTGAACGTGGAAGAGTTCCGACAAATATACAGGTTATCAAAAGCTTCGACATCCGGAATTTTAGCGGAAATAAGGCGTCGAATAGAATTTACGACAGAATGGCAGTTTTCAGGACGTATATAACATTATACCAGCATATTTGTATATTCCCGACATTCTTAAAATGAAATAAATTAAACCAACATAAATTGTAGATATTTCTTGATGGGCATTAGGTTAGGAAATATAATTCTAGAGCCCAGCAAGTGTAGTGGATTGACACAAACAATACAATGTTTTGTGCGATTTTCATTACATCGGCACCACGTTTTAACTAATGCAAATGTAATAAACGGAGCATGGCAAATTACACATTTTGCGAACAGAAAATACATGGAAAACTATACAATATGTAGGTACACAAGTTCAAAAACACACGGAATAAGATCATTATCTTTAACTAACGTTGCATGTTATTCATTGTGGGCAGAACGATTACCTTTTAAATAGTAAACGTTGCATTATATTCATTGTGGACACAACGATTTTGCGCTTCTTCAAAGCACTTCAAGGCTCTGAATGAATAGTGAATAAAACAGAAGCTATTTTTAGGTTATGCAATGTGTACAAATCTTCAAACCATCCCACACATCTGTGATGTGGTTAACCTAAATGTTTTTTTTACCCACGAGATAGCGTTGCAAACACAGCAAAAGCCTAGTGAAAAATGTTACCAACTGCTCTTAGGGCATCATAATCTTAAGGGTAACAAACCTACAGTTAAATTGAGTTCGTAATACGAGGCACTGAGCCTAACTAACAGTTAGCGATAACTGAGAGATAACAAACCGTGGCTAGTAACCGGAGATCGTAATACAGGCGCTTAGACAGGGATATAATTCCATTATTGGCGTTGAGTTCTGTGTTGTGGAACAAAAACTTTTCATCTTCTCAACTGCTTTTACACGAGCTTGCTGAATATAATTATTAGAAGAAATGGATTTGAAGTCCAGTCACTTTTCATTACCTGGAATTTATTCTTCAGCAACATAAAGACTTAACCTTCAAATCAGCTGTACTGATGAATTTAAGAATATCTGCTGCATTATACACATTGTTACACTTCCAGACATGTTGCTTTAGAAGAGCTCCTGCTCCACAAGGCTCACTCTCATAGTAAGATTCATGGAAGCTGCAAGATATATATTGAGGGGATGAAGTCAGTGTTGCAATGATGTACCTGTTCTTTAAATGTGCAACTGCATCACTCCATATGATTACACCATCAGCAGAATATCGGGCCCAAATGACCTAGCTGTCGATGGGCCCTTAAACCCCACTCACTCACTCACTCACTCACTCAGCAGAATATCTATTATGGCCTCATTGAAAAGCTTCACCTCAGTTGATGAATGTGTGTTATAATCTGATAGCACTGCATAAGACTGATGCTCTAGTTTTCCAGCAACATCTGTAATACATTTGTCTTAATTTCTCCAGTGAGCTCCCATTACTTCTTTGTTTTATAGCAAAATTCTCTGCAATTTCAATTTGGAATATTATTGTACCAAGTTCCATATGCTCTTTGTGGTTTTGCAAGTCTTTTCCGTGCTGATAAGTATTGTAATTAGGTTCTATCTTTTTCTCGGGCTGAGATCATAGTTTATTACGTGCAGTCATGTTCCACTTCATTGGTTGCCAATTTCCACCATTCCATTGATGCATATAGATTCTTCTGAACCTGCATTTTCAGACTCTCTGATCTTGAAAGAAATGTCCTCTAAAACAAAATTCACTTGGTCACAATTATTGCAGGAACCCAAGATAACAATTAGTACTGTTTATATCACAAGCTATGTCTGAGACATTTTTGTATTAAGACATCCATACATTTTTGTTTTTGTGATCAATATAATTGGATATCTTCCAAGTGTAGGCTGCAGGAGATTGATAATACTTTGTCAGGACCATACTTCTCTTAGAAAATATATGTCTCATTTATTCTAAATAGAATGAAATGGTAATTTAATTTGTCATAAATTAATTTACAGAGTAAGTGTTTCAATTGCATAAGTATGAAGGACAAACATGGAAGAAGTAATGTGAACGTTACTTTGTGATCATTGGGTTATTGAAAGATATATTAGCAAAAGAAATATTGTAAAACAAAATCTAAGTAGTATTAAATAAGATGCAATATAAATAAATATAATAATGAAAGTCCTTGGCACAATAGACCATGCAGAGCCAAGGCCTACTGACCAACTGCTGTGCCCCCATTCTGCACACAACAGGCATGTGTTGGGTGCAGTAGTGGAGGGTGGGACATGGTTAACGCTCCCTAATCACTCCCGACTGGTGAATACTTTTTGCAACCAGGAAACGCGTTCTGAGCAGAGAACCAGAAACAGGAAGCAATGGCCCATAGCCTGATGTGAGACATGGTGCGAGTATGAAGACATGAAATGAAGGCAAACATGATGGTAGGAGAGGTGATGATGGAGCAGTTGGTGGAATGAATTGCGTGGGAAACCAGAAAACTTGCCTAGATGCTGTTTCATCCACCATTATTCCCACATGGGATCGAACCCAGACCACCTTGGTGAGAGGTGAGCGGTCTATCCACTCAGCCAGAGTGCCACCTAAATATAATGTATACAAATCATAAATAGTTGAATGTGTATAGTAATGCAGGGAAACCAACAGTGGGTTCACATTGTTAGAGCAGGAGAAAATAACAAACCGCAAAGAAACGCTATAGTAGGCTTATACGCAGATGTGTTTGAACCAATAGAAGACATAAGACACAGTGTCAATAAATATAGTATAGTGATTAATATTGTGTGTGGTTGAGAAGAAGAATTCTAGGAGTTAGAATTAAATTTAGGTGGGAAAGGCTCTGCATGTAAACTATAAATCCCCCACCAAATAAGATGAGTAAAGTGAAAGTATTACAATTGGTTAGGGAAGTAACTACATTTATCTACTCATGAAGCATACAAATAACAGCTCTCTGCATTATAGGATAGGTTCTTTAAAATTAAATTTCTAATAAAATTAATAATAACGGGTGATCCAAAAGACTGCGCTGTGGTTTGTCTGTACGTGTCCTCTGCGCTCGTCGCCGACTGCCGCTGCCTAGAACGGTGCAGATAAAACCATACAACATTTTAAAACTATTTTTAAAGGCTTTACTTACCAATATAATTAAATAAAATGCTGAAACTGGCCACCGTCGTTGTCCATACATTTTTGGCACCTATTTAGGAAATTATCCATCACTTGCCGTACTTCACGTTGAGAAATGCTGGCAATTTCCTGGCGGATATTTCGCTTTAATTCTTCCAGGGTGTGTAGGTTTGTCTTGTGCACTTTTTGCTTTAAGTTACCTCAGAGATAGAAATTGCAGGGTGTTAGATCGGGGGACCGAGGGGGCCACAAATTTCTACTAATAACCCCCCAGGCGCCTACTTCGGTAGTAGGCGTACCCAAGGACCCGAGCCGCTCATCATCCACGTGCAGCGTTTTTATGTTGCTATTATGTATCACCCTCTTCCTCTTCTAGGTTTATTATAAATATTAGTTTGTGAGGTCTTAGGTTTATAACTCCTGTCTCACCAGCAGGGATCTTTTCTATCTCCGTGGTCCTGTCCCACGGTTTTCAGCGCGGCCCTCGACTTGTGTGCTCTTCGGAGGTCTCAGGCGCGAAGGCTGGGCGGACCCTTCACACTACCCCCATGTGTAGCCTTAGGTGCGGAGCCCGTCCACACCGTCATGTACACCCACGTAGCTCCCTGAGTGCCCGGCCTGTGTAAATTCCCGGACGGCCGTGTGCCGTCGGGTTGGTAACACGGGCAGGACGTGTTACCGCTGACGGAACCCCGGTGCAAGCAACCACAAGTCCCCTGTATCCACGCTGACTCCGTTGAGGCAGCGTGGCCTAAAGTGGGGAGCCACAGGCGGTTATTTCTGTGGTAAGGAAATAAAGCCGGGGTGTGCGTGGTGAACGGTTTACCCATGTGGATACGCAGTGGAGATCGGCGGGTAGTCCCTCCGAAGTACGCCTTGAGGTCCGTCTTGGAGGGTCTCCATGGCGGCTTAGACTGTGGAGATTTTGGTGTCTTTTATCTTTGACCCCCGGATGGCAGGCTGACGCCGACGGTTCCGGTTGGGGGTTCAATTCATCATGCATCCGCGCAAACCCTCGCATTTTGACAGTTTCTTAGTCATGATTTTGGCCAGTGAAAGGTAAACGATGAAGGATCTGAGCCCCTTTTATATCAACAAAGAAATCGACAGGATCTGTGGCCCGGCCTAGGTACGCTTTTGGTAGAAGTGACCACCGCAGACCAGTGCCAGACATTGTTAAAAGGGACTTTGTTGGGCTCCTACCCCATCCGGGTAGTCCCACACAAATCGCTGAACTCATGTAGAGGAGTCGTCACCACCTCCAGTCTGGAAGGTCTGTCAAACGAGGAAATTATAAGCTGCCTATCTGGCCAACGGGTGTGTCAAGCCTACCTCACTCGGAAGCAGGATGGCGAAGAGTCTCCCTTATGCACGGTCTTCCTCGCGTTTAAGGGAACTCAGTTGCCTGAATACATATTCTGTGGGTACGAACGAGACGCGGTACGTCCGAACCCTATGCCTGTTTTCGGTGTCAGAAGTTCAGACATACTAAGCCGGCAAGTAACAATCCTGCTCTTTGTGAGCGTTGTGGTTCACCAGCCCATGAGGACACCACATGTACCCGTGACCCTTGCTGTGTGAACTGTGGAGGGAGTCATCCATCCAGCTCGCGTATTTGTTCGAAGTTTTTGGATGAAAAGGCATTACAGGATTTGCGCGTCAAAGAACGCATAACCATTCCAGAAGCGCGTGGTCGCTTCGAGCAACTAAAACCTGCCACCACCACAGGTTACGCGTCTGCAGTTCGCCGCACTCCTGTCAACACTTGATATCCAATACATTCCCGTCTCCGATGCTTCACACAGACAGACTTACCAGCGAGTGCTCCTCCACTGTCTCCTGCCACACCTGCACTGGCAACTACATCTTCCGCCATGCAGACTCAGCTCACAAGACAGCCAACCGTAGTCAACCTGTCGACAGTCACAGGTACCTACTGTATGCGCCAGCAGCCGCACGTCCTATATGAATTCCCGTTCCGCGAGCCGCAGGGTATCTTCAGACTCCCGAACATCACAGGAGTCACCAGAGGATGGCGAAACTCACAACCCGCGTGCGAAGTCTGTTAAGGTTAAGATGAAACAGAAAAAGATAAAGACAGTGCACTAATTTCTGTTTACAATGGAAATAATCTAGTGGAATGTTAATGGGTTCCGGGCACGTGTTCCGAACATACAGTATCTAGTGTCGCAACGCACTCCATCAATCGTCTGTCTACAAGAAACCCATTTGCACCCTATTTTGGTAGCGCATAACCTCTCTGCCACCAGCATACCACTTAACACGCCGCTGCAAGCTGTAGCGGTGCGTGTACAGCTGCAGAGCGTCTGTTTCTCTGTTTGTAAAGTCTATCTGCTACCCGCCAGTGTCGTACACGAGAACGATCTTCGGGCTCTCTTGGCACAGATTCCACCACCGCTCATCTTTCTCGGCGATCTGAATGCCAAGCACACTCACTGGGGCTCCGACACTGACGATGCTCGTGGGTGCCTTGTAGCGGATGTTTGCGATATGTCCGGCTTAATTCTGTTAAACACTGGTGTCCTTACAGTCCTATCATCTGCCTATGGTACACACTCCGCTCTAGACATTTCGTTTTGTAGCCCGTCATTGGTACCATTTCTTGATTGGTCGGTACTTTCCGACTTACTTGACAGTGATCATTACCCCATTAACGTTCACCTATCTGGTAGCCAATCTGTGCCGACAAGGCATCCTCACTGGATTATTTTCAAGGCTGACTGGGGGAAATTTCGTTCCCTCATTCACCTCCGCGACAATGGTTTTGACTCCATTGATGACATGATGGAATATTTTACCTGTTCTGTCTTGCTCGCAGCGGATTCCAGCATTCGTCGAGGTTCCTCTACCCCACGATATGTTCTGTACCTTGGTGGACCGAGGAATACCGTTTGGCTATTAAAGCACGCAAGTGTGCTCTGCGTGTTTTCCACTCGCATCCAACGGAGGCTAACTTTGTTCCTTTTAAGCGCTTTCGTACAAGGGTGCGTTTTGTACTTTTCAGTGCAAAGCATAGCTCCTGGGAATCTTACGTCTCTTCCCTTTCCAGTCACAATTTTATTCTGCACAACAGGTATGGACTGCTGTGTGGCGTATGTATGGCAAGTGTCGCCGGACGATAATTCCCGGTCTTGCCGTACAGGACTGCACTTACACCAGTGAGCAGGATATCGCTGACGCTCTTACCGACTCTTTCGCTGCCGATAGCCAAACGTAAAGTTATAATAGCGCCATTTTACCCATCAAGTAATCTGCGGAGCGGATAGTCCTCCATTTTAACACCGACTATAGTGAACCGTACAACGCTCTTTTTACGGAAGCGGAACTGGCCCATGCTCTGTCTATTGCAAAGGACTCTTATCCTGGTCCTGATGAGATCCACCGACAAATGCTGCTTCATCTTCCACCTGAGGCTCTCTCCTTCTTGCTGAGCATGTACAACCGTATCTGGCGTCAGAAGGTTTTCCCATCTTCCTGGCGCGAAGGTATTGTCATCCCCGTCCCCTCGGCGCGGGAAAGACCGGATACTTGGCTCTAGCTACCGCCCTGTCTGCTTAAACGAGTGTCGTTTGTAAGACCTTGGAACGGATGATTAACTCTCGTTTAGTGTGGTGGCTGGAGACGAATAACCTGCTAAGTAATGTTCAGTGCGGTTTTCGTGGTCATCGCTCCAGTGTTCATTCGTCCGATATGACACAATGTTGGAGGACGTTATTTAAAAAAAAAAAAAAAAATAAAGCTCCAGTGTCGACAGCCTGACACGCATGTAGGCTTATATCCGGAATGCCTTTCTCATGAAGCAGCACGTCGTAGGGGTGTTCTTCGACCTGCAGAAGGCCTACGACACTGGTATCCTCCGTAATTTGCATGACTACGGTTTACGCGGTCATCTAGCGATCTTCGTTTTTAACTTTTTACAACTTCGCCGATTTCGTCTACGTATTGGCCATACCCTCTCACAAGAACGGATCCAGGAAAATAGTGTACCCAGGTGTCGATTCTCAGCGTAACGCTTTTCGCCGTGGCCGTTAATGGCATCACTAGTGTTCGTAACGGAATCCCGATGTCACTGTATGTTGACGACTTCGTGATTTACTACCGCTCTTATAATCTAGAGCACCTCGAGGGTCAACTGCAGCTGGCCATAACCTCCATCGTTGACTGGGCTCTTCGCACAGGGTTTCAGTTCTCCGCTACTAAAACGCAATGTATCCACTTTCATCGACCTCCACCTGATCTTTATTTGCGTGGTACACGTCTGCCGTTTGTTCCGCATGTTAAGCTTCTGGGCCTTCACCTCGACAGCAACCTAACTTGGGAGTTCCATATTCGTCACCTTCGGGCTTCCTGCGATCGTTTGTTTCAGGTACTCCGGGTTTTATCTGGAGCCTCTCGGGGTGGCGATCGTACTGTTATGTTAGGCTTTATCGCTCGCTGGTGCGGTCCAAACTGGACTACGGCAATTTTATCTACGGTGCGGCGTTCGCCCCTAAACTCCGCCTTTTAGACTCTGTCCACCATACTGGTATCCGTATAGCTCCTGGAGCTTTCTGCACTAGTGTTGAGTGTATGTTGATTACGGGGAACCTCCACTGTTTATTCGACGCTCGTTTTTATTATGTTCCTACGTGGCCAGGTTGACAGCTCACCCTTTAAATCTGTATTGCGCCCGGAACTCACCCACCGTTATCTTCGGAATCGACTATATCCCGTCCAAGTGGTATTCGGTTTCGCGAACTGATCTCCGCCCCAGATAAGCACCGAATGCCTGCTGTAGAGCGGGTTCCCGCCCCCCCCCCCTCCCGCTCTCCCCCTTGGCAACTTCAACGTGCCCGGTTTGACCTTGCGCTTTCGGGCAGTGCTAAGGTAGCCACCTCCCAGTGGGTATTTCGTCAACTTTTCACCGAAGTACTGGGACTTTACCGGACTTACATCCCGGTATTTACCGATGGTTCCCAGTGGGCTGTAGTTTCGTATATAACGGTGAGACACATCAATACCGCCTCCCGGACTTCAGTTCTGTTTATACCGCCGAGCTGCTCGCTATATTTTATTGCTTAGCGTTTATTTCCAGCTTACTTCCTGGAGGTTTTATAATCTGCTCCGACTCTCTGAGTGCAATTCAGACCCTGCAGCAGTTCCTCGGCACGTCCACACTCGTTTTTAAAATTCAGACACTCGTATCTCATTGTTCTCACGTGCATATGTGTCTACATGGATCCCAGGCGATACGGGCATTCCGGGTAATGAAGCTGCGGATGCGGCAGCTACGTCTGCATGCCGTTTGCCGCAGGCTTCTACCATCACTATACCCTATACGGATACTCAGCGGTACTTCCGTCGCCAGCTTCTATCGGTTTGGCAGCACTCTTGGGAAGTGTTGGGTGGCACACAGCTGCGGACAATTAAAGACAGCGTGCAACCCTGGCTGACCTCCTGCAGGGATTCCAATGGGGATGAAATTATTCTTACCCGCCTGAGGATAGGTCACACACGGGCCAGTCACGGCCATCTTCTGCGTGGTGAATTGGCACCTGTGCCCGACGTGCGATGTTCGACTCATTGTCGCACACGTGCTCTTAGATTATCCAAGACATGCTTGTGTGCGCCAGTCAATTGGTCTGGGATCTACAGTGGCCTCAATTTTGGGTGACAACCCGGTGTGTGTGGCCAAGACTGTGGCTCGTTGCCCAGATTGGATTTGCTATGCAAGTCTAACTTGTTATAGTAACCTTTAAGGTTTCACTTTTAGTTTTTAACTCTGATACGTTTCACCTTTTAATGTTTTGACTGTTTCGTATTTTACCTTTTTAACTTTCACATTTTACCCTTTTTAGTATGTTGTTATTTTACATTTTAAAGTTAACATACCAATTTGTCGTTTGGTGTTTTCAGCTGTTTACGTTTTCAGTTGTCTATTTTAACCTTCAACTTTTAGCCCGCAAGGTTTGTGAGTGTTTTTAGATTTTAAATTTTTACCTAAGGCCCAAATGACCTAGTTGTCAATGGGCCCTTAAACTCCACTCACCCACTCACTCACTCACTCACTCACTCACTCACTAATAATTCTGTCCTGAAGCACACTTTCAATTGTTCTCATCAAAAGATTGGCTGTATGAGCTGTTGCAGAGTCTTGTTGAAAAAATGCAAAATCACACTCCCTGTTGGTTAATTCTCTAAAAAAAGGGGGGCAAAATTGTATCCACATATGTGCGGGCATTAACTGTTGACTCAAAAAAAATTAGGCCTATAACTCTTTCTCCACTAATGGTGCACCATACACCAATTTTTTTTGGCATGAAGGGGTATTTCATGCACAATATTAGGTTTCTCAGAGCTCCAATAACGATTATTTTGTGTATACACATATCTATGAAGGTGGAACCAAGCCTCATCCGTGAAAAATATTAAATGTGGGTCAATTTTGCCATTGTATACACTATTGAGAGTCCACTCACAAAATGTGCATCTAATTACAGGATCACCTGGTTGGAGAGCATGCACCACAGTTATTTTATACAGTTTTAACTTCAGCAATTTAGTAGCTCTTTGCAAAGAGCCATAAGAAATGCCTGCCTGTTGTGAAGAACGTCTAGGCGATTTTTGGAGGGAATTCTCCAAACGATAACCGATGTCATGTAATGTTTCTTCAGTAAGAACCGTATGCTGTCTTTTATATTTCCGAGCCTAAACACGTCCTGTGGCCTGAAATTTACTGTACAGTTTATGAATTGTTGTACAGCCTGGAAGTTTTACACCCGGAAATCTTTCTGCAAATCGCACTTGCACCTGGCAAGCTGAGTTAATACACGCTGTGCAGTAGAAAACAAATGAGCCATAATGCGCAATGGAAAAACATTGCATAGCAGTTCACATGTATTTGGATCTCTGCAGTATAACCTACTCTTCATTACTACCAACAAGGAAATCAAATGTCATTTCCTGATATTTTGTTTCTAGAAAGAAAAAGGCAAAAACTACAAATTATTATAAAAAGGCCAATAATATTCATTTTTTGTACGTAGTTTCTGTTAATTGCAGAAACAGAATACTTACCCATATATGACACTAAGAAATTAATTGCATTTATTTTAAAGATTCTAAAGGTCATTGTTAATGAGCAACAATATAAAAATGATTTCACTTGTTTTCACTCAAGTAGTAAATAGTAAACATCCCTGAAATCCAATTGAGTGCCCCAAGTCTCACACTTTAGAAATGGCTAGCAAGAATACAAAACACAAATCCAGTACAAATTCTTGTACAAGTTGCGCACCTGGTGGCATGAGTACAAAACTTTATTAACATGAAACCTTTTGCAAGTGGAGCTGTGGGTGTGGTGTGTGAATAGAACTGGGCAGCTAAACCAAAAAGTATGTAAAGAAAATAAAGCAAAACTTAAAGCTGCAAGCCTAGGATCTCCATGCCATCAAAGGACCTGCATCACAGTCCAAGGACCACCAGTTAATGAAGGGACAAGATGACTACCAAAGTACCAAAGCAAAACAAAGACAACCTACAAGCAATTGAAATTTTAAAAAATTGTATATTTTGTAAATTCCGGTGGTTACATTTAATAGTATTTAAGTATGTGGTTAAGGAAGGGGAGAATAGTTCAAGAAAATGAGCAAAGAAAATGAAAAGGAAATGTATCCCACAAAGAGTACAGATAGTATAGAGCAGAACAAGGTAATACCAGCCTGGAAAATCATAGTATAATTAGTTAATTGAAACAAATTAAACTTGAAATTACAGAAATCAATAAAGAACAACAAATTATCTAGTGAACAGATAATAGCTAGGGAACAAAAACGATTAGCTATAGAAATCAATGACAAGAATGGAACAGAGTTTATTTACCTTAAAAAATACAATGAATTCATGGTTTCGTCAAATAAGTAGTACTATCTTTCACAAAAGTAAATACCCACCTTCAGCTAAACCTGCCCGAAGGGACACCTAATCCTCAGGCGTGCTTGCATAGATGGTATGAGAATTAAATTAGTCATGTGCTTCCCCTTCTGTCCAAAGGATCAGCTCACTCACCTCACAGTTTTAAAAAGCAATATTTCAGCAATCCTTCTACATTAACGGGCAAACATTGCAAATTTAACTTCAGTCCACCTGCAGAAAAGATGTTCTTATGGTGTTTTATTAAATTGTGGACTAGAACTAAAATGTTTCCAGTGTTGGGTGCTGCACTTACAAAGGTGATTTTAATTAGCGAGACACAGTTTGTTTGTTGCCTATAGCGTAACTGGTTAAGGTGTGTTCGTTCAAATTGACAGCGGTGGGCTAACTTTAGTTTGAATCCCACTCAACATTATTTTTTTATTTCCCTTTTCTTTGTTTCTTTCTTAAGGGGAACATCATTATTGATATAACCCGTGTGACATATAACATTATACAAACTAATGAAATCTATTTCTTTACATATTTTTATTCTGCATAGCGTTGTAACTTTCCCGCCATGCTATGAATGCTGCAGTACGATTGCAGTCATAAAATGCCTTGTTACAAGATGCGGATGCCAGGGAGTAATGTAGTTAATGATACATTAAGCAGAACAGAATGCAGTTGTAGATTACTTCAGCGGAAGCAACCTTTACACCTAGCAAAGTTGCCATGTCGTTTATTTCCAAGCACTACACAATGATGCCATATCCCCATTAACTCAATTTCCAGCAGTGTGCCTTAATCAGATTCTCCATTCCTGATAAAAAGCTGTAGAGAATTAAGCAGGTTTGTAAATAAGCATGCGAAAGGCGGGAATCGAACCCCTGGCAGATAGAAGTCCTGAATGGCATGGTCAGCGCCTAGACCTCTAGGCCATTCTTCTTTTGAGCATTCATGCTGTATCAAATGATATTAAGGTTATTGCCACTAATTTGGCAGCTAATTTCAGTGCAAGGTGGAAAGTTCTAGCACTTGTGATGATTTACAGGGGCAGTGATATTCTAAACATAAAAGGTGATATTATCTGATAGGTATTATAGTTCACTAAAATTAACTTTGTAGTCAAACTCTCCAGGTTGCGTAGGAGTAGTTATCTGCTTTGTAAACTGGAGATTAAAATCAAATGTTGTTTGCAAGGAATCGGCAACTTTATCTCCCTTTCAGGGTGTCAATCTTGTCTAAATTTATTTAATTCTAACATCCATAATAAGTCATTCATCTTCAGATATGAGTTATTTGGTGTAAGTAATTATTAAAACCGAAAATCATTATTATTATATCTAATGGAAGAGTAAAGGCAAACGTTAAGAGCATATATTAGTTTCGAACACGTGTTTTGTAAATGAGTTTGGTGAATCATGATCATTATACACCAATGGGATGATAAAGGTTATTTCTGTAGCTGTTAGTATTTAGACTGACCCAAACTTTAAGGCTCGTGTGAAAAATAGCAGAGCACCTCTGTTAAGGCAGTGGCTTCTAACATTTTTAGGAAATTTAATGAAAATAATCTTAGAGCATGATTTAAAAACCTTAATTGAAAATATAAGGCACTTAAACATTTTCTGTGTGTAACTGAAATCAATTCGATTATTGGTGCTCCATTTTACAGGATGTCAAAAAATAAAACTTTGTGCAATGATAATCACTTTATTTGCACGGAAGACCAAAACCAAACGACACTCTTACATTAAAAGCACCTTTTTGTGCTAGAAATTATAAATAAAATAAATATTTAATAAATGATCCTTTTTGAAAGCCTTCTTGAAGACAGGTAACGTCTTAAAGACGTTCCTGTTCTTGAAGATAGGCGTATATTCTGTGTAGGTAATAAATATAAATTATTATTAGCTATTCCGTTATCTTTTGTCCGTCATTAATACAAATAAACCAAACAGGCTTAAGCTCCACACTGAACACTGTGTTGCTCATGCTTGTTCTAGAACTTCCTCTTTTCTTATTCCTCTAAATTAATGTAAGGGAATACCTAGGGGGAAAAAAACAACTAATTTTTAAACCATTTCTAAAGGTGCTAATGAACTTTCCGCCTTGCACTGAAATTAGCTGCCAAGTTAGTAGCAACAACCTTAATACCATGCATAGTTTAATGTGGGATGATATATATGTACTTGAGGATGTGAATAGTGCATGGAATAAGTTTATGGAAATCATTTTATATTATTTTGACCTATCTTGTCCATTAACTTCAATTAAAGTAAACCCATGCAGTAGTATATCGAAAAAATGGATAACAAAGAGTATTATTAAGATGAAAGCTAAACTTATAAGTCTATTTGATCTCAAAAAGGCCACTCCATCTGATTATCTTAGTTCTCTTTATCACTCATTGTTGTGTGGATATAAAAAAACAATTATGACAACTAAAAAGGAGTATGTATCCAAAGTAATTAATAATTCAAAAAACAAAAATAAACACTGAACTGTTGTAAACACTGAACTTGGTCGAGCTAATAAAAATAACATTAGTAAACTAAATATAAATGATCTTATTGAAAATAATGCACTTATTATAAATGAATTTACTAATCATTTTTCCACTCTCGTTGAGAGATAGCTCTCGGACCATTTCACCATTTTGTCTAATGTTTGCACTACGGGTCAATTTAATTTAAAATCTATGTATCTTATGCCTGTTGATGAAATTTACATTTAAATGTTATAAATGATTTGAATGCCTCTAATTCAACAGGTATTGATGGAATGACTAGAAGAATTTTAAAATATATAAAAAGTGACATTGTATTACTCTTTGTCTATCACATTAATCTTATCTGTACAACTGGAGTTTTTCCAGATAATTTGAAAATCTCTTATTTATCCAATTCTTAAGAAAGGTGATCCTTTGGATGTTAATAATTATCGACCTATATTCTAAGTGCCAACATGGTTTTACTAAAGGTAGATCAACTGAAACAGCTTGTATTGAGTGTATAAATCATGTTCATTCTAGCCTTGACAAAAAATTATTTGTTGCTGGTGTGTTTTTTGACTTGTCCAGTACATTTGACTGCATTGATCACACTTTTTTGATGATCAAACTAGATAAATTAGGGATAAGAGGTTGTGTTGCAAACTTAATTTTAGCATACCTCAGTGGTCACAAAGTGATTATAAAAATGTCAAACCATTTGTCAAAGGACTACCCTTTGAATATTGTTGTTATTAGCTAATGCTGGATTTATGACAATGAAGTCATTAATCCTCTTGCTCTCCAATATTTTTCAATAATGGATGGGGTGCTAGAAGTGGCCAGGCATATTTGAAGGTGGTCCTGGTCCATTTCCTCTTACAGATCACATAGAGGACAGAGTGGTGAAGAATATATCCCAATTCTGTTTAAAAGTTTTGCAAGACAATCATGTCCTGTAATCAACCTGAAGATTGCAACTGCAGTTTTTTGAGGATACTCAGGTTTGAATGTTTGGTGGTTCCCATCTTTTATTTTTTGGTTTTTCATAGTAATATTTTGCAATAATTTTTTTGAATTCAGAGGTGACTAATCTTTTAGCTGCATAAAAGGTAGAGTAACTATAGATTTCTGCACATTGCCGGTACCCTTTTTAGCAAGAAAATCAGCTTTCTCATTACCACTCAGTCTACAGTGAGCTGGTATCCATTGTAAGACAAGGTGTTTTTGAAGTGCGGTTAGATGGGTAAGGATTTTCCAACATCCTATAATTGTTTTGTTTTTTGGTGACAACTTGGAAGTAATTGTTATAATTGCCGCCCTGGAATCTGAGAGAACAACTGCTTGATGAAAGTGTGAAATTCTATACAAAATTTTGAGAGGTAGAACTGGAACTTAAAAATTCAATGCCACAACTGGGATTTGAACCACAGACCTTCCGCTTACCAGGCGGCTGCTCTACCACTGAGCTGTTGTGACAAACTGGCAGAATGGCATTAAATTCTCAAACCAGTTTGTATTTCTCCTGGTAAACCACAAAGGCAGTCTCACATCAGAGACAAATTACCCCAATGGTAACTTACTATTGTAAGTACTTTATATCCCAGGATTAAATAACCTTCAGATGGTAATTATTATTTATTTATGTGTTTAAAAACACCAACAGTAAGTTTGTTGGCATAAATAAATAATTCTATACAAAAGATTTTGTAGGGCCATTCGAATTGCTTCAATTTCTCCATCAAAGTTTGTAGTTCCATAACTTAAAGATTTATAATAGGAAAAGAGGTGACACGTGACTCCAGTCCCTGCTCCATCTCGGTTTGATATCAATGATCCATCAGTATAAATCTGGAGCCATTCATGTTCTGGAAATCTAGTATGGATTGTCTCTAATGCCAATAATTTTAGAACACTAGTTGGAGTATCACTTGTCTTAACTTCTTCTGTCAGGTGTAAATAATATGTGATGTCTAATATTTGTGTCTGATTGACTTTGGATATGAAGTTTTCCTTTGAATTAGGAAGGTATACGTTCTTCTTGATGTCTTGAATTTTGGAAAGAAAGCTCTCCTGAGTCTTTAGTGTATGTGTAAAATTTCTCTTGTGCCATGTATTGAATGGGAGTCTGATCAACTTTTCATGTTGAATAAGAGCCGCTTTTTCTATTTCATATTCAGTGGGGTACTGGTTGGTTAGTATTTCCATAGCTGCCATTGCTGTGGTTTTGATAGCACCTGTAATTAGTCTCAGACTTTGGTTTTGAAAGGTTTGAATTTTTTTTTGTGTTTGCTGTTACAAGATGTTCGCTGCAGTAAGTAAATAATGGCTTTATATATACAGTGTATGTTGTGTTAAGAGTTGCTCTGGAACATCCCCACTTCATTCCTGTTAGACGTTTTAACAGAGAAAGGCGCCTCTCTGCTCTTTGTGTTACATTTTCTATTTGTTTGGTCCCTGTAAGTTTGGTATCAAATGTAACTCCTAAATACTTTGCTTCCTTTGTTTCTGGTAATTGTTGACCTTCAAAATTTATTTTTATTTTTAGTGGTCTTTTTTCTTAGTGAAAAGATTTGGTAGTTTGATTTTGTTGTATTAACAGTCATTAAATTTTCTTTGGTCCACTTTTGTAGGTTGTTTAAGGATTGTTGCATGGTTTTTTCTAGTTCTGTACATCTGTTTTTTGGTTTTGAAGTCCACATTACTAAGTCATCAGCAAATAGTGCACACTTCACACCTGATTCTTGTATTTGTTGTGGCAGATCATTAATAAATATATTAAAAAGTGTAGTGCTGAGCACTGCGCCTTGTGGTAAGCCGCGGTGTACTTGTTTATATTTAGATATATTTCTTCCATGTCTGGTATCAATAAAGCATTGTGTTAGGAAATGACATAGCCATGAAAACATTGGACCTTGTATCCCTATTTTTTTTTTATTTTCTTCAGCAGTTTTGTTCTGCATATAGAATCATATTCACTTTGGAAATCAATAAAAACTGATAAATTATCTTTTTTTCTATTGAAGGAGTCTTTGATTTCTTGACTGAGAAGTAAGACTTGTTCATTTGTAGAGTGGAACTCTCTTAATCCAGCTTGACATGGGGAAATTAAATTTTGGGATTCTAGAAACCAATTTAACCTATTTTGACATCATTCTTTCCATCACTTTAGCTATTGTGCTTGTAAGAGCTATTGCCTATAATTTTTTATTTCTGATGCTGTTTTATCTTTCTTCAAGAGTGAGACAATTATTGCTTTTCGCCATTCGGCAGGTACAGTGGTATTCCAGGATAGAGTGTAGAGTTTTAGTAGTTGTTGTTTTGCTGTTTTCCCAAGGTTTTTTATGAACTCTGGATGTATGTGATCTGGTCCAGGAGACTTTTTGTTTTTTAGATTATTAATTGCAATGTTCAGTTCTTGTATATTAAAATTTTGATAAGATACTGTATTGAGGTTAGGATCACATTGTCTTTCTTGTTTCAAATCTTTCTTAAATTGTTTATGTTCCTTTTTATTATTTCTTGTTGCGTTATGTGAATTAGCATAATAATTATTGAATATTTCGGCTATGGCTGCATCATTTGTTAATATTTTATTGTTGTGTATGATAGGTGTGCTGTTGCTTTCTTTCCTGTCCTTGACATTTTTTATGAACTTATGGGCTTTGTTGCCATCTGTCCTATAATCCATTTTTTCTAAGAAATTATTAAAGTTATTCTTTTTAGCTGTATTAATTTCTTTTTTTAGTGAGGCACATTTCTTTTGCCATATTTGTGTATCTGATATGTTTTTTGTTTGTTCAGCTGTATTTCTAGCTATATCCCTTTGCTTTTTCAGTTCTTCTAACTGGGGGTTCCACAAGGGTTTGAAATTGTTTATTCTTCCACTAGGAATATGTTTTTTTTTTGCAGTTTCTAGGATGACTGTACAGAAATTTTTGTTCATATGATCTGGGTGGTCATGCAGCTGTGAGTTTGTTTGTTCTTTAAATTTATGTTCCAGTTCAGTTTTATATTTGTTCCAATCTGCTTTTTTGAAGTTCCAATACAGATTTCTGTTATTTTGACTGTTATTTGTATTATATAGTTTTATATCAGCAATTACTGCTCTAGGAACAGAAGTTGGGTCTTCTATAACTTGTTTTCTAATTTTTTTTTTTATTTAAACAAATTACAACTAAACAAGAGCTTATCTAGTAATATTTTCTTCATATATAAGTTCACGTGTTTAGATGAATCTTCCACTGAAGGCTTCCAAAGTTTACACTAATTCTTGCGGTCACACATTGTCATCTGGCTTTATTCTTTTCAGTCTTCAAACTTCACACTTACTAAGCACTTTCAACATCTTTGTTTTCATGGTGCTGCACTTTTAAATGATGTTTTGCTGCAATCTTTATTTCTTCTATGACAGTGTCGATTTTGAGATCTCTATGTATGTCATCATTGCTCACATACCATGGGGCATTACTATTGTTCTTAAAACTTTATTTTGAAAAGTCTGTGTGTGTTTTATATTGGTCAATTTAGAACCGCCCCAAAGCTGTATTCCATAGGTCCAGACTGGCTTTAAAACCTGCTTGTATATTAATAGCTTATTGTATATGTCAAGTTCAGAATTTCTCCCAATGAGCCAATAAAGTTTCTTATATTTGATATTTTACTCTTTTCTTTTAGTTTCTATATGCTTTCTCCAATTTAATTTTGAATCTAGTGTCATTCCTAGGTACTTCACTGTTTGTGCTTGAGGAATAGTTTATTTATTTTTATTGGTAGTATCGGAGTTTTCTTATTTGTAAAGTTGATATGTATGGATTTAGATTCTTTTAATTTTATACGCCACTTCTTCGTCCATTCGTTAACCTTATTGACAGCTTTCTGTAATTTCTGTGTAGATTCCTCTACTGTATGTCCTACTGCCATTATTCCTGTGTCATCAGCGAAGGTAGCCATAGTTGTATCATCTTGGTATGGAATATCTCTAGTAAATATAAGGTATAATATTGGCCCCAAGACACTTCCTTGAGGTACTCCAGCAGCTATATTCCTTAATCCAGAGTATTCATTTCCATATTTAACTCGGAAATATCTCCCTTCAATATAGGATAACAATATTTGATAAAAGTGGTCAGGTAGATCTTGTTGGAGCTTAAATATTAAACCTTTGTGCCAAACTGTATCAAAAGCTTTGGCCACGTCTAGGAATACTCCAGAACATATTTTCTTTTCCTCTGAAGTTCTTTCTATGACATTGACTATGCGATGTACTTGATCAATTGTTGAATGTTTATTTCTAAATCCAAACTGATGTTCTGGTATTAATTTACTTTCCTCTATTATAGGTTTTAATTGCTTTAACAATAACTTTTCAAATAGTTTAGATAATTGGTATAGGAGTGAAATCGGTCTGTATGATTCCTTTTCATTAGGATTTTTTCCAGGTTTAAGGATCATAAGTACTTCTGCTACCTTCATTGATTTGGGATGTGTTTAAGCCTTAATGCAGCATATATCATGTGTAACACCTTGATAGCTTTTTGTGGTAATTCTGTAAGAATGTGTCCAGTGATTAAATCATATCCTGGTGCTTTTTTTGCATTTATATTCTGGTGGGTTTCTCGTTTTAATTCTTTGATTGTTACACGTCTAAGTTCTTTACCTTCCCTTTTCTTACCATGTTTAATGTCCTCTTCAGATGTTTGCCTGGATAAAGGTTGAAAAATCTCTTCTAGGTAGTTGGCAAATAGATCTGCTTTATCCTTATTGCTCCTTGCCCATGCTCCATCTCCTTTTTTTTATTGGTGGAATTTGATTTATGGGTCCTTTGATACTCCCTGTTGCCTTCCATAAAGAGTAATCAGTATCTTTATCTGCTGTTAGTCCTTTCATATAGATAGTATATGATTTGTTTTTGATACTACTGATCAAATTGTTTAACTTATTACAGATTTGATTTAATCACTTTTTATACTCTGGTGCCCATGTCCTCTGCCACTTCTTACGCAGTTTTCTTTTTTCACTAATTAAATCCCTCACTTCCATTGGATAGGAGATATCATTTACTTTATTCCTACTTTTTTCCAGAGTATGGTTCCATGCTGCTTGTTGAATATTAGTAACAAAGAGATCTATCTCTGCTTCCAGCTGTTGCGGTGTTTTTAAGGGAATATTAAGTTCAATAGTGCTCTGTAATTCATTTTTGAACCCTTCCCAATTTGTTTTTTTTATTAGTCTTGCAGGGTTATCCTTTGTTATTATATTATCACTTACTGTTAATATAATAGGGGAATGATCCAAAAAAATATGATAATACTCATTTATGTGTACATAATTGTTAGAGATACCCTTCGTTATGAAAAAATCAATTAAATCTGGTGCTTTGTTTTCATCTGTCGGCCAATATGTAGGTTTTCCAGTTGAATGGAATTGGCACTTTGTTTTAATCGCTGCCCTATACAGCTTTGGTAGTGGTTATTCTTGATCCCCAATGAGAATGTTCGGCGTTGTAATCCCCTCTGATAATAAAGTTATTACCTAGAGTTTTAAAGAGATTAATATAATCCTCCTCTTTTAGGTTATACCTTGGGGGACAATATATTGCAAAGACATTGAAAGACTTAGTTTTAACTTGGATAGTGGTAGTTATCATTTGCATTTCATCGATTTGTATTTTACTTTCTTCATAGAGTTTAATGCAGTTTTTAATTATTACTGCGGAGCCTCCTCTTGCTTTATCAGATGGATGGTCTGAGCGGTAGATGTCATATCCTCTTATTCTAACATATGATTGTTTAACCAAATGTGTTTCGGATATTAAGCATGTATCTATTTTCTTGCTTTTCAGGAAGAGTTCCAACTCCTGAATACGCTGTTGCAATCCGTTTGCATTCCATGATAATATTCTGTATGTGTGCGCCATTTTATTTAATTTTGTTAAGACTAGTTTCAAGCTTTCTTAATCTGTCATAGATCAGTTTGTTGGTATATTTCTGCTCGTCCAATATTTCTAGGATGCGTATTATTGCTTTATCAACGGTTGAAATTTCAGCTTTACCATTACATGCTACTGCTGTGTAATTGTTTTGTTCTCTGTTAAACTCATCCAATACTACTTCATTTTCTTCTAGAACCATACCCAAGTTACAATTCCCTCGAGTCCTATGAATCTGTCTGATTTTTCATTACTTCATTCCTCCTTTTTTGCAGCTCCTTAGTTACTTCACATCCACGATAGTTTGCTGGATGTTGTCCTCCGCGATTAACACATCTTGTTGGTGCATTTTTGCTTATTTTACAATCTTTAGTGTGGTGCTTTCCTACACATTTCACACAATGTGGTTCTTTTTGGCAATAGGCCTGGGTATGGTTAAAGCCTTGGCAGTTTTACATTGTGGTATCAAATTAGTATTCTTTCTCAAGGGTTCAATTTTGACAATCACATTCAAAATTGTTTTAATGTTACATATCTCTGTAATATTCTCCTTGTTATCAAAGGTAAGCATAAATAGTGGCAATCCTTGTCTAACTACTTCCTGCTCTCCATTCCTGTTTATGTACCTTTCTTTCTTAAGAATATTTACAGCATCTTAAATTTTAAAGCCTCTTTCCTTTAACTCTTCTATTATATCCTCTTTTGGGCATGAAGCATGCAATCCTCTTACCATAACTCTAATTGGTCTATCATTTTTGTTTTCATAAGTTTGCCAATTGATTTTTTCTGTGTTTAATTTCTTGACCAGCTATCAGAATTCATAGTATTGATCTTCCATACATTATTGTTTAATGATGTAGCTTTATATTCTTTTCCTAACACGGGTTTTAATAATGCCTGAAGTTTTAAATGATCTGCTATATCATATATGTTAATGGCAACAATCATGGGAAGTGTTGGATATCACTGGCACTCAATTGCGGACGATCAAGGAAACCGTGCAACCTTGGATAACATCTTCAAGGGATATCAGGTGGGCAGAAGTCATCTTGGCCCGCCTGAGAATAGGTCTCACATGCATCACGCATGGACACTATCTGCGTGGTGAGCTGGCGCCGGTATGTTCCACCTGTGGCGTTCAGCTCTCTGTGGCCCATGTCCTAGTTGATTGTCCGCGCTACATTCATGAGTGCCAGTTGTTTGGCCTGGGTTCTACTTTAAAGTCGATCTTAGGCGATGACCTGGTAGCTGTGGATTCAATGCTGGGGTTCGTCGGCAGCATTGGCTTTGGTAAGCAAGTTTAAATTTTATTTCGTGGTTTTACTTTTTACCTTTTACATTTTATCTGCTTACCTTTTTAGATCATTTTACATGTTTTTAATTGTTTTGAGCTTACCTTTTAGACAAGTTTTAAGTTTTAACTGTTTTAGCTTTTGTCTGTTTTAGCTTGTGTTTTAATATTTAACTTTGAGTTTTAAGTGGTGGTGAGTTTTATCCGTTTTTTATCTTTTGACTTGGGGCTCTAATGACCTAGCTGTCGATGGGCCCTTAAACCCTAATCACTCACTCACTCATATATGTTAATAGGTGGAGGCTGGTGTTCCTTGTAGGGAACTTTTTTTTGCTCCTTCCTGTTATTTGTTTTGCTTACAGTGCTTCTGGTTTCTGACTTTTTATTTCTATCATATTTTTTTTTCTGGTTTTCCCATTTCTATTACGGGGGATGTTTCAGCTTAACGTTTTTTATATTTCCTCTGTAATATCCAATATGTTTCTCTGGCCAAATTTTCCTCATCTGTATAGTAATCTATCATATCGCTAGGACCTGCTTTTTCTATAAATTCTTTCTCGCTAGTTGTTTTCATTCTCGTTTGCTCTACTCTTATAGGATCCGTATTGACATCTGAAGAATTCTGCTTTATTTTATTCATGTTTTTTCTAAGCTCTTGATTTTCAAGTCTAAGAGCCTTTATTTCATTTTTTAGTTCTTCATTTTGATGCTGGATTTCATTCAGTATCTTCTTTAGTTCCTCTTCTCCTGTATGTAAGTGCACTACTCGTTTTACTATAGGTGATCATTGGGTCAATGCGCTCTTTCTAAACACTTCTCCCTCAAGCAGTTGATGACTCCCCCCAGAATCCATGGAGTCTGCCTCCGAAGAGGGTGGATTGTCCAGTTTACCTGAAATACCACCTGGGGTAATAATTCCAAAATTCGTTTTATCCATTGCTTGGGTTAGTGTTGCGGAATGTTCTTAGCTTCCCCTCGTCTCTTGATAGTTAGTAGCTAATGTTCACATAACTACCCGTCTGACTCACTGGATACTAAGCCCCCCCCCCCCCCCCATGACAATGCGACATTCCCCGGGTGGTTTTAATTTTTGAAACAATATTTGTTGTAGCTAACAAGAGGTCTGGGTTACTGCCTGCTCCAGAGTAATGTATGAAGGTTTTGGGATCTTCATCATAAATCAGTTCAAAGGTTGTGAAATCCCCAATTATGATTATTTTATTTAATTGTTCAATAAGTGAGAGATCTGGTTCATTCCTGGGAGGATTGTAAATAGTGTATAAATGAAGACCTGTTTTGCTATCCCAAAAATTTAGCTTTATTAATTCAGCTTTATCTGTGTTATGCATTTCTTTAACAATTTGAAAGGAGGATTTAATACCATTTTTGACTCAAACTAATATTCCACTACTTATCTGTCTATTTTTGGGTAGTAGGTTAGTAAAAATCCAGTAAAATTGAAGTATTTAAGTTGATCATTTGTTATATTTGCTTCTTGTATGACAAATATCTATGTTATAGTCAAATACAATTTTATTCAGTTCTATTCTTTTTGTTTAGGTGAGACCACTTGCATTCCATTGTAGAATATTGATGTTAGATCTTCTATTTATATAATGTCTTGGTTCTCGAGAAGTAGTCGCCGCCCGGAGATCCGAATGGGGGACTATTTTAACTCTGGAACATTTTGCCCCTCGAGTCATATTTCATAAATATTGAAGAGACTTAGCAGTAATAGTAACCGCTTTTTAGAGAGCACCATATTTTTATGTTTTGGCAGTTACATCGCTCTCTCACAACCCCCAGAATGTCTGGAGGACCACACCCTTTGAATACAGGTGTGCCTCAGGGGCCTATTTTGGGGCCATTATTGTTTCTACTTTGTTTACGACCTGGATCAATACATTGATAGTGATAAATTAATAATATATGCTGACAACGTGTCTATGGCTATATCAGCAAGTACCATTGATGAATTGGATAAACGTAGTAATGATACCAATTATTCTTTTCTAAAATGATGTGATGCTGATAGATTAATGATAAACATGGGTAAGACTATTATTTTGTCGTTTCATAATACTTTGTTTCCTCCCTTGATAAATACTCAAACTGCTCCTATTGCTAAATTTTTAGGTATTTTCGTTGACAAAAAACTGAATTTTAATTCTCATTTGGATGATATATGCAAGAGATTAAATAAAGTGTGTTTTGCTCTTAGGTGTCTTAATCTTTGGATCTCGAAAATTTACTAAATATTTATTTTTCTCTTGGTCATTCTACATTAATGTATAACGTGATCCTTTGGGGCAATGCTTACACTATTCAAAGGGTTTTCCTAATTCAAAAACGGATGTTGAGAATTGTTTTTAATTTAAGACCTAAGGATTCTCTGAGAGATGTTTTTACTCGTATTTAAAATTTTGACTCTCACATCTATTTTTATTTATAAATCTGCTTTATATTACAAAAAATATCCTGAATCATTTATCTTAAATACAGATGTACACAATTATGACACCAGAAATAAAAGTAATATACATACAACGCATTATAGGACATCTAAATTTACAAAGTCACCATTATGCTCCATAAGTAACGTGGTAAATAATTTGCCAAAAGAAATCATGTGCATCAAATCTTTAAAACTTGTTTAAAGGATTATCTTATAAACAAATGTTTTTATTCCTTACATGAATTTTATAATTAAGTGTATGTTCTTTCTACTGACGTGTCCATCTGTACATTGTATGGCAGTGACAAAATAAACTTACTTACTCACTTACATATGATACAGGACGAATGACAAAGTGAAGAATGGCCGAGAGGTCTAGACGCTGACCATGAAATTCTAGCTGCCGGGGGTTCGAGTAGGGTTTAAGGGCCCGTCGACAGCTAGGTCATTAGAGCCGGGGGTTTGATCCCCACCTTTTGCATGTTTATTTTCTGAAATACAAAATTAACAAACCTGCTTAATTCTCCACAGCTTTTTATCAGGAGTGGAGAATCCGATGAAGGCACACTGCTGGAAATTGAGTTAATGGGGATATGGCAACATTGTGTAGTGCTTGGAAATAAACGACATGGCAACCTTGCTAGGTGCAAAGGTTGCTTCTGCTGAAGTAATCTACAACTGCATTCTGTTCTGCTTAATGTATCACTAATTACATTACTCCCTGGCATCCGCATCTTGTAACACGGCATTTTATGACCAGTAAAACTGTATTTTACACTATTATGCACTTATATATTTTAATATGGTGATAGTGTACGAAATTTATAGAGATGCCTTTGAATGTGAATATTTAAAGGGAAATATTAATTTCAGGAGCCATGATTGATAGTTGAGGTAGGCGTGTTCCCTGATTTATTTTCAGCAATTGCAATTAATATCTTATAAAGCATTCAGTTTTAAAATTGCAATCGTACTGCAGCATTCATAGCATGGCGGGAAAGTTACAACGCTATGCAGAATAAAAATATGTAAAGAAATAGATTTCATTAATTTGTATAATGTTATATGTCACACGGGTTATATCAATAATGATGTTCCCCTTAAGAAAGAAACAAAGAAAAGGGAAATAAAAAAATAATGTTGAGTAGGATTCAAACTAAAGTTAGCCCACCGCTGTCAATTTGAACGAACACACCTTAATCAGTTACGCTATAGGCAACACACAAACTGTGTCTCGCTGATTAAAATCACCTTTGTAAGTGCAGCACCCAACACTGGAAACATTTTAGTTCTAGACCACAATTTAATAAAACACCATAAGAACATCTTTTCTGCAGGTGGACTGAAGTTAAATTTGCAATGTTTGCCCGTTAATGTAGAAGGATTGCTGAAATATTGCTTTTTAAAACTGTGAGGTGAGTGAGCTGATCCTTTGGACAGAAGGGGAAGCACATGACTAATTTAATTCTCATACCATCTATGCAAGCACGCCTGAGGATTAGGTGACCCTTCGCGCAGGTTTAGCTGAAGGTGGGTGTTTACTTCTGTGAAAGATAGTACATACTGTAATAATTCTTTACATTTCTATATATACAATTTTTACAAAGTGATCAATAAGAAAGGGAAACTAAATATAATTTACATGAACCTTGGTCTTGAAGGCAGTTATCAGGCTTTCTTTTGAGCTGAAGTGCATCCTTCAGATGAACAGGATCCATGAAACAAACAAGTTCTCAGACGCAGTATCTTCAAAAAAGTAACTATGGTTCAGTATTATAAGTTTAAATATGGTGGTAGATGTATTAATTTATGGATAAGCAGATTTATGGCTTGTTTACTGGAGTTAGTATACGATTTAAAGGCTAGAATTTTATATTCGTATAATCATTTACAGTGTGATAAATTTCTTAAAAGAATATTTTTTACAGATACCTTAATTTTTTGTCATGAAATTCTGACATTATTTTAAAGATAATTGTACAAATTTATTCCTTAATGTGATAGATTTAAGACATTTGATAAGCCTATGTGTGTTAAGATGTATGTTACTACATGTTCTTGTATTATGATCATATAAGGCGGAATTTCTTGAAGAGGTTATTTTGGTGTATAAAGGAGACTAATATACCAGGTGAGTCAGCTGCCCCTTATTCTCGAGTTTTATGCAATCTGCATTTTATACTCCAACATGAAAACATTGACCCCATTTTCTATCTTCCTTTCATAGAAGTTTGAAAACAGTGTTGTAATTAATTTAATTCAAAAGGTGAGTCAATAACACTGAAAAACACTTACAACATAATTTTCCAGAAAATTATGTTTTAAGTATTGTTCAGTGTTATTGAGTCACCTTTTGAATTAAATTGACCCCATTACTAGGTTCTACCCGCATATTTAACATGGACGTGAAACACTCGATGAAATTAGTGCTAATATAGATGTTATCACATCGTCTTTTAATATATTCGTATTAAAGCTGATAGCTGAAGTTTGCACTTCTGCAAATGTTCACTGGAACCAGCGAATATTACATCTTAAATGGAATGTTTACCTTACCCGTTTCTATGTAGCTCAGTTGGAACGAGCGCAAGACTCCGCAGTAATCTATCTGCTGTGAAGGTGGTTCGAATCACCTGCATGTACTAATTTTTTTTACTGTGCTATAGCTATAGGTAGGTAGGTACAATTGAAATTAGGATCATTTATACACATTTGAACACAGAAAGCAAGGAAATTACATTGTTAGAGTTTAACATGGAAGTTAAACACAATTTTGCAGACAATGAATTATTGTGCTGTTAAAAATGTTTCATAGTGATATGTTTTGTGATGCTGGAATGACCATTTTTCTATTCCTGGAACACGACTCCTCTAACGAAGCAAGTGCTCAAACTGATAACCTTCTTGGGTAATGCACACCTGGGCACGCTGTTGGATGGAACCCTGACTTGGGGTAGCATGGCAGGTTGAACAGATCTACAAGCCACTGTAATATACTGGCGAAAGGTTTCTGGATTGTCCAGCTCCTCTGCATAAATGCGTTCTTTTAAATAACCCCAGAGAAAGAAGTCAAGGGGTGTCAGATCAGGTGATCTGGCAGGCTAGGAGACTGGTCCTTGGCTTCGTATCCAGTGAACAGGATGTGCAGCATTCAAATGATTCCAGACGATCCTCAACCAATACAGAGGAGCACCATTGTTTTGAAACCACACCGTCATTCGCTCCTGCAGTGGCACATTCCCTAATAATAAGGGGTGAGCTACAGGGGAATTCCAGGTAGCGTGCTCCTGTTAGATTCCCCTCGAAGAATAATGGTCCAACAAGGTGGCCTCCCACAATTCCACACCAGACACTGCTCTTGGAATGCTGCCTCCCTTACCCAATGAGGATTGTCAACACTCCAATGGCGCATATTGTGACGATCTTCAGTACCATTGTGGAATCTTAATTCGTCAGAAAACAATATCCTGGATGCGAATCCCACATCACTTGCTACTCGCTCCAGCAAACATTCACAAAAGATCACTCAAGCTTCAAAATCTCTCCCGTGAAGTGCTTGGTGTAGGTGTAAACCATAAGAATGAAACTTATTGGTGTTCAATATTCGCACTACAGAAGACTGGCTGATGTTCACCTCCTGAGCAACTGCCTGTGTACCAGTATGCGGATTGTTCTGGGTGGCGTTCAAAACTGCTTCTGCATTAACACCCGATGTTGTTGGTGCGTGTCTATCAGGAGGCATTCTTGCAAGTGACGTTACACGCAGATGCCTTTCAACACTCCCGAAACTGTTTGCGTTGGTTGTCTATTCGGATATCTCTCCTGATATAGATGCTGAGCCGCTGGTTGTATTTGTTCTTGCTTCTCCGTAGATCAAAAGTATATCTATGTACTCGTCTGTCAAATACATAATGAAAAAGTGGTACAAAATATCGTGCAACAGATACGTGTGGAGAATGCAGGGGTCGGCATTCACAACACACTACATCATGCCAGTCCAATGGGGCAGAAGTCATTATACCTGTTCAATTAAAAAATGCAGACAACCAAAAACGACTTAAATTATAATGTCCTAAACCCTCAGGGACTTTATAATTAAATTATTGTGAATTCGGTTTCCAAGTTTTGATGAACATAAAAAAAAATATATTTACAATGCTGAGACTCGAACCTGTGTCATTGGGAGAGCGCAGAGGACACGTCACAATCCTATTCAGCTATTTCAAGACTTAACTGAAAGCACTTACCACGTTCAATTATAGGACTTGCATGCCTGGTGATATGCCATTGCTACCTCGCGAGTTTTCCTGCTTAATTTAGCCTTTTAAGGCAGTTTTAATAATTTGCTGTGCGTTTTAATATTACTTAAATGGCAAGAGCTGTTATGCATATTAATTGAGATGCACGAGGCGTAGTTCATGCAAAAATGTAAATAAACTGTTAACATGTCCGTTTTGACTGTATGGGTCCATGATGGATGAGGCATGTCTCTAAATTTTTCCTAATTTTTGGCAGCCAACCCCTGCTCTAAGTACAAGAGTCCACCATTTTCTTTTTAGCTGACGTTGTTGGTGTACTCATATGGTAGGTCCATTTTTTCCGAAGCGTTTACTGAATTATGTTGCTATGTATAGTCTAATAAAAAGTTTGTAAAATCGGCCGGAAACCGGAATTCACTCTCGGTAAACAAGTCGTATGTTTTTGAGGTGTACTTTAGCGAGGAGTACGTTCTATCCCTTAAACTGCTGTTGCTCTCAATTTTGCACATTTCTCTCTTCAAGAACGTCAAGCAATATGTTTTAGTAAGAGCAAAACTGGACTAAGGCACACATGCCATTTGATGCGTGGCCTACCTTTCAAAAAAAATAAGGTGTAGCTGACTCACCTGGTATATTTATATTTCTTACTATCTGAATGTATTGTGCTTGCACAATTGTTTTTATAATCCTCTTCTGCAGTTTGAAAGCTGCATGCTTTTGAAAGAATACCCCCATGCTATTATGCCATAAGAAAGCAGCAAATAGACGTATCCAAAGTACATTGCCTTTAGACCTACCAAAGGCAGTATTTTTATAAGAATTCGAAAGGCATAACACAAACTGCTTTGTTTTTTACTTAAATTGTTTAAATGTGCTTCCCAAGTTAGATTTGCTTCCACGCACACTCCTAAAAATTTTGTGGATTGCACTTCAGCAGTTTGTACATTGTTAAAGAAATCTTTGCATTGGATCTTGCGTACCTTGATGAAATTCTCTGCATACCATTTTTGCGACATTAAGCTTGAGCTTATTACTCCGTAGCCAATTTTCTATTTGTTTTAATACCTCACTTGGTTTTCCCTTACATTTTTATTATTTCAGGGTCACTAATTATGATATTTGTGTTGTCAGCAAATAAGTCTTTGCTTGTATTTTGCTTGAAGGCAGGTCACTTATATAAATAAGGAAAAGTAGTGCTCCTAAGATTGACCCTTGTGGGACTCCATGTTTTATTATGGTATTACTGAGTTTTATTGAACTGATTTCTACAGATTGCTTTTGGTTACTCCAATATGATGTAAACCAGCTTTCAGCTAGTCCTCTCACACCACATTTGTTTAGTGTATGGTTAATTATTTTGTGATTTACCATATCAAAGGCTTTGCTGAGATCAAGAAAAAGCCCAACAGTTATTTCTTTGCCATCCAGTGCTCTGAATATTGGCTCTGTAAATGAGTATATAGATTACTAATGTTTTTCCCTTTATGAAAACCAAACTGATAGTTGCTTAGAACATTGCATACCTCCAGGAATGACATTAGCCTATTGTACATTACTTTGTCAAGTATTTTTGCAAATGCAAGCAAGATAAATCAGCTGATCTAACACAGCTGAACAAATCAATAAGAAACAAGATCAGCTAGCTACTGAAATAAATTAAAAACAAGCTCAGTTAACAGCTGATATAACCCTGTAACAAAGTCAGTTAGCTGCTGAAATAACCAACACAGAGCCACTTAGCTACTGACTTAAATAGTAAACCTGAGGAAATTAGTTCTAAACAGGTTAAATTTTAGATTGAATGGTAGAAATGAAAAAGAAGTTAAAAAATAAACCCCATGAAATTAAGGAAAATTGTGTAGCCGTGAATATTGTGGTAAATACTGAGATGGAGAAACTAAAATAAAATTGTGATGCCTGAACTGATAATGCAGCTAAATAAGTGGCAGATGTAAGTGAAAGCTTTTAAACTATGATAACAGAATTATGTGCATGACAAGACTTGGTTACAAAAGTAGCAGATAACCAAAGTAAAATATAGGTAAAAATTGCTTAACAGTTGAGACTAATGACAAAGCAAGCCAAACAAATGCAATTAAGAGATTGTGGACACACTTCATGTTGGCAAAGTACTTAAAAATGTGCATAGTTATGTAAATAACAATGATGTAATTACCAATGGCCAGGAAAATTGTAACTATGGGGTCATCACAAAACTATAGTACCCAGAACATAAAAACATAAATCACACTCCTCACATAATTCTCATCTAGTAAAGCACTTTTATCCTGAACACTTAATGTAAGAGATTATATTGCCAAATTTTGATGTTGAGCAGGGGAACAATCCCAAGCAATTCCTTTGAGAGGTTAAAGAATAAGATTAAAATGATCCCATAAGAGTCACGGATGCACATAATAAAACATCCTTAGAAAATGAATTGAAATAATTATTATTTATTTATGCCAACAAACTTACTGTTGATGGTTAATAATTACCATCTGAAGGTTATTTAATCCTGGGATATAAAGTACTTACAATAGTAAGTCACCATTGGGGTAATTTGTCTCTGATGTGAGACTGCCTTTGTGGTTTACCAGGAGAAATACGAACTGGTTTGAGAATTTAATGCCATTCTGGTAGTTTGTCACAATAGCTCAGTGGTTAGAGCGTCTGCCTGGTAAGCGGAAGGTCTGTGGTTCAAATCCCAGTTGTGGCATTGGATTTTTAAGTTCCAGTTCTACCTTTTGAATTGAAATAATTTTCCAATTAAGATGTGTTGATCAAATAAAAGTTGCTAACTTATTATTCCAGCAGAATTGTTAAGAATGACTGTCAGGAGAAGGAACATACAGTACCTTTAGGAATTTATTTCTATCATGTTACTGAGGACAACTTGTTCAAACCTGACGAGATACAAATTAGCCACAGGTAAACATAACCATGAAGGTAACTTAAGTATGGCAGATTATTTAATGTGAATCGCAAACAGAGCTTGCATATTTGATCCATCAATAAGCAATCAAGAAACCATCTGTAGCATAACAAGATGTGTTCCAGAAAACATTCGGAACAATTTAATAGTTACAAATTCAATAGATCTTTTGGGATATCATAGAATTGCTGACTGCGTTCCAACTAAAAGAAAGGCAACATACAAACAATCAGGTGTGCCAACCTAAATGTGAAAATCCTCTGCACATGGAAAGCAGGAACAATAACTAGGGCAACCATGAAGCAGTACAAAACAAACAGAATCAAACCTTCTCAATTTCAAAATCTGAATTCCTGGAGGGGAAGTGAGGAACAATTACCTTAAAGGGATAATCAACCTTACACTGACACATGTTACAGAAGTACAATGCTATGATCTGATGGCATGAGAAACAACCAGTTCTTGCCACCTCAAGATGCAGTAGGAATACCCAAATAAACTGATGTTTTTAATGGTAGCAAAGGCATATATGCAATTAATGCATATCAAGGTACACATTACCGAGAACATTTTCGAGACCAGAGAAATCACCAAGCTCCAAGACCACAAGTACATGATACCTTTGAAAGGAAACAGAATGAAAGCCTTTTATCTGTTGCTGGTAATACAACAAATGATTGGCAGTGACGCTAACATTCTGACAACTGGAATAATCCTATAGGAAAATTAAGAGTTGAGATTATGCAAAGGTTCTGTGCTTAACCTGAACTCCTATAATTCCGTCTAGGAGTTCCTTAACATAAATGCAGTAGCATTAATGACAGAAGACAAGGAAACACATGTGATACTAATATGGAACTCGCATTATTAAATCCTCCCCAAATGCAGATTGACATAAATGACACACCTTCCAATGCCTTAATTGATGTTTATGGAATGATAAATGGTTTATTGATTTATGCCAATCAAACAGTCCTTACGGTACTTACCAGTATGTAATGTACATGTATTGTATGTATCAGTTGGAAAATAAAGAATGCATGAAATACCACACAATGTTAAATGTAAAAATACATGAATGGCAAGAATTTACGAGGGGTACTTGGAAATGATTTACAGTTGTGTTGTTTAAAAAATATTGCTCAATCCACAGGCACATCCTGTTGTACAATGATGAACTGACTAGTACACCATGCATGTGCTAGATGGTAGTTGTGAAGAGAGTGTATAGTGAAAGAATGATGTTTGTTAAGTACAGAAAGTCGTGGAGAAGATGGAAGGCGACTATCATGGACAAAAATGGACTGCAGTTTTTGTGGAAAGAGTCAAAACAGCAGATTAATTGCTGATGTGATCAAGAAGCTCCTGCACAAGACTATTTACAAGTGGATCAGTAGGTTCGACCAGTGGAAAGGAATCTGCACAGAATATGTGTAATGGTTGTCCATCAATATTGTGGTCACTGAGGAACATAGAGCTTATGTCTGAATTGATTATGGCTGATAGCTGCATAAGCTTTAATGAACTGGAATGGCAGATAGGCTGTGCAACCTTGCATACCATTATTCAAGACGATTTGGATATGAAAAAGGTGTGTGTACATTGGGTTCCATGGGACTTGATACAGGCCCAGAAGGAGAGCAGTGTTGAAGTGTGTTGTCGACTATTCGAAATGGAGAGTGAAAATTCAGATTTTTTGAAGAAATAGGTAAATCATGGTGTCAGTATCATGTGTCTCAGAAGAAAGTCTTTGTACGATAACATGGATGTTACTGCAAGGTAAACGTTTTGGCAGTAATGAAGAATTGCAGGCAGCTGTCCATGACTGGGTGCATAGTAGCCCTAAACATTGGTTCTCTGACACAATAACGAAGTTGCCTGGAATGTGGCAACGGTGTATTGATGTCTGTGGGGAATATATTGAAAGATCCCATGTACAGAGAATCATGTTTATTAATAAATAATATGAAAAAAAAACTTGTAAATCATCTCTGAGCACCTCTCATACTTCATTAGTAATACCAAGACTGCAAACAGATGAGATAATAGGATGTGATGAGTGAAGGGCAGTAGTAAAAGATGTAGATACGGGCATAATTTCCCTTACTAAAAGAAGAATTTGCATTAGGCAAATCGTGCCACATGGAAGATTGCAAGCAAAATAGAGATAAGAAACTAATGAATATGTAAGTATTTTTAAATATTATATTAATAAATTAAGTTCTGCCATCAAATGTTGGTGTATGTCATTAAGATGCCTGCAACAAAAATACATTGTATGTAAAAATATTCTCATCACTATATCGCACAGCAAAGATGACAACGAAAGCCAAGACAAAGTTAATAGAAACAAAAATAGAAGAAAATCAAAATTAGATTTTCAACAAAAACAGCTGGAAAAAGTTCTTGTAAGAAACTTTACACATTCAGCAAGACACCTGGTGCTTGTAATGTTTATGAATACGCTTTTGAAGTTGCAGACTTGAAATTTTCAGAAATATGGGAAGATGAAAGCATTGATTTCAGACCATGCAAGTGTACACACCAGTAAAGATTTTACGAACCCTTTGCACCAAGAACAAATTAAATTATATAATTCTGCTGCATACTATACACAAGGGAAACCATGTGAGCAAATTATGAAGGAAATGGAAACTTATCTATGAATCACATTTCAAGAAAGAAGCAATTTTTGGTACCAATACGTACAGCAGGTAGAACATCTGATTAACCATGTTCTGAATCGAGGGTTGCCACCCATCCTGTTTTTTATAGGATTTTCCATTATTTAGGGCAGAATTTTATGTCCCATTTTATTTGTCTTTGTCCCATAAAATTGGATGAATTCAAGATTTGTGCAAAAGATAATATGGAGTTCATCATACTGTCAACTGGTAAATTACATTTTAATATTAGCGGGAACTTTGTAATTGAATATTTGAACCTCGGGAACAAAGTAAAATTATCTCATTTGTAGTGTTTGTGGTCAAAGCAGCAGTTGAATAATCTCTTATGTATGTTTAAAATGTGTGATTCTGACAAAAATGAAAGTGTTTCAACCTCACCAAAGAGGAAGTGCAAACAAATTATGTGTTATCAGATATCTCGGGAATCTCTAATACTCAGGTAAAGTCAGTACATAACAGTAAGCTCAAATCCAAGTTCACAGAATGCAGTAGAGTTCTCTGATCAAGAGCAAACTTATTAGTATGAAACCTAGAATTAGAACAGAAAAATTCAATGTCATAGCTGGGATTTGTACTATGGATCTTCCGCTCTGCATGGCTCATCTTAATCATTGAACTATCGTGGCAACATGCCGGTAGAATGTTAAATTCCCCAACTGATTTGCATTTTCCCAGTAGACCACAGAGATGTCAAATTCAAAACCACATACCTTATTGGCCTTATAAATGAAAACACTAATAAAAATCTTTAAGCCTGCACCTTAAGTATTTGATTTTAAGTCACCATTTGAGTATGTGGTCTCAAATTTTAGATTCCCTCGTGGTCTACCAGGAATATGTGAATCAGTTGGGGAATTCAATGTTGTACTGGAATGCTGTCTGGGTAGCTCAGTGGATAAGAGCAGCCATCCATAGAGCGGAAGATCTGCTGTTCAAATCCTGGCTGACATTGAATTTTTTTAGTTCTGATTCTACCTTTCAAAGTTTGCCTACACATCATGTGTGTGTGTTAAAACAATGTTATCATTGATTGATCTTATGTGGATTCTCATTAGTATATTAATAGTATCTAGGTCTTGCAAAGAATTCTATAACATGGTGAAAAATGAGGTTGCACTTTTGAAAGCAGCTAAATGTGACATAAAATACTCTTGGGAACATCTATAAACTGACAGCTGTCAACTTGGGAAAACAGATACATTTTAAGTTTACTTTTCCATTATTATTTTCTTTCATTGTTCTTAGTAATGTAATGTAAAATCTTTAACTAAGTAGTTGAATATTAACCTTTATATTTTCTGAGATACTGTTGACAGTTTTTTAACATGTCCAAGTGTGTCCATTATTTTTTTAAATATCCCTTATTTCTAAGCCTCTGTCCCTTATTTCATTGTTGCAAAGGTGGACAACCCTCTTTGAGTCCTACAACAGGATTTACTCCCAACAGAAGTGATGTTAAAAAAAAATGAAACTAAAATCATTAATACCTAATTTACCAGTTACAATAACATTAGAACCAGAACTTACATTTGGACAGAAGTGCAAGATGATATACAAAACAATTTCTTCAGAAAGTTGAAAAGTGCAAGATAAAAATGAAAAGAAATCCAGCAATATATAACAAAGTATTGTTAAAGACCAAAGCAGAGCAAATGAGGGGGGGGGACAACATCTCTACATATGCAATTGTAATGGGAGAGCAAAGAACTTACGAACCGGTTGCTTGGTATTTTGCCTATCTGCTTTCTTAGCATTCATTGCCATCTGCTACTATCATAGAAAGGTGCGGATGTAACCATACAGCATTATGGTTGTATGACATTACTTGCCAACTTTATGAAAGGAGATGCTGAAACTGGCCACCGTGTAATACATACATAGTTCACATTGAGAAATGCTGGCAGTTTAATGACAGATATTTTGTTTTAATTCTTCCAGAGTGTGTGGGTTTGTCTTGTACACTTTATGCTTTGTTACCCTAGAGATAGAAATTGCTGGGGGTTAGGTTGGGGACCAAGTGGGCCACAAATCTCTACTAATAATTCTGTCCTGAAACACGCTTTCAATTGTTCTCATCAAACGATTGGCTATATGAGCTGTTACAGAGTCTCATTGAAAAAGGCAAAATCACGCTCCCTGTCTGTTCATTCTCTAAAACAAAGGGGAGGGGGCCAAAATTGTATTCACATATATACAAGCATCAACTCTTGACTCGAAAAAAATTGGGCCTATAACTCCTCCACTAATGGCGCACCATATACCAATTTTTTTGTCATGAAGGGGTACTTTATGAACAATATTAGATTTCTCAGAGCTCCAATAATCATTTTGTGAACACACTTATCCACGACGGTGGAACCAAGCCTTGTCCGTGAAAAATATTAAATGTGGCTCTATTTTGCAATCATATACACTGAGACTTCACTCACAAAATGTGTACCTAATTACAGGATCACCTGGTTGCAGAGCGTGTGCCACATTGGTTTTACATGGTTTTAACTTCAACAATTTCGTAGCTGTTCGCACAGAGCCATAAGAAATGCCTACCTGTTGTGAAACACCTAAGCAACCTGTGGGAGGAATTCTCCAAACAATGGCCAATGTTGTGTAATGTTTCTTTGGTAAAAGCCGTGTACAGCATTTAGATTTTTTAGCCTGAACACTTCCTATGGCCTGAAATTTATTGTAAAGTGTATGGATTGTTGTACGGCCTGGAAATTTTACGCCTGGAAATCTTTCTGCAAATTGTACGCTCAGTTGGCGAGTTGACTGGCTCATATGAATCATAAATAAATACATGCTGTGCAGTATACCAAGCCATAATGCACCTTGTGACTAAGTACAGGACAAAATAATAAATCACTTGTAACTGAATCACATCACATCACCACCAACTCAATACTGCACACAGAGAACAACTGCATCAGAAGTGACATTGCAGTGTGTTATGTTTCCACATGCTCAGTAAAACACGACACAGACTGTTCAGAGGTTTTTTTTCTCTCCCAATATTATGAACCATACAGAATTTCGAAAGACTTCAGGGAGCATACTTTCCAATTACCAGATGAAGTTAACAATCCTACAAGGAAGATATAACTTACAATTGCTTATTTATAACCTAATATTGTAAAAAGTAGAGAAATATAAAAGAACTTCATCTTGATAATAGCTATTGTTATATTTCTAGGTGAAGGAAAAACATGAAAACAGGAAACCATGAAAAAACAGTGGAACTATGTATAAAGAAGAGAATTCATTATATAAAAGTAATTCTAAATTTTTTCATTGATGTTACAAAAATGTCACATATATGTTTATGTTAAAGTAAAAATGTAATTTATACAGTCATGAATTTCCTAAGAGGAATTTGCATACAAAACTTTTTGCAGGGTAACTCACAAAATGGTAAAATATTGCTAAGCCCTGGAAAAAGAAGTTACTGCATGTAAAGAGGCATTTGAAACGGTAATTTCAATGACCATAAATTAATTGCGTGTAACAATGAAAAACAAACATGGAAGAAGAGGAGGAGGAGGAATTCTTAAACAAAATTTGAGTAGTATTCAATAAAATGTAAGGTAAATGTAATATTAATGTGTAATAAAAAACACAACTTACTGGCATTTAAAATTTTAATAAATTGTAAGATTTTAAATGTGAGTAGCTACATTTAGTGGTATTGAAAAAGAATTGTGTCCCACAAAGAGTACAGTTAGTGAGCATAGAGCAGAAAAAAGATACTAGCCAGGAAAAATCGTAGTATAATTAGTTTACTGAAACAAGTGCAACTTGAACAGACAGAAATTAATAAAGAACAAAAGCAATTATCTAGTGAACAGAAATAGGTAGCTAGGGAAATCAGTGAGAAGCAAAATAAATTAGCTAGTTAGAAAAAACCAGATAGTTATGGAACAAAAGCAGCTATAGAAATCAATGACAAGCAAGATAAATGAGCTAATGAGCAGATACAATTAGCTAAACAAATCAATGAGAAACAGATCAGCTAGCTACTGAAATAAACGAAAGAGGAGCTCAGTTAGTAGCTGATATAACCCTAAAGCGAAGTCAGTTAGCTGCTGAAATAACTGTAAAACTGAGCCACTTAGCTACTGACATAAATAGTAAAACAGAGGAAACTAGATCTGAACAGGTTAAATTTCAGGGTGAAACAATTTTAGAAATTAAGAACATGTTCAAATATAAACTTAATGAAATTAGGGAAAATTGCATAGCTGTGAATATCATGGAAAATAAGAGTTTGAGAAACTAAAATCAAATTGTCATATCTTAACTGATCATCAGTAACTGGTGAAAGCTTGGAAACTATCAACACAGAAATGTGCGCACAAAACTTAGTTACAAAAGCAGCAGATAGCCAAAGCAAAATGGAGAAAGAAATTGCTAAACAAATGAAACTGATGACAGAAAGTAAACCAAACAAATTAGATATCAGGTAAGTTAAGAGGTTGTGGACACACTTCATCTTGGCAATGATTTTAAAAATGTATAAAATTATGTAAATGACAATGGTGCACTAACAAAATGAAACAATAAAACCCACCAAATCAAATTAGAAAATCATAAATTGGTGTCCCATAAGGATCTGTATTCTGACTTCTACTGTTTATCTTATTGTGATGACCTTCCTAAGTCTTCTGAAGACAAAATAATTTCATATGCAGATGATATCTTTAATCCCCACTGTGGAATTGAATTTTTCAGTTCAAATTCTACCTCTCAGAAGACATTAACTTAAAACTGAATTGATGTTATAAATGAAAAACCAAAATCATTAATCCCCGATTTATCGGTTGCAATAATGTCGGGACCAGAACTTACTTTGAACAGAAATGCAAGATGGCATACGAAAAATCTCTTAAAGCTGAAAAGCATAAGATAAAAACAAAAAGGAGAGAAATGAAATGGAATCAAGTGACCGGTGACAGAGTACCTAGTTGTAAAGACCCCACTGGCATTTGTGGCAACTGAGAAGAAATCTGCATATGTGTAATTGTATTATGAACCATACCAAATTTCTGAAAAATTTGGTATACTTTCCAACTAGTAGATGAAGTTAACAATCCTATAGGAAAATATAACTTACAATCACTCAGACGGTACAAGGACAAAGTTTGATAATAGTTATTGTTTTTAGATTTCTAGGTGAAGGAAAAGCATAACATCCAGAAAACCATGAAGAAAACAAAATCTCACCATCAAAAGTACTATACAACAAAACACTAACACAAGCAATGAAACACTAAGGGTAAAGGAGAGAATTTGTTATACACAAGAAGTTGTAAATTTGTTGATTGATTGATGTTACAAATAGTGTATATATATATTAAAGTAAAAATGTAATTTATACAATCAAATTCCCATCTGCAATTTTTCATATACCGTGCATTCCTTGACCAGCTGGACTGCCCCACGGTGGCAAGGGAGGGCGAGGACCGGCATGTTCTCCACCAGAGTTAGGTGTAAAGGACCGGCAAGTCACGGGTATGGAACAATAACTACTGTACTAACTTGCATTAGACTTACCTGAATCACATCAGATGTTGAAATTGATGACATTCAACACGAACACATTCCCTATATCTCCAAAAATAATTCTGTTTTCTCTCAGAAGTTCATGTTGATTGACTGCTCTCGTGATTTTGTGCTTCAGTTCTTTTAACATGTGCAGATTTAATGTGCATACTTGATTCTTTAACGTTCCTCATAAACAAAAATCGCATGGAGATAGATCAGAGGAACAAGGGGGCCAGAATCCTGGACTAATTATTCTGTCACCATACCCACTTCACAATTCATGCATAGAATTACCAGCAGTGTGTGGTATAGTTTATATCCTGCTGAAACCAGCCATACAATCTTTCGTTTCTTTAAAATAGAGTTTACATTAATGTGTGAATCAACTTTTGTGTCGTAATCATGAGACTGATAATTCTATGCGTGGTGAGGAACTTCATGAATAACATGGTGATTTTCGGTAGCCCAGTATCAATTGTCCCGAGTAGAAATGCGACCTTTAATTGAAGATAACTTCACGCTTCATCAGTGAAGAATGTTAAAGGTGGGTCCACATCCCCATTATGAACAGACTGATAAAACCAATTGCAATAAATAACTCTATTCACAGGATCTTGTGGTTGTAAAGCATAAACTTCAGGTTTCAGAAGTTTCGTTGCCGCAAAAGCTGACCTCTTGGAAATGCTAACCTCTTGTACTAAACGTTTGAGCGATTTTTATTTATAAGAAACATTAAAGAATCAAGTGTATGCATTAAATCTGCACACGTTAAAAGAACTTAAGCACAAAATCACGAGAGAGATATACAGGCAGTCAGTCAACATGAGCTTTTGCAAGCAAACCAGAATTGCTTTCGGAGATACAGGGAATGTGTTTGCGTTGAAGGTCATCAATTTCAATATCTGACATGATGCAGGTAAGTCTAATGTAAGTTAATACAGTAGTTAGTGTTCTGTACCCGTGACTTGCCAGTCCTTTACACCTAACTCTGGAGGAGAGCGTGTCGGTCCTCCTGTCTCCTTGCCAATGCGGAGCGGTCGAGCCGGTCAAGGAACGCACAGCATTCTAACTAAATCAGAAAATGTAAAGTATTGCTAAGCAATGAAAAAAAAATTTCATGTGAAGAGGCATTTGAAATGGTGGTTTAATTTTGTCACAAATTGCCAAAATAAACTATTTAAGTTGCGTAAGTGTGAAAAACAAGCATGAGGAGGAGATGAAGAAAAAGATGATAAATACAATATTAATGTGTATAAATCATATGGCTGAATGTGATAGCAACATAGAGAAACTAACAATGAACTCTTGTTGTTAAAGCTGGAGAAAATTGACAAGCTGGAGACATGCTGTAGTGAACTTACACATGTGAGTATATACAGGGTTCTTTATTTAAAACCTAATAGGCACACAGCATTTCGCCTGTGTGCGATTGGGTGTGCCACAGCCGGCTTTGCTCGTACATAAACTCTGCACATAAAACATGTATAACACTCTTACCTTATGTCTTTTGTGTATAAAAGTTATTATAAATGGGAATCACCAAGCCGTATTCGCACAGCGTATATTCAAACCTTCCCTGGTGAAGTGTCTCCTTCCAGATTTACGATTCACGAAATTGTGAATAAATTCGAAACCACTGGTTCTGTGGCAAATAAAACATGAAAACGTAAACAGAGGAAAAGTTAGATGCATGTTTTTAACGTTCACCACCCAAAACCATCCCAAAATTAGCACAACAGGTGGGAATTTCAGAGTCTTCTGCACATAGAGCAACTAAATTCTTAAAACTAAAACCATCTAAGTGTACAAGTGTCCATGCTTTAAAACAAAGTGACCCAGTTTCACGAATGCAGTATTGTGAATGGTTCCTTTCATCAGTGAATGATGGTTTAATTGATCCACAGCTTCTGCTCTTTTCCGTGTCAACACTCAGTAGGGCCTCTGAAAGGCGCATAATTGGTCCAATAATCTACTAGCAGACTGTAAATGCACAGAGGTACCGAAATGACATTTTGACCCCATTTTATCATGAACTGACAGAAGAAGAAAAATCATATGGGTGGTTTCAACAAGATTCTGCTACTGCCCATACAGCAGAGGAGCCCATGAATAAAATTAGGGAAGTGTTTGAAGATAGAGTGGTTAGTGCTGGTGTATGGCCCTCTCGCTCCCAGTTTGAGAGTTTTACTTGTGGAGTAACATGAAAGACAAACTTTACAAGTCAAATCCTCATACATTGGAAGAACTAAAACAAAATATTAGAAATGAAATTGGAAACATTGCGGTAGCCAACTTAATCATTTGAATCAGAATGTGTTCTCTGACATAATGCTTGTTTAGCTGAGGGCGGACAAGATTTCCAGCATCTTCTATAAGATAAGTATTATACATGCTTTACGTGTGAAGTTGATGTAGGAGCAAAGCTGGCGTTGGCACACCCAATCACACACAGGTGAAATGCCTTGTACCCGTTAGGTTTTAAATGAAGAACCCTGTATGTACTGTTCTCTTCACTTATGTATATTTTCATTTGTGTACTCTTGATGATACCATGAATTATTGTAATTCCTACAGTTGGCAAATATAAATAAATGTGTAATGGACTTATTTCAGCCACATATAACACACAAGATGCAGAAGAATGAAAAGAAGTGCAGTAACAGTGATTAATATTGTGTGTGGTTAGAATTAAATTCAGGTGTGAAAGGTTCTGAATGTAAATTATAAATGATCCATAAAATAAGACCTGTAGAGCGTAATATTACATTTTGTTAGAGAAATACCTGGGCATACTCAATGAGACATGCAAAACTCCCATCAAGGAAATTACGCTTTACAACTAAATTGCTAATAAAAAGAAGTAACATTGTGCACCAATGACAGTGTAGCATACCCTAACATTATATTCAACAAAGAACACAAGTAAATAATAGGTTAATTTCATGTGTGACTTACACGGCAGTGAAAGAATATTTACATTTTGAAACAAAAATATCTAATTTATTTCAAGCACTATTCCATTCATAATATTTTCATGAAAAGGTTTCCTATAGTAGCAGATAATGACCAAATATTAAAACATCAGGGTTGTTAGTGTTTCAGTAATAAATATATAAACATCAGTGTGACTTACAAGACATGAATGGAAGCCATGAAACACCTCTTATTAATCAAGGCAAAAAATCTGCTCTTTTAGGCACACAAAAACTATAGACCTATTAATTATACAAAGCCAGGATACTATTTAAGCATTTAATAACAAAAGCATAGAATAATCTAACCATTTCCATATTTAAAAAAAAAATTAAATGTAGTGTGACTTAACCAACACGAAATTGTGACTTACATGACACCTTCTTTCTTTATGCATTGCACTTTTAAATTATACAGAAATAACAGTGTATAATACAAATAAAGAGTACAAAACTATTATTATAGAATGAATCATTTAACAGTGATATTCTCCTGAATAATATTACTACTTCTAACCTAAAGTCAACATTGAAAGAATATTTTTGTCAATGGTCTTGATTAGGAGGAGGTAGTATTTTCACATGCTTAATTTCTACATATGATATGTCATCATGCAAGGACCAATGAAATTTTCCAGTATCTGAATCATAACGCAGAAATTTTACATAAACTTCATCTTCAGCATTGCACTTGTTGATCACATTTCCTACAAAATGCTTGATGGATCTCTTCCCAGGAAATGCAACTAAACTCCAGTCTGCAGTTCACACATTTTCAGTACATTCATCAGAAATTGTTTCCTTGCCAACATGGGAAATAAAGGAACCTTTAAAAAAATCAAATATTTACATATTGTTTTTATAGGAAATCTTAGAGCATTCAATTTGATATTTGTTCACAGCATGAAAGTAGTGGTACTGCCTTGTGTCAGGAATGCTACAAATTTGTTTTCCATCTGGACTCCAAAGTACTAACAATTCAGACTTTTTGAGGTAATATTCTCACAACTGTATAAAATATATTCGGATATAAGTTTTGCACTCAGCAAATTCATAGCAGTCTGACAATCTATTTTTGTGGCTCTTGATGCTTCTCATACACATCTCTTGACAGTTCCTCCGAGCCCATCTATTGGTCCCTTCCCATGTGCAGTCGCAGAGAAGTGTCATGATGTTTCTATTGATTGTAGAGTAATTAAGGCCAGAGTATACTTCTGCTTAAAATGTTGAGCTGTGCCATCAGACTGATAGTGAATGTAAGTACAATTTCTGGATGACATTTTCTGAAATCATTCAGAAAAAGTTCATTGAAATGTGCTACAGCAAACTTATCATGGTGCAGATAGTCAGACACAGTAACGTAAGATTTGTGCTGTAAATTTTCATTTGTTGATGAAAAATATTATTGCTGTGTACAACCTACAACTATTGGACACCCAGTGAGCTGACTGAATCGCGTCTTGAAATTGGAAGACATAATTGTGTCAAGTCTTCTTGAGTACAAATTTCTGTAGGTGAAAGATTATTTTTAATGCTTTCAACGTGAAATGGCTGCTTCATATAAATATATGTATGTTGAAGAAAGGGTGACAATTTCTTTCATACTAGTAGGACATCATCAACATTACCACACAGTCTTTTTCTCGTAATATTGCCATCCTCATCTTTTAACCGTTGTTGATAAGTTATTTCCTCTCCTAATCGATCATTACAAAATAAATCTTTCACATACTGGTCATACTTCTTTCCATTCATACGTACTTCATATTAAGACATCATGCACTTTTCTTCATTACAAACAATGTGTTTTACAAAAGAAGATACACTGATAGGCATTTCTGGAAATGATGCTAGTAGCAACTTCGTGTTCTCATGATAAATGCGTAAGCAGAGATTAGCTGTTGTTTCACTTCTAAGACAGACATGTTTTGGTCTGAGCTCCCCAAATCTAGTCGGACCAATTTTTGTTTCTGGGTATTCATTTGTGAATTGTTGGTAAGTTTCCCCCAGTGTAAGGAAAAGGTAACGCTTTTGTATCTTCTCTTACCTTCTGAAGAGCGTATAATTATGTAAACTCTTGCTCCAGGCATTTGGTAAGAAATTTTGTCAATCTCATTAAATGTTCTGACTAGAGACTTCACATCTTCTGAAATCACTGTCACTATTTTCTTGACTATGCGGAGGTGGTGTAGCATACCTTAGGTATGATATCAGTTGCTAATTTGTTTACAATTACTGCAAGTTTTCTTGGGCTCTGTGGAAGTGCTTTTTTGCCTTAGCAACAGCTTTACCCAAAGAACAGCATGATTTATAAATTTTTGAGGGTGACGTAGGTTGATGAACTTGGAGCTACTTCTGTCTGTACCTGCTTTGTTCGTCACATTTCATTTTTAATCCTTCTTTTTCTTCTAATTTCAATTTGCTCTTTATTTTCTGTCTGTAGCTTTTGCATTTGGCTTTGTTTTTCCTTAAATTCCTCATATTTACCCTCTTTTTTAAGTTTCTCTATTTGTTTTCTCTTTCTTTCAGTGGCTGTACTGGGTATTTTCAATCATGAGAAATCTGCAAAAAATAGATTATGTAAATTCAATATTAGTGTTCAAATTAAGTTCAATGTATATTTCAAAATATTTATTATCACTGATTACTTTTACTTTGTATTTTAGTAATACAAATACATAAAAACAAAATTACTTGTGAAAATTGTGACTTACACGACAATAAATTTCTATGTAAAAAAATAACACTTTCAGTTTCCTTAGTTCAGTTTCTTGCCATATACTTGTTTTTCAAGACTAGAAAAAAGAAAAAAGAAAAGTTCAGCTTTTCATCAATGCTTTACAGCCATTTAAGAAAAATAAATGCATAATTTTGTGACTTACATGACAGTGAAGATTAGAAAACAATATACGTCCTAATACTAAATACTATTGTTAGTAACTTTACTGTCATTATTTATAATGAAGTACATGGGGTACTAACTAACATTTAACTAAATCACATACTTACCTGTAAAATTAATCAAATTATCAGATCTTCAAATTGATGCAATCTTCTAGTAGTTTTATCTTCAGAAATATGGTTACTTCTTAAATCTGTGCTGCCATCTGTAGTGTAAATTGTGAACTATATTACACAATTTTGAAATACTTCAAAATGTAAATTGTTAGTTCACTAGGGCTGTTTCATAAAAAATAGTTTTATACCCCTAGGTATGTGTTCTCGTGAAATTAACCAATATTATAGTTTGAGATTTTGTTTGTGGAAAGAAAAAAGTAAAACTAGTTAAGCAAATTATTGTGAAAAATCAAGAACATCAATTTTAATTGTGTTCTTAACAACTTATCAGAATTTGTGTGGAACAGGGTAAGAAATTAGTTGCATTTATTTTAAAGAATCATTAATAGGCAATTACATGAAAAATTATTTTACTTAAAATCTCATTCAAGCAGTAAATAGTAAACATCCCTTAAACCCGATAGTGCCACCATCTCGTACTCAAACAGCTAACCAGAATATAAAACACAACAGATAAATCAAGCAGAAATTCTTGTACATTCAGCTGATAACATGGAGGCATGAGTAGAAAATCCATATTAACATTATTAAAATCTTGTACAAGAAGCAGCCACTGTGGAACCTTCTGTTGTGTGTTTGTTTCTGGGTTAAATCATTGTCATGATGTGGTTTCATGCCAGTAGAATTGTTTGATCACTGTCCTCTTTCAGGAGAATTGTTTTCCTTATTTCAGGAAATAATTCCTGAATGAGTTTCAATCTTTTTCTAGGGCTTGATGGTAAGCCCTGCTTTACATGTTTAACTGTTTGATGCAACGATCTTGCGCACTTGTATGGGCACTTTTTGTTCAGCATGCATTTGCAAATTGCTGCTTTCCTCTCTCTTCCCCCGCTACCTCCCTTCATTTTTTTGCCCTTTCTCTTTGCTTTTAATGCCTGTATACCTTTCCAGTAGTTTAGGTTCTTCATTTTGGTTTGCTCGGTTCCTTTGTTTTCTTTCCATTGCACTTAGAGCAGCCATAGTTAAACAACCTATGTCATAAATGAATGAAGGAAATGTAACTATACCATGCATTTAATTTATAGTGGGCCATAGGTTGCACATGTGTAGCTTGCATGCACTGCATTGATCTTGGTATATTTTGCTAAGCAAACTAAGTACACACCTACTCAAGGTTATATTTATCAGCTGTATTATACTGTCATTTACTGTGTTCTGTTCAAGTTGTAAAGATTACTGTTGGTACATTATTTTTATTAGTCTACTGAACAATGCATGCTTGAACAAAGAATTGTAATGTAAAGCCATGTTAAAAACTGAATCATTGCATAGAACATTTCAGAAATGTTCAGAATCACAGCGGTATAACTGTTTCATCTATAATGGAAGAAATGTCATTTACATATGTGCTGGCCTATCACAGCACAACAGCGTCCCTCAGAGGCACATGAGGGGAAGGTCGGTGGATCTAAATACCACCTATTTAGTCCTCCCGGCTAGGTCCGATGGACCCGTTGACCAACGATAGGTGTGGTCCCCCTTGCAAAATGGGGGTTTAAGTCGGGTGATGTAACTGCCACATTGTAAAACTGGTGCCCGTTAAGAAAACAGTTACATGAAAGCCACATACATGAATATGAGTCCTAAAGATAAACATTCCGGAGCTAAAACTGTCCCCCAATCGGATCTCCGGGTGGGGACATCTTTAGGCAAATTTCATCACAACAATTCCAATACTTTAAGAATTCTACAATGGAATGCAGGAGGCATGTCCCAGCCTAAAAAACAAGAGCTAATGAAAATATTAAAAGACCAAGATATAGATGTCTTCACAGTACAAGAAGCCAATATATCAGAAGAACAGGAAATATACTTTGAAATGGATCAGTACACTACACATATACTTCCAAAAGCTCGACAAATAGCAAGTGGTATTCTTACAGGAATTAAAAGAAATATGAAAGCTACTATCGAAATCCAAAAAACAATGGAAGAACAAGATAAATCAGAAATAGTTAAAATTGAAGTATGGAAAAGTAACTACCACTATAAAATTTACAGTATCTACAATCCTCCAGACAATACACTAGATCTAAATTCTATTCCCATAGAACCCAAAAGTATTTTAATAGGTGATTTTAATGCACACTTCCCTAGGTGGGGCTACAGAGATATAAATTCAGCAGGAAGAGTCATAGAAGACCTATTAAACTCATCAACAATGGAATTAATATTTAATCCAAATGATCCACCCACTTACCTTCATTATAATGGTTCAGGTACAAATCCTGATCTTCTGATGGTGTCATCTGACATAATTGATAATACAAAAAGAGAAATAATAGAAGACCCAGGTTCAGGCCACAGAATCACCATAAACTCCATATGAGGTCTAATAAATAAAAGTAACAAACCAAAAATTAAAACTTCTTGGAATTTTAAAAACGCAGATTGGTCCAGTTTCCAAAATGAGATAGAAGGGAAGTGTAATATACTGTTAGAATCAGAGTTCAAGTCAACAGATGAAATGAATAAAAAAATTTGTGAAATATTATTGACAGCAGCCAAAACACATATCCCCAAAGGAAAGTTAAAGAAATATAGCTACTTTTGGTCTCCATCTTTATCTAAGTTAAAACACGAAAGAAATATAGCAAGAGTCAAAGCCGAAAGAACCAAGTGTCCAGAAGATGTACAAAACTAGAGAAGAAAAGCAGCCATTTTTAAGAAAGAATTAATTACAGCAAAGAGGGCCAGTTTCACAAATTTTGTAGAACATATGGACTATAGGAAAGATGGAAATAAAATATACAAATTCCTTAATAAAACAAAATTATCAAAAAATACAACTGAACCATTAAAACATAATAACAAAAGCTTAACTACAGATAGGGAAATAGCAGAATCCCTTAACAAGTTTTATGCTCAGTCACAAAGAATACCCCAAGCATATAAAAAACAAGATAAGGCTATCCAAAAAACTATCAGAGAAACTAATAAGCCAAAAGGTATACGAAATGATATTTTTATACAGGATTTTAACGAAACAGAACTGGATTTAGCAATAGAACAATTACAGAACAAAAAATCTCCAGGACCTGACAAGATCCACCCAGAGTTTATTAAACACCTTGGCAGGAAAGGAAAAGAAATCCTACTTAAACTATATAACACGTGTTGGAGAATGACTGTACCTTCTGACTGGAAAAAAGCCATTATCATCCCGATTTTAAAGAAAAACAAACCCTCAAACAATATTAATAGTTTCAGGCCAATATCTTTGACCAGTGTTGTTGCAAAAGTGATGGGAAGAATGGTGGCATCTAGACTTAACTGGTTCCTAGAATATTACAACTTAATTAATAGTTCACAGACCGGCTTCAGACAGAATCATAGTACAAGTGGAAATGTACTCCTACTAAGCCAAGACATCAAGGAAGCTTTCAATAGAAAGGAGGATACCTTGGCAGTATTCATTGATTTTAAATCAGCACATGACTCAGTCTGGAGAAACAAATTAATTGAGAAGTTGCAATCAATAGGTGTGAAAAGTAACATGCTTAAATGGATAACTCAGTTTATTTCACAAAGATTTTGTGCCACAAAATATAATACATACATTTCCAAATATAAACAAACACACCGAGGACTTCCGCAAGGTGCTGCTCTGAGCACAACACTCTTTAACATATATATAAATGACCTTCCATCAATAATAACAACTTTAGAAACCAAAATTGCTTTATTTGCTGACGATGTAGTCATTTGGACTTCAGGCTCTCCAAAAAAACCCGAATTAATTAAAGACAGAATAGAAACAGCCCTAAACAAAGCACATGAATGGCGCTCCAAAAACCTCATGACTATCAGTGAGGAAAAAACAAATTATGAATTATTTACACTAAAATACAAACCAGTTAATATTAACATAAATTATAATGGTAAACCACTCAAAGCAGTTGATGATGCCAAATACTTAGGCATCACTTTCGACAGAAAGCTAAGTTGGAAAAAACATATAACAAACATCTCAGAAAAGGTTGAAAAGAAACTGCAAATCCTGAAAAGGTTAGCTGGTGCTAAATGGGGCTGCTCAAGGAGAGTCCTTAACACAACATACAAAATGTATGTTAAACCAAACCTCTTGTACTGTTCTGAAGCTTTAATAACAGCAGCAAATGCTAACATCAATAAACTTGAACAAATACAAAATCAGGCTCTTCACCTAATCACTGGAGCAGTTAAATCCACACCTATTGATGCCATGCTTGCCTTAACACGGACCCCATCAATAACAACAAAAATAGAAGAACAAGCATTGCTCCAACACGAGAAAATGTTACGACTGCCAAACTCTAAATGGACAGAAGAGAACCTCCTCCCTTCAATCCTTAAAACTCATAATAGTTTCCTAGAAAAGGTAACACAGATTAAATCCAAATTGAACATTCCTAACACCAGAGAAAATCTACTTATAAGAGAAAATCCATTGGAATTATTGCAACCTACCTTCAATTTGGAATTAATAGAGGAAATAAGTAAATCAGACACACCAAATGAAATACAAAAACTTCTAGCTCTGGAAACAATCAATACTAGGTATCCCACAGAAGAATGGCTGCACATATATACTGATGGATCCTCCAAGGAAAACCTTACTGGAGCTGGAGTTACGTGTTCACATTTTTCCTTTTATCATTCTGTTGGCAGAGACACAACAAATTATGATGGGGAAATAGAGGCTATATACATTGCTCTCCGACAATTATTAAATCTTCCCTTAAATAAATTTAACAAGGCAGTAATTCTTTCGGATTCTAAAGCTGCAATTCAGGGAATATGTTCAAATACTACAAAGAAGTCAACAAAAATTAGAGAATGCTACAAAATGTTAACACAACTCCAAAAAGTTAATAAGACTGTTCAGCTCCAATGGATTCCAGCACACTGTGGAGTCATGGGGAATGAGGCTGCAGACTCACTTGCAAAGAAAGGCACAACAATAAAACAAAAGTCTAAATTCAATTTCTCATATTCCTCAATAAAACGCTTGATCGTTAAAAAATTTTCTCATTCATACCTACAAGAAATAGAAACAAATGCCAAAGATAAAAAATGGATTACACTACTTTCCAACCCAGATGTAATCCCCCAGAGACCACGGAAAACAGCGGTTGCAGCCTTCCGACTATTGACAAATCACGACTGCTTAGCAAGTCATCTCTACAGAATAGGTATATCAGCCTCACCAATATGTGTCCTGTGTAACGATCCAGCAGAAATGAATGAAGACCACTTGAAGACCTGTGAAGCATTAAGATCAGAAGAAACTACAGTTCAAAAGTATTGGAAAGCACGAATGCTAATGACTTCATTGCCAGATGCAAGGCACTAGAAAACAACAACATTTCAGAAATTTCCTAGTATTCCAGTTCCAGGAAGAGAATCTATTAGATGTCTGGTTAATAAGTTTAGCGCAGCAGGATCCTATACGCTTAACACTAGAACCCCTGTAGCGGTCATTTTGACCGTTCTTGATATTTAAATAGGTATAGTTCTGCCGGTTTTTAAAAATGAAGCTTGGACTTTCATGACTTTTCCTGATATAACCTCTAGTTTTATATAGCATAATAATTTTCTGCATGTCATTATTTACGTGGATGTTTTTTCATGTTTGACCATGAGTCCCGGAGATGGTCATTTTTGACCGTTACAATTTTGTTAGGCTTTCACCCGTACTGTCATTGGATTTCTCATTGTCACTAATCTGCTTTGTCCGTCTTCATGCCAACTGTTCATTATAGTAGTGTACGTTGTGAATCTATGCTTGCAAGATGTCTTGTGGTTTGAAACCAAATGAAATCCTAGCTATATTTCATGATATACCAGACGATGTATCAGAAGGTGATCTTTTTGAAGAACGTGGTAGTGGTGAAGATCATTATCAACCTCCAGCTGATTCAAAACAATCGGAAGATGAGTCGTTCAGTGAAGATGATTTGAATGGTAAGTTTTAGATGTTGCATAACATGAAACCGTATTCCTAATAGGTCCATTTATGTAGTTATTCATTTCCTTGTTTGTACACAATATACATATATATTTTCTTTGCTTATTTATTTTCAGAAAATCAAATTCAGGATAACATTTCCTGTAATTCTCGTGCTACCAGGGAGGTAAGAAGATATGGGCATTACTCGATACAACCACCATTTGAGCATGACTTGCAGCACTGTGTGACTCCATCCAATTTGAGTGTGTCACAAGCGGCAAGTGAAAATAGAATGCCTACTAGTAATACTACAGCTTCAGGTAACGCAACCACTTCAACACAACCGATAATAAGAAGAGGCAGAAAAAGGCAACATGAAGAGGAAAAACTTCCTGCACTTAGTAGAGATAAGGGTACTGAATGGTAGATCATCGATCTAGGTCACAATCCTGGTAGAACAGAGTAACATAATGTTGTGAAAGAAAAAGGCCCTACTGCTTATGCTAAGAGACATGTAAGGGACAGCAGCCATGCACCTACTTAGAAGTTGTTCATTGATGAGTCGATTCTTCTACATATCAAAAAATGTACAGAGATTGAAGCAAGAGAGAAGAAAAATGATGAGAAATGGACTGTTTCTTTGGATGAGCTGGACGCTTTCATCAGTGTAATTTACTTGTGGGGTGCACTTGGGTGCAGAAGCCTTGAACTAGCTGAACTCTGGTCCAAAAAGTGGGGGCCACCTATATTTTCTGATACCATGACAAGGGAAAGATTCGTGGAACTGATGTGATTTTTATGATTTGATGTCAGGTCATCCCGTTCTGAAAGGCTAAATATGGTTAGGTTTGCACTGGCTTCAACTATTTGGAACAAATTTATTGAAAACTGTAAAGCTTGGTATATACCAGGTGCATTCCTTATAGTAGATGAACTTTATCCTACACAATGTTGCTGTGCATTTATTCAATACATGGCCAATAAGCCTGATAAATTTGGTATAAAATACTGGATGCTTGGAGATGTGAACTCAAAGTATCTCTGCAACGATATCACATACCTGGGGAAGGATAATCAGCGGCCTCAGAACGAATCTGCTCCAGAACATGTGATGTCTCTAACAAATCATTTTATAAAAAAGGGATGAAACGTCACCACCGACAACTACTTTAGTTCACTATCACTAGCTAAAAGACTAAAGAAGTCGGGCACTAGTATCGTAGGAGCTGTGAACAGATCGAGACGAGAAGTTCCTGATCACCATAGAAATTCCAGAGCTCCTCTTTATGATACTATTCTCATGAAAGCAAATGATGGTATTTTGCTAACCAGCTACCAAGGAAAGCCACAGAAGAATGTAATTATAATGAGTACACTTCACAACTCATGTGCAATATCTGCAGCCTCCAAGAAACTTCCTGAAACAGTTGAGTTTTACAAGACTAAATATGGAGTGGATGTGTTTGATGAGATGACACGATTGTATTCCCTTCATGCTGGTACCTTCAGATGGCTGATGCATGTTTTTACAATGCTTGGATAGTGTTTCGAGAAATAACTGGCAAGGAACTTTCACACCGCAGATTCATCCTTCAACTCGCTGATGAGCTAAGAGAAGCCTGCTTAGGAACCAGACAACGTTGTATATAGACTAATCCAACCAAAGAACATCCAACCCCTAATCGCCGACGACAGTGTCAAATAGGTCATAACTGCAGACACAACAAAGCAAGCAATTCCTGTCATATTTGCAAGAAACCAGTATGTGGAAAATGCGCAGCAGAAATCAGAAAAGTTCTTACGTGTATAAAATGCAACGCATAAGTGAGTGTTCATAACAATGAAAGGAATTTTCTGTGTAAGTACTAACATAGTTGTCATACTGTAATAGGTTTACTAATATAAAGATGTGTGTTGGAATATTACTTGTTCTATTATACATAGTTCTCATGTTCATAATCCCAAATACCCTTAGTTGTACTATTACACTATATTACACCTTTATAAGAATTTGAGCTATTTTTTTATTTGAATAAACATGCTGTTGAAAAATAGAGATAAATAAAGGATATATGTTCATCGTACAGGCTTTTTATATACTAAATTAAATATTTTTTTCCTCCTAACTCTCCATTACCACAAGATTATCAGAGAAAACATTTACCATAGAAAATTCAAATGTATGCCCTAGAAAGGCAATTTTCCAATAATCTATACATACACAGTGATAATATCAAATTGGTAAGAAATAATTTGTAACATGTACACGGAAAAGGCAAAGAAGAAGCGAACGGTCAAAAATGACCGCTACCATAGTTAATGGTAGCTAGCGAGTGCCGGGGTTCTAGTGTTAATAATAATGATGATGATGATGATGGCGACGATGATGACGATGACGATGACGAGAAGAATGAGAATAATAATAATAATATATTTTTTTGTCATTAGGCCTGTTACAGCAGTAGATAAAGTCAGTGTAGTTTACATGTTATATATAACAAATAGATTCTAGCAAAATTATATATGCATACATATTTACAAATATCAGTCATAAGAATAATGCTACCAATATTCGCTATGACCTACAACATATTACTTTTAATGCATTCATTTGTCTTATAGACACAAGTATGGAGCGTCTATGGATATATCCATTAGTTGAGTAGCAATGTACATTTCAAAGAGAGATACTATGACAGTGATATTTACAGTTGAGCTAAATTTTCAAAATATTCTTGTAGAGAGTAGTACGGATTGTTTAATAATCTGTCATAAAGTCTGCGTTCAAATCTATTATACGTCAGTTGAGTTACATCATTTGATAGTGCATTATACATTTGTATACCTAACGCTTCAAAGCTATTTTGTGATTTTGACAATCTATTATAAGATGTATCAATTTGGTTTGTATATCTTGTGTTATATTTATGGATATCCTGTCTATAGTAGTAATCATATATTCTTTTTTATATAAATGAGGACTGTATAGATATATAAGTTCACTACTGTCATTATTCTTAGTTGTACAAATAGTGGCTTACAATGTGCCAATTTATCTGCATCAGATATTATTCGGATGGTCTTCATTTGCAATAGTAGGATATTAGTAATATATTTACTATTACCCCAAAGTATAATACCATATGTTATAATGCTATGAAAGAAAGCAAAATAAGCAGTTCTGATGCAAGTGTTGGGTACAGAGCTTTTTAGGTTTTTTAAGAGAAATATTACCCTTGAGAGCCTAGCACTGATATGTTTAATATGAGGCTCCCAAGTGAGTTTGTTGTCAACCATTACACCGAGAAATTTGACTTCTCTGGTATTATTTAAACTTGGCAGGTCTTTTAGTGTAAATAATAGTTGTTGTGTTTTTTGTTCATTAAGTAAGAAGCCATTTGCCCTGAACCAAATATCTGCCTGCCTCAAGGTATCCTCAGCAATTGTTTTTAGATTTATAAAGTCTGTGCTGGTATTAAAGAAGGTAGTATCATCTGCACATAATATTGTATGAGTGTTTATAAACGAAGGCAGATCATTGATCATTAATGCGAACAGTAAAGGTCCAAGAACGGAACCCAGTGGCACCTCACATTTTATCTCTGTCATTTTTGATCTATCACTTCCAACACATACAACTTGATAGCGATTTATTAGATAAGACTGAAAGAGTTTCAATGCCATATCTCCTACACCATAAAATTTAAGTTTATAAGGTGTGTGTGATTCACACAGTCAAACGCCCTGCTCAAGTCACAGAAGGTGGCCTGAGCTATGCTTTTAGTTTCAAAAGTAGTGAGTATCTTTTTCACTAACAGAACTATGGCATCAATTGTTGATCTGCCTTTTCTAAAACTGAACTGGACTTCACTAATTATGTTGGCTGCTTCTAAATAATTATGAAGTTGAATGTACATAATCCTTTCAAACACTTTCGAAATTATCGGAACTAACGTTATTGGTCAATAATTTGATGGGTCGCTTTTATCTCCTTTTTTGAAAATTGGGATGACTCTTGAGTTTTAATTTACTGGGAAAATTTCCTTCAGACAGACATTTATTAATACAATATCAGTGGATGCAATATGTGTTCTATTGTTTAAGAAGATTATTAGATATATCATAAATGTCCATTGTATCACATAGTTTCAGTTGTTTAACAGTATTTAATACAGTTTCTGAGGTCACTTCATGAAATTCAAAGAGACCTTGTTCATATCTCTGTTCGTGCTTTTCTATTAGTTCTAATACTGATTCCTTGGGCTTTGTTAAGTTACGTCCTAAATCATCCACCGATTTTATAAAAAAAATTGTTAAATTCATTTGGTGTTACCTCGATATCATCCCTATTATCTCTTTTCGCTGTCAAATTTATCAGATTCCACACCTTTTTACATTTATTATTGGACAATTCAATGCTTTGAAGATTATACTGTTTCTTAGTTTCATTTATGGCGTGCTTGTATTCATTTCTGACCTAAAGGAAGGCAGATTTGCTCTTGTCTGACTTATCCCCCCTATATAAATCTAAATACATAATCACTTTGTTTCATGTTTGCAAGTTGAGGTGTATACCAATTATTCCTTTCCTTTTTAACAACTTTTTTTCTTATTAGCAATATTATTAATTTTACATTTTCTTTGGGGAAAGCATGTTTCATAGATATTTAGAAACATAGTTAAAAATCTTTCAAATAAATCATTTGCAGATAATATGCTACAAAGATACGAGTTACACAACATATCATACCATTCAGTTTCGCTTAGCACTTTCATAAAGTATGAAATTTTGTCATTAGTTATAGGTCTAGTAACTACAATCTTCGACTTTGTTGGTTTATTGTTAATAGTTTTTATATTACTAATTTTAAGCCAAACAGAGTCATGGTCAGAATACGGAATGACATTCGTGTCACAAGTTACTAAGGTTTGATTGATGTTTGTGGATATATTGTCCAGACATGCTGTCAGTCTGGTGGACTTGTAATTTGTACAATTAAAATTGAACTGCCGGAGAGTATTTAGAAAGTCGATAACAGTCTGTTTCTCCTCTCTTATATCAAAATGTGAGTTAACATCCCCTCCAATTACAATTTTCAAACGTTTCCACTTTGACCCAGTAAAGGAACTCAACAAATCCTCAAGCTTTTCAAGAAAAACCCTTGGATCTCCTTTTGAGGATCTGTAAATTGAAACTACTACTATTTTACATTCATTCAAAATTACCCCAGCTACTTCGAAATCTAGTTCAGCGCACCAAGTGCGAAGGTTTATCTGCTCACAGTGTTTTGTTAGATTTTTCCTTATGTATACAGCAACCCCACCATGTATATGTTGTTCCCTGCTGAAACTACTTACTAGTTGGTAATCTTCTGATTTCTTATATATTAGTTCATTGGCATGACACCAATGTTCACTAATGCATATAGCATAATTATTTTCTATTGCAAATTCATTAATAAGTTGTAATTATAACCTACATAACCTATTTTGAGATCATTTATATTGCCCAAATTACACTGACTTAACCTAAGTTTAGCACTTTTCTGTTCATCTTGATTTATATTTGATTTTTCTGTTCTAAAAAAAGAGCACTCTTTAGATTATCAGTTCTTTTCACTATTGATTCACCATGAACTTCAGCCGCAGCTTTCACCGTCTCCTGTTCACCCACTACTTCACTGCATCCAAAAGGCAGAGGAATACTCTGCAGTGTCTTCTTCCTTAGTAGTTCCACTAATTTGTTCACAAACTGTCTCTTCCCATTTTTGTTAAAGTGCAGACCATGTTGTGTGTGTAAGTCTCATTTAAAATCTGCTACACTCACATGTTTGAATTTATTTACTACATTATCATTTCATTACATTGCTTCACTGCCTTATTAACACATGAATTAGGATCCAGGTCATATCTATTTGGTACATTCACCAATAATACATTTGTGTGATTTAGGAGTGGTAGCACTTTTAACAGGCTTTTTTTCAGATTCACTGCATTGTCACGGGCTATATCGTTGGTTCCTCCGATAATTACCACATGGTCCTTTGAGGTTAATTTTGACGTGGACACTTTAATATTGTTCACTGCTTCACTTATTGGGGCACCTGGTTTCACCATTCCTTCAACCGTTAATTCTGTTTGTGATTCTGCTAAGAGGCTACTAATGCCCCTACCATGACTATCAGCAAACACTTTAACTTCTGCACTAGTGTTCTCGTTGGCGTCCTCTTCTGCTTGTCCTATTAAACTTGCATCTTCAACTGACTTTGGTACTTCAGCCAGCACGTCTTCACTACTGTAACCAGATAAGCAAGAAAATCCGTTGTTCACTTTTATATTGTTACTTGGTAGCTCCATTGGGGCTGCTTTTGTAGATTTACGAGGTTTTCACCACACACCAGCTTCATTGTTCCGCTCGGAGTTAATTTTCTCTATCATTTGTTCCAATTTCTTGTTTTCTTCATGCAGGCAATTGATTTCTGCCCTGGCTTCCTTTAAGTCTTTTGTAACTATCCCAATTATAAGTTGCAGCGACATGATTTTTTTCTTTTTCATCTGCCGCGGTCATGTTCCCACATGCCAGTTCATTTGATGTTATTATTAACTTATTCTCACACCCCTTAACCCTGCCTTTATTTCTGCATGCGTCTTTTTCATTGTAGTTACTATTTATATCAATTTTCTTCACTTTTGGCACCACTTTAGCACTCATTTCCTCAAAATGTAACTTGGTTCTATAGCGACTCTGATCGTCTGCCATTTTGTAACGTCCATAACCTAAGAAGTGAAAAAAATATTTCAACATAGAAAGAAAATTGACTGATTTGGCACATTATTTGAATGCTATCCAAAGAAATATCTAAGACATGCTGAACAACAAGTAGCTGTTTTAAAAACCTCTGTTCATTGAGGTGCTAAAGTTTTAAAATTTAAAGCCTACAGAGTGACTATTATTTGTGAATTATAAACTTGTGATAAGGAATGCCAGGAATGTCTCCTTGCAGATAAGATGCCACTTTCAACACAACTTCTGATAAGGGAAGTTGTCATAATGCATGTTGCTATTATTCACGAGTAAATAACGTGGGAATTTTAGAACCGAAAACATCCCAGTGTAAAGCCTCGTTTACATGAATGACACTAGGTTTTGCATGAAACTAGCAGAAAGAAACCAGCTGCTGAATTTCACTCATCAGTCCAATGACCTTTTCTTTGGGAAGCTTGCACATCTGTGCATTGATGCTTTTGGTAAACACTCAACTTCATCTCTTTTCTTACATGCTTTATATTAGCTTCACCTGTGTGTGGGTGGGTGTGTGATAATGCATGCATGTAATGTATGTAACGGAATCGTTCAACGTAATTTTCACCAACTCATAGTTGTGTGATTGACTTGAAAATTTGCACACATGTCAAGGACCAATGACAATACAATAATATCATGACTTTGTCTTAAGGTCCTGACCAGGTTCATCAGGATAAAAAAAGCATTGGTTAAATTTATCAATGTAACAGAATCTTTCGATGTAATTTTCACCAATTAGTCATCTGATTGACTTGAAAATGTACACACATGTCAAGTACCAAGGACAATACAATAATATCATAACCTTGTCCTAATGTTCTGACCAGGATCATCAGTGACTTGGCTAAATTTATCAATGTAACGCAATTTTCACCAACTTGAGTCGTCTGACTTGAAAATTTGCAAACATGTCGAGGACCGAAGACAATAAAATGATTTAATGACTTTGTCCTAATGTTCTGGCCAGGTTTATCAGGATAAAATGTGACTTGGCTAAATTTAACAATGTAACGTAATTTTCACCAACTTGAGTCGTCTGATTGACTTGAAAATGTGCACACATGTCAAGGACCGATGACAATGCACTATCATGACTGTCCTACTTTCCTGGCCGGGATCATCAGGATAAAAAAGTGATTTGGTGAAATTTATCAATGTAACATAACTTTCACCAACTTAGTCGTCTGACTTGAAAATTTGCATACATGTCAAGAATTGATGACGCTACCATAATATCTTGAAGTTCTAATGTACTGACTAGAATTTTCAGGATAAAAGACTAAACTAAATTTATCAATGCAAAGGAACCTTTCAACACAATTCTAACCAACTTAGTGTCATCTGGTTGACTTCAAAATTTGCACACGTGTTGAGGACCAATGGCAATATAATATCATGGACTTTATCCTAATGTCCTGACCAGGATCATCAGGAAAACAAAATTACTTACACATACATATGTATCAATGTAACTATCTTTCAATGTAATTTTCACCAACTTAGAGTTGTCTGACTTGAAAATTTGCACACATGTTAAGGATCGATGAGAATGCAATATCACAACTTTGTCCCGATGTCCTGACCAGGGTCATCAGGTTAAACGACTAAGATAAATTTATAGAAAATAGTACAATTATGACATCTTAGATGTCGCTAAGGCACATTTCTACCTGTACCCTAAGAATTGCCTTAAATATATATTGGATGATGTGGGTGCCCAGAGATGGACCTGAAAGGCACACGACACCCAGGGGAAATATCGTGGAGTGAAGTTCACACAGGGCCAAGACACCCACAACATCTGGTAGTTTAGAAATCGATACAGGTTACGCTGGACAAAAGAATTAAATCGCTTGAAAATATTGAAAGACGGAGATAGATGCCCAGAGAGAGAACCTGAGAGAGACACAAGACTTCGGGGGAAGGATTGCAGATCGAAGTTTGCCCGGGGTCAGGAAGGTCTAAACAGCTGATAGTGTAATTAAAGCAGTAATTGAAATGTAATACTGTTTCAAAAGATACAATTTGAAAATTTTCAAAAAAATTTGGAAGAATTTTTGAACTGAGAAATTTTAAAAAGATTTCAAATTAAAAATATTTTAGAATTTTTGGATAGAAAAATTTGAGGCTAAAAAATTAAAAATAAACTATAGTTTTAAAAAACTAAAAAAACACGCTTTTATAACAAAGTGAACTAAAAAGTAGAAAAATAATCTTTAATTATGAAGATTTTGTTCTACAGTGACATAAAGGCAACTAGTTCTTTAATTTCAAAATTTTGTAATACGTTTAAAATAAAAACCCATTTATATTAACAAAATAATAAATTTTATTGCAAAAAAGTGCGGGGTGTCTGTCATAAAATGTTATAAATAGCTCATTGGTAGCTATTTATAAAAGTAAAGATATGACAAAAATATCTAAAAAGCACCCCATGCTTTTTTACTATAAAATTGATTATTTTTTTAGTATAAAGGAGTTTTTATTTTAAACGTATTACAAAATTTTGAAATATAATTGACTAGTTGTCTTCATATCACTATAGAACAAACTCTTCATACTTAAAGATTATTTTCTATTTTATAGTTCACTTTGTTATAAAAGCGTGTCTTTGTTAGTTTTTTAAAACCATAATTTATTGATCATATAGTCCTCAGAACCAGGACTGCATCTTCAAGAGGCTTTAAATGTTCCCCTTGCTTTGTCCCTCTTGAATTTCTTCTTTGCTTGTGTTGAAAGTTACATATTTGATGAATGTGATTTATTTGGTGATAGTATTGTTGCACTCCCTAAGTCATCATTGAACTCAAAATAAGAAGAATAAGATGGTTTCAGAAATGTTTGCCTTTTCCATGTTGTCTGTTTCCTAGCATCCTCAGATTCCCAGAAAAGGAGAAAGAGGATTAGGGCCTGCATTTCTTAGAGTTTAAAGAATAGGAGAAATTACTGATTGCATGCATATTGTTTCAGGTACTGCAAAGGGAAGTGGAATGGAAGCCAATTATTCACAGCCTTGAAATTAGATGTTTTCCATGTTTTGATGTAATAGATGGGAAAATGTGTTGTGATGAAGTCCACTAGAAGTGTGTTAGAATTCTATAATATAATGGTACATTTAGTATCATTCTCTGCTGTTGCTGATAGCATTTACTGCTTTAGCTATGTCAATAGGTGTGGTCCTCCAGACATTCTGGGGGTTGTGGGAGAGCGATGTGACCGCCAAAACATAAAAATATGGTGCTCTCTAAAAAACGGTTACTATTACTGCTATCGCTCTCTTCAATATCATTGTGAAAAATATTGGAGAGCAAGAGGATTAATGACTTCATTGTCAGAAATCCAGCATTAGCTAACAACAACAACAACGTGTAGGCAATGCTGGGAAGAGCTGCTGATGGGGAAAAATTTTTAAATAGCACACTTAAAAATGTTATGGGTCCTAAGAACCTGAACCTTTGAGTATGCTATTTTGGTTGGTTGAAGATGATGCATTTCTACTATTTTTGTGTCAACATTTTGAATATTTGAGAGACACCTAGCATTTTACCCAGATAAAGTTGTTGAAGCTACTTTTGTGCATTTCATACATTTATGGCAGAGGAAGACATATACAGAATATTTACAGCTTTCATTAATAAATATAGAACATTTTGAAACCCAGGAATATATATCGTCTCTGGAGAAATGTACCTTCAGGTGGAATTATTGCTCTCAGGAAACAATTATTCCAGGCTGGCTGAACAGAAAAGGGAGTATCTTGCACAATAGTTCCTTGGCAAAGGTGTTGTTCCATAACAGGCTTTGAAAGTTTGCTTTTGTTGCCTTTCCCCCTTTGTTTTATTATGCAAGTGACTCATTATGCATGGAACTGTTCACATCTTCATGTAGTTGAATTGGTATTTCATTGTTAATATTGTACTGCTGTATGAATCTTTTTCCATTTCTTCATATGCAGTTTATGTTCGTGTCCTTAATGAGTGTATTTTTTTCAATAAATGATTAACATTTTGAATGATTTGTTTTTGCCATTCTGTGCAGTCTATTGTCACATAAAGGTCTTTTCCATTATACTACAGCTACCATTAAATGGCTTGCATGCCGCCCACCTTGCTTGATCTTCTGCTGAAAGAGGTATAATATTTCCATAAGCACTTACCTCACAAATACCTTATTATAAGAAGTTGGTAATGTTGTTGTCCTCTATCCACATATTTCCAACTCCACCACCGCCACCGCAGCCGCCACCACCCCCCCCCCCCCCCCCCCCCCCGTTAACAATACGGTTTAGGCCATATGGCCTGTTCCGCTCCACACGTTAATTGAACTGCTTATGTCATCTTCTTGGTCAACCTATGCTTTCATGTGGTTTATAATTATATAATATATTAAGTAAGCGAGTTGTCTCCATTCTAAGTACATGATGTCATTCGTTCATGTATTTTTTGTATTATTTCTAGAATGCAGGGTACATTCAGCTCCTCCCTGATGTTGACATTACATCTGTGGTTCAGTAAGTTATATCCTGCAACTGGTCTTAGAAATTTCATTTCCAGCGTATTCTCAAGAAATTTGCATTCATACTCGAGAGCTCAATATCCAAAACTGAGTGAGTTTCTCACCTTATATTTTCTTTTAATTCTTTCAATGTATGGAGATTTGCATAGACTATTTTTCAAGTTCCCTCATAGATAATCATTCAGTTTCTTCTCAGTAAGAACTGGCTTTTTGATCCTTTGCTTTCTAACCAGAATAGACCCTTTCCCCTGAATTTGTTTGCAAGTCTTCACATGATTCCCTGTTTAGGATAGGTAAACCAGGAAAGTATGCTTTATGTTGCTTTCTAACTTCCCTGCAAGAGTTATCACATATGTATCATACATAAAAAATCCTTTGCAGTAAGGTGTAATCATTTCGGGGCATTCTAGAAAACTGTGCAATCATATAACTTGTAACTTAATTAGCACCATATAAGACTTCAAAATTTATAAGCATGGAACAGAAACAAAACAGACTAGACAAAGGCTTCAATAAAACTTGTTCATTCACACCATGCTGTTGCAAGTCATGAACAAGCACAGTACATTGTGTGCAGGCAGCAGGAGTCTTGTGTGTAACTGCTGCTATGCCACAGTGGCCACAATGTGAGGGAAAAGCACCACAATCTGACCAACTTAGTAGTATATTGGTTGAATGTGATTTACTTAAAAATATGAGTGACTTCAATAAAAAATAACTTCCATTTTAAATGAAAACCACATCTACAAATTCTAATTTATTTACTCCTACTTACAGTATATACATTTAGATGCCTAAGTAGTCTCAGGTATAATCTTTCTTCAGAGCATTAACTAAATGAATAAGTTTTCTATTCACTGAAAAAAAAAATGTTTTGTTTTAAGGGCAGATTTAATACATTTTCAGATTTTTCATCGTATCTTGAACCTCATGTTTTCCACACAGTAATTACCTTGTATGTGCATTATTTGCCTGCAACAAAAAGTTGCGTTTTTTCTAAACTTTCCAGTTATTAATTCCCATTACGAATGCAAATGATAAAGAATATACAGTTATTCATATTTTAAAATAAATACTATAATTTTGAGGAAATGCAATATTGCACCGTTTTCAAACAGCTGAAATTTATACATTTATTCATTTAACTATTTGTCACTTTTGCATTTCATTCTGAAAACTGCAAGTACAATGCAATCTCAAAATCAAGTGCTATAATTTAGTTTTGTTCTACCAAAAGTTGAAAGTAGCTAAAGCTAGCAAGTTTCATAACTAAGTGTTGTCACTTAGTGTTGTGCATGTGCATGGTTGGTTGGAAAGTCAGTAACCTACGACTACCGTCCAGTGTGGTTTTCGATGACAATGTTCAACTGCACACCATCTTGTGTCAATATTGGCACAAATAATGGACGGATTTATGAAGAACTGTCAAACTGTTGGCATATTTTTCGATTTCAAGAGGGCTTATGATAAGTGCTTGCAAGCAGGGATTCTACGCTCCCTGTATACCTGGAACATACATCGATGCCTACTGCTTTTCATTCAGGAGTTTATGAAAGACCACTTTTTCCGAGTAAGGTTCAGCTCAGTTTTTCAAACTCTTGTTCAGGAGGTGGGAGTACTTCAGGGTTCGGTACTGTCACGCTATTTGCTAGAGTAATTAACTCCATCTGGAAATGTGTTCCATCTGGAATTTCGTAATGCCTGTTTGTGGACGACTTCGCCGTCTATTGTACTGTGCACAGCAATTTTTAACGCCGTCTGCAGCACTGTTTAGACAACCTTCCAGAATGGAACTCAGAAAACTGCTTCCATTTCTCAACCAACAAGTCAATCTACATTAATTTCTGGTGCTGTAGGAGACAATTACCACCTTCACTCCATTGCAGTCCAGATTTACTTCCCTTTGCAGATGAGACACGTTTCCTGGGGTTGATCTTGGATAGGAAGCTTAGTTGGTCATAGCATATAGCACAGCTAAGAGCACTATGTGATCATTCCCTGAATATCTTGTGGGTAATATATGTCAAATCATGGAGAGCGGATCAGACAATTTTTCTGCGAAAGTATCATGCACTGGTCCAATCCAAACTTGACTATGGGTGTATTGTTTATTCGTCAGCATGACCATCTGTGATGAGAGGATTAGATACGGTCCATAACAGGGGTATATGCATGGCAATAGGAGCTTTACCAACAAGCCCAGTTGTCAGCCTGTGCGCTAAATCCACAGAACCTTCCCTGCAACATCAGTGTCAGATTCTCTTAGCAAGTTATGGTTGTGCGCTTAGATGTATGCCTAAGCACCGAACGTGCGCTTCTTTCTTCACCACCACGCTGAGAGAATGATATAGGAAAAGCACAATTAGTCCTAAGCCAGCAGGTTTTTGTTTCCAGGAACTTCTAGGGAAGCTTGGAATTGAGATGCCAAAGATGTTTCCCAAAGGTGAGAAGCTCTACCCCCCTTAGTTAACTGGTACACCCCATTTTGATCTTGGGATAACCGTACACCGGAAGTCTATGATGCCTATTTGTAGTATCCGCACATGTTCTTTAGAATTTTTGCCAGGCCACACTGACCAACGTTTTATCTACACTGATGGATCCAAGAGCACCAGCGGTGTTGGCTGTGCTTATGTTTATGGAACCAAAACACATACGTTTGGTTTTCATAATAGCACTTCTATTTATACTGCAGAACTGTATGCAATATACCGAGCTGTTTTATATGTGCGCTGTCATAAATTAAGTGGCTGCCTGATTTTGAGTGATTCCCATAGCGCACTTCATAACCTTCGAGAGTTGTACAACTCCTATCTTATTGTACAATGTATCCAGGATTCTCTCCATGTTTTACATGCTTCTGGCATTAACGTGGTGTGCATATGGATTCTGGTCATGTAGGTTTGCCAGGTAATGAAATGGCGGATTTGGCAGCAAAGGCGGCAACCACAGAATGCAGTATTACCATCTCATGTGTTACTTCAGAAGACTTTAGGCTTGAAGTGCAGAGAGCAGTGCTGTCGTGTTGGCACAAAGAATGGTCAGCTCTCCATGGCAATAAGCTTAGAGAAGTGAAAGAACTTCCGATAAACTAAGTATCTTCTTCTTGCATATCTCGTTGCAAGGAGGTTAACTTGGCCATTGCAGTTTTTCATATGGTTGCCTATTTAAATGGGACCCTGCTCTTTGTCCGCTATGCAACAATCTTTAGTCAGTCCGTCACGTGCTGCTAGAGTGTTCCTCTCTAGCGTACCTTCGAGATTCTCTGTGACTGCCTGCCAGACTTGCAGAGGTCTTCGTAGACGACAAAATAGCGGTGGAAAGAGTTTTTACGTTTTTAGCGGAGTGCAACATGAGTTTGAGATTTGAAACTTTAGATACCCAGTTTTTATACTCTTTTGACATCTTTTGCACTTTGTTTAAATTTTGACTTTTGCCACTCAATTTTATATATTTATGTATATTTTCCCATTTGCTAGTAAATTTAGTTTTGATTGAAGTTTATATTTGACTTCTGCCATAAATTGTTTTTAAGGGTGCTGATGACCATGTAATTGAGCACCTTTAAACCTATATCTCCTCCCCCCTTCATGTGCATAGAAATAAAACATACTTGCAAAACCTAGTGTTGTCATGTAAACTAGCGTTAATAGACAGTGCGCGGAGCATGCATATATCCAATCTGCAGCCCAACAATGGAAAGAACACACTGTAGCATTAGATCCTAACAGACACACTTATTTGATTAAGGAATACTATAGCTAGGTTAATAATATTATGCTAATACTAACTCAAATGATCAAACATTTTAAAATTATTATTATATAATTGTTGTCCATATAAGAAGTAACTTCATTTGTCACAAAATTCAGATCACGTAAGTCACATGATTGAGGTTATTATTCATCACTAAGTTTAATAGAACAATGTACAATTTTGAAAATAATGTTATGGGAAGTTATTTATTGTGCCATTGTTCTAACTTTTATATACTTCTTGAATATTCATTTTATTTTTTTTTCTTGTTAATGGTAAAAGGGTCCATTTTTCGTGACAAATAGAACATTGCAAAGCTATAATTTTAATAGCTCCATATTGATTCTACTTGCTCAATAAACCAAGGATAATATAATAATATTATTGGTCATTATGCAAAATAAACTGCAAATTACAGTAAGATTTTTGTGCTCAACTTATGTTTTCATAGCATGTAGTTCCATAAAATTGTTACAATTTCTTTGCCTTGCTATTAATATATTTTGACCATGTCTGAGAAGATAATGGCCAACTTAAATACATGATCTTACCAATTTCATATTCCTTGACATTTCAACTTTAAAGTGGTATTTAACTTGTTACGAAGGTTTAAAAACAAGGGTGAAGATTCGCAGATTTATGGAATGATCAGACAAGGGCGGTTCAGCAAGTACCAGTGTTTAGGATTGAAGACACCAGTTTTTTCAAACAAAATTATTTGCTTCTCAACATAGTCCCCTTTTAGGGATATACACTTCTCCCAGTGCCCCTGTCATTTTTTAACCCCTCCAAAAAATAAGAATTGTCAAGCTCTGCAAAATATGCCTTATCTCCAAGATGACCTCTTCATATGATCTAAATTTTGTTCCTGTGAGCCATTTCTCCATGTTTGGGTCATGATAATATGGCGGTGTGGGAGCAATTCATAATGCAATTCATGCAGTTTGGCGATGGCAACTCCAGATGAATGTGCTGGTGTGTTGTCTTGACGAAACAGCACTTTCTTCTTTGGCAAATGGGGCCATGTCTCCTTCAACTTTGTCAAATTGGGCCCATAACTCAATATAGTTTGCTCCAGTAATTGTTTTTCCTTTTTCCAGGAAGTCCATGAGTTTGACGCCCTTTACATCCCAAAAAATCGCTATCACTTTTCTTTGCCTTCTTTGGAGCAGATTCTCCAGAAGCAACCCATTGTTTTGATTGTTTGGTTTCTGGAGTAAAGTGAAGAATCCAGGTCTCGTCGATAGTGACAACTTGACGCAAAAGGTCCTCCAGGTTTCGCTCAAACAGCTCCAAAGTTGAAAGCTGCACCGGCTTATTGTCCACTGTGAGCAAATGTGGCACCCATTGGGCCGACAACTTTCTCATTTCCAATTCATCGTGCAAAATGTGAATTCCTGTTGACAAACCTATGGCCTTTGCCATTTCGCGAACTTTCGTTTGACGATCAATGAGAATTGTATCTCAGACTTTTTCAATGACTCCCTCAGTAACCACATCTGCAGGGCATCCTGGGCACGCCTCATCAAACATAGATGTTCGACCACATTTAAATTTATTATACCAATATCTGTAGTCATAGGTCCATAAACAGCATCCAGTTTCACTTTCATCTCTCCATCTAAAGGTAAAAAGTGAATCACTGAACGACACTGCACTTTTTCTATTTTAGCAGAAACATGAACAACTTACTGAAATGTCTGTAAAATCCAAACTGGGGTAAGAATTGGCACCAAATTTGTTTTGACAATGTGTGACAAATGACAATACAGGATAACACAGACTTCCCTTAGCAACACCATTTATTTTGAAACACGGGTATTTATGGAGCTGCCGTTCACCTTGCTGTACACTTACAAGCTTTCAACAGTGGGATCATGAGGCTTAGCTCAAGAGTGGTCACATCCTTCATGCATCATAAAG